>JARFYF010000001.1:92851871-92862216 GCA_030265395.1 Rhina ancylostomus
TTAGAGGGCCCAGGTAAAAACAGCTCCAAGCTTGATGCACGGGAAGCAAAAACAAAAGCATTCCATTTTGCCAGAACTTCTCAATTTCTGTTGTCAGCAGCTAATTATTTCTCATTAGACAGTAGACAGCAAATTTGTGACTCTGTAATTATATTATTAAGTTGGGTTTTTTTACACCTTTAGAATATGTATTATTCTGCATTGTTATTTGACAAACTATTTGTTAATCCATTTGCTTATCTGAATATTTTTTAAAAATGTAGCTGAGTGATCCTCTCCCACCCCACCAACTTCTGGCTACATACATGAAAATTGGTCAGCTCAAATGTGACAGTGGTGTTGAGAGTTATATTGCAAAAAGTAATTAATATGAAACCAATTTGCTAGAAGATAATGCCAAATATTGAAATACAGCCATTTAATCTGTATCCTCTTGCTCTTGTTAACCTCTTGCTGTTGAACCAGTATTTCCTTTTGATACAGGAGTTATCAATGGCAGTATCTGGCTCTGTAGCACCAGTTAGTAAAACTTCAATACTCTGGCACAGTCAAGACTTTAGTGCCAGACTGGCAGATGTTCTGAACTGTTACCCAACTCACCTTTGCCATTGCAGAGTGATACAGCACAGAAACAGGTCTGCATCAACCACCCATTTTTACATGAATCCCATGTTAATCTATTTTATAAAATATCTTTATTAGTCATATGTACGTTGAAACATAGTGAAATGCATCTTTTGCGTCAAGTGCTCTGGGGGCAGCCCGCAAGTGTCGCCACGCTTCCAGCACCAACATAGCGTGCCCAAAACTTCCTGACCCGTATGTCTTTTGGAATGTGGGAGGAAACCCATTAGATGTGGGTATCACAGGCAAGACCAGAAGTTTCTGCCCCTGTTGTCCCATGAACTGATCTTGAGCCACTCAAAGCAACAGGAGGAAACCCATGCAGATATGGGGAGAACATGCAAACTCCTTACAGACAGTGGCCGGATTTGCACCTGGGTTGCTGGCGCTGTAAAGCATTATGCACCACTACACTGCTGCAATCCCTGAATTAAATTCCTTTACTTGTATAACCTTGGGCATTTGAGTTCACCAAGCCCCCATCCCACCCCCAACCCCATATTAGATGAAGGGAGATAAGGAAGCTGCAAGATGAAAATAAGGAGCAAAGACAAATTACTGGAGGAACTCAGCAATTCAAGCAGCATTTGGGGAGGGAAATGAACAGTCACTGTTTCGCTTCATGACCCTTCACCTAGACCAGGGTGAAAATAAGTGTGTTTCTCATGCTGTTCATGGGCCAGAAACAACAGCCATGATTTCTCCCAATTCAGAGATCTCTGAGGTCAAGCATCATACATCGTCTCACTGAGAGTTGTGGATCAGCCATCTGTCATCGACCAGCTCATTGCTAGAAACCAGACCACCACAACACTTCCAGTAACAGCATCCCCTACTGAGTTTCCCATGCAAGACTCTGTCCCTTTCCAACACAACCAATCCTGTCAATAATGGACTCTCGGCACTCCTTCCCTTACAAGAAGATCCAAGATAAAATGGCTATTCAAAGTCTCTGTGTGTAATAGGTTTGTTAATTCAAATTTGCCTACAAATTCCACTGCATAATGCTGCCGTTTTCAGCACTGTAAAACTGATTCTTGCTATTGACCATTTCTGATGGTTACACTGAAAATTCAACCAGCACTTACTGGCATCAGTCACCTTGTGGCACTGATGTTATTTCTGAAAAAAGGCCATTTCCCCATTCACTCTCTTTATGGAACACTGAAGGGAAATTTGGATCATATTGTCTAAGAAGTGCCCAGTATTCGGCAGTCCCAGGATGACATGGCCTTCCCACCTTGGTACTACTTTGAGGGGCCTGAAGAGCAAGTAAAATGTTGACCTCCATTCGATCTCAAGTGCTGGCCTCCCCTCCTACTACCAGCTGTATGTGGAAGGAGAAATAACCTCTGTGCATCTTTTAAGCAGGGTTAAATAGGATACGTAGTCTTCCCTTCCTTTCTTTTCTGAGGCTCAGAACATCCTTTCCTCAGGTCAAAAAACTACTTCAAAGTCCATCCTCTGTGAATAACAACAAATGAAAGATGTACCTTTGGTTCACATGATCCTGACATACTTTAATTTCCTGTGTGCTGGGGTGGCCACTCTCTATCAGGTGGTTTGCTGCATTGTTTACTTCATTGATCCGAGACCCCAAATTGCTCATTTCCTGTTCCAAGGTTTCAAACCTAAAAGCAGTACAAGGCAGCATTAAGTAACATAGATTACGGCATCCTTTTAGAAATTACAATGAACAAGAATGCACATTAGCCAAAGTGCCTAATACAACACCACTAGTGTTTTGTTGTGCTTATCAATTAAAACAAAATTATGTCATGGTAATATTGAACAACACTGAATTAACTTGCTGTGAAAGCAGCTTAGTATGTCATTCATCAGTAGCAAACTACCCTTCATAATTGGTCATAAACCTGTAAAAATGAATGAGTACCATAAAGTTGTAATATGCTGTTGCTTTGATAATATTTCTAACTACTGAATATCTATGTGACAATTCTTAAAGCATCTAAAACATCTAATGAAATCACTAGCTTTTAACTACCTGTGAGGCCAATATAATTTGCACTGCATGATTTAGAGAGCAGAATAACGTTAGTTAAATTGATACTTAACATGCAATAATTTATCCCCGCCAACAAATATTTAAGGATATAAAATCTTTAAAACATTAAATTTACAAAAATTGGCCTTCACAGAGAGCAATTTAACCCAATGCACCCATGAGAAAAGGAATGAAATTGGGCATAATGCCAGCTTTAAAGCCCACTTGATCTTATTTCCATTCAAGTAAATGTAGTCATATTGGGTGGAGTGGAAAACATACAGGTATCCCACCGGGTGAATTAGCCTAAAATGCCCATATTGTCCTCTATCAATAGAAGTTCTGCAGCTAGATCTAAGCAGCCAAGGGCCTTTTCTTGAATTTTATTCTTGCAACTTTTCAGATTTATTCATACCAAATGCTTATCCAATTTCCTTTTAAATTGCTGTTCTATAAAAGCCGTTTGAAGCAAAACATTTCAACAAGTGGAAATAATGTTTCACTGCTTAATCTTTCACACATCATAACTTTGAAAATCTCTGTTAGTTCTTGCCTTAACTATTCCAATTCCACATCTGCAGGAGATGTTGCTGACACAGAAATGACCAAAGAATACCCACGATCAAAATGATACTGTTGAGGAATAAAATCTCAACAGTAAACATTATGATCAATAATACAAGTTAAAGGCTATAAGGGCTGTATCAGTAAACTCATGCTCAGATGAAAGCTCTAACATAATCACAGTTGTTTATTATGGATTATTATGCCATTTTACTCTCCCAAGCATTTGCTATGAGTGTATTACTCTGTTGCAATTACTTTAAATTAAATAGATGGTGGTGTAAAGAAAGTAGCTCAAGAAAATGGTCTGTGATGTGGAAAGAGATCAACTACAAAAGAAGAAGCTAAAGTAATTAAGAGCAACACAATTCTGAAATAAGTTTGCTCCTTGTTAATTCATTCGCGCTTTGGTCATAAATTCAATAAGTTTCATGCATTATGAAGAGCCCACAGGTTGCTTAACGTGCACTTGCCAAATACTTGGGATTTTAAGTGTGTTATTTAAAGGACCATGAGAATGATTTGTTTGATTTGAACAGTACAATTGAAAGTACAAGATAAATAATCAGCTTGTACCTGTGCTGTACTACTTCCAAATCCTCTATTTTCTTTGGAATCTCTATTCCCTCCAGCCACTTCTCCTTCTCATTCATCCACAAATCACAGGCATCAGCTTCACTAAACATCACATAGAGAGCAAGAGCATCCTGGAGTTGCTGCCTCCGTAGATCTGATAGAGCTATGAGATCTGCATAGAGCTCCTTTATCTCCCGCTGGTGGTCCATTATCTCTGGTAATTTTCTGAATTCATCTGGGAGATTCTGAAGCTGTTTATTTAGACCATCAATAGCTGTCCCAGACTTCATGATTTCATCTGTCAAGTCTTTCTGTTTCTTCACCAGTGTCTGTGTTGAAAATTCATCATGGCCGACATCATCTGAAGACATAATACGATAAGTGTCCTGTAACCAAGTTTTGAGATCATCTGCATCCACTTGGAACTGAAAGAAGCTTTGGGCATCCTGAAGATTTTGCTTGCGGAAAGCAGTCAATTCCTCCAGATCCTTCCACATCGCAAGAACTTGCTCAATTCGTTTCTTGATCTCAGGTGAAGCAAAGTGGTTCTCTGCAATCATATCATTGCCTAGTTTAATTATCTGCTGCAGATGAGTCCTGAGACCACCTAATTCATCCTCCAGTGCTTTATGTTTGCTTTGCAGAATCATAATGCTGGTAACATCTTTCCCATAATCTCGTGATGAGATGATCTGCTCTCTTTCTTGAATCCAGCTCTCAGTTTCAGCCATCTCCCAGAAGAACGTCCAAAGGCGACGTGATTGCTCAAGGCGGGCCTTCCTTTCAGCTGCCAACACACAAAGCTCCTCATAACACAGCTCCAGATGATTGACACGATCCTTGATTATATTGGGATCACAGGGTGTGTAACCTGGAAAAGAGAATCATTGGTAACCAATGGTTTTCTTGTTGAAGATGCTGTGACATGTAACTTAATTTTCTGGGAAAAACATTTCCCAGAAAATGGGAAATGGTATGGGAAAAACATTTAGTGAGATATAAACTCCTCTAAATCATAATCACCAAATAAGAAAATGTCATAGTATGATGTAATACCACAATGGAAAGGTACTAAATTATGCAATAGCTTTAAGAATATTTATACTACTTGATGCACAGGCAATATATCAGTAATGAGCACATCAGTCAACAGCAATTCATCAGCATCATCAGACTCTCCCCACATATTGGGCTGGATTCTGCCAATAGAGAAGGTTGTAAACCAACAGCATTCAACATGGTTATTCTGTGAAACTGGCAGCAATTTCAACACTCTCATTATGTTTACTTCAAGACAGAAATCGCAGCATTGCTATCAACCATTCAGAGCACCCATGCTGACTGGACTGTTCTGATTTTGTGGGTTTTGAGGTGGTGGATGAGGTCAATGTGCGAACTGCTGATTGTTCCACAGATGGGGCAGCTGAGAGGGTAGTTTGTGAAGTAGTCTGCTTCTTCTGCAGCATGAATATGGCCTTTCTGTGCCCCCCACACGTAGCCTTGAGGTTCTCAATACCATCCCAACTGTTCCTTCTCCACCTTAAGTGGTTACGTGCAAGACATTCACAGGGATCAGTGGGAATGTTGTGTTTTTTATCCCCACGGAGGCTTTGAGTATTTTGTTCAATGATTCTCCCTGTTGCCCCGGTAATGTTTTCCCGCAAAAGAGCTTGGCATAGAGTATCTGTTTCGGGACCATGGTGTCGGACATGCTACATTATCCATGCATCTTTGTGTATGCATGAGGCAGAGCAATGGGAATAGAAAATCAATGCTTTTGTCAATTGTATGAGAAGCCTTTTCATCCAGCCTGATTCCAGTAAGGTTAAATAGTATGTGCAAGGTGGTGCAGAGGAGGGAGGACATTACAGAAACAAAAATATGCACCTTCTCCTTCAGTAAACTTGAGTGCTCCTGCATTGACTATTTTCATTCTGTCTGCCTGAACCACAATGTCAGCTTCCTGCAACGCATGTTTCTGGAGTAAGTCCTCCACACCCATCAAATGTTTACCACAATCCTGTGATAAGAGTCGTATCTGAAAGAAGAAAAAATCCATTAGCTTTTTAAAACAACTTGCCATAGTCAAAAGACATACAATTTTCTTTTTAGCAGAAATGTCATTGTTCAAAATATATCATTTAATTATCCATGCTTACAAAGATCTTCAGACTTCTGAATAGGCTAATTATTGCTAAAAAGAAAGTGCTCTGAACTGCTGTAAATATTGCTGAGCAATACTGTAGTTAGTTTATTTTATGGACTTCATTGTTAGATTTGCTGGTTAAACAATGTGGTTAGATCCATTTATCCCCACTGTTTAATCAGTACAGAGTACAAGTCCATTCTTTATCTCATCCTCATATTTCTTTGGATTCTGATTGTTTCAAAAATAAGCTGCAAAGTAAAATGTTTCTTAAGCTTTTAAAACAGCACAACTGTCAGCCAGAGTCCCAGCGTGATGTCACACACAATCAAAAAGGTCAGGTGGATTACATTAATAATATTATTTGGAACCATACATGGAAAGTCTTATATATATTTAAGCCATCTACATCAAAGTTCCATCATGTGGAAATAGTCACCAGGTGGCAGATTTTTGAAGTACAATGTTCCTTTTATTTAAAAAAAATCAGACTCACTCTGAGACAGCCAAAAAGGTTTTGGAATTATCTAGATACATCTTGTCTGAATGGGAAATGGTAAGGAACAATTCCACATTCCAAAGTGCAGGTGTTACAACCATTAATTGTTTTCCAGTAATTTTGCTAATAACTGCCTTGCTCTTGCTCTGTGTTGGACAACAGAGGAATCATTGTACATGGAATTCTAGTAACAGCGAAGATGGCTATTCAGCATAATAATCCCATGTTGTCTTTTTTATGAGCAATCCAGTTAGTTCCATTGACATTGCTTCCTTCAAATACTTATCCAGTTTGTTGAGATAGCCAGTACTAATCAACTTGCAACACGTTTTCAGGCAGTGGATTCCAGGGTCAGAACTATTTGTTGCATCAGAAAAGAGGTTTTCCTCAGATTTTCTTTGGTTCTTTTTCCAGTCACCTGAAATCTGTGTCATCTGGTTCTTGATGCTTCTGCCATTGGGAATATTTCACTTTTTGTAACAACACCACAGGAAACAGGGGCTCCATGAATTGAAAAGAAGTTCAGGAGACTGAGGTTCAGTATACTTGAACAAAAAGCCAGTAAATTCAATCAGTAATTTAAAGGAGGAGTTTTTTTTTTAAAGTCATTTGTTTATTTGTTAACCTCATAAATAGAAGCATGGCAGGATGTCTCAGATATACGGAATGCATATTTTGAGCCATGTGGGGACTCCTGGATGCTCTGGTGTCGTCAAATGGAGGAGCTTCAGATGTGAATTTTAGGTGGCATTTTTCATGCTTAAGAGGTTGCAAGCTAAAAGGGAATGGATGAATGAATGCCAGATGGACAAAAACAACCAGGCAGGTAGCTCTGGAGACCAGAGGGTATCTTGCTTTTAACCAGAGTTAGTTCTCCTGGGTATTGCAGCCAGAGCCAAGACTAACACCATGGTTAGTTCAAATGTACATGGAGGTAGGAAAGAAGCAGCAATTTGAGACTCTATAGCCTTGGGAGCATTAAACATTTCTGTGGTCAAAGGATGGTTTGTTACCTCCCTGGTGTCCAGATCAAGGAAATCAATAAGCTGCCAGAGAACATTTCAAAGGAGGAAGGTGAAGAGCTAGACTGATAATATTAATACTATGACATTGGTAGAAAAAGGGATGAGGTCCTGCAGGTAGATTTTACAGAGCTAAGAAAGAGATTGAGAACCAGGACCTCGAAAGTAATAATCTCTGGATAACTCCCAGTGCTACATGCTAGTGACTATAAAAATTGGACAGCAGTGTCAGTGGCAAGAGGGACGGGGCTTGAAGATGAGCTTTATGGTCTTGGACCAGTTGAGACTGGTTCTGAGAAGCTGGGATCTGTCACGGCCAGACAAGTTCCACCTCAACAGAATCAGGATTAAGATCCTTGCAAGCAGGTTCATTGGTGCTACTATGGAGGGTTTAAACTGGTTTGGCAGGAGAACAAGAAGCTGACCACAGATTCAGAAGGAAGAAAAGGAGATGAGAAAAAGTCAAGCAAATAAAAAAATTAGTGAGTTTGGAAAGCAGGGCAAGCTAACTCCCCTTGGAAAATAGTGGGTGAAAGGAGGCTGCATATGCTTATTAATATATAGCTTAGCACAAATACAGTGTATATGGCAGATGAGCTGAAGTCACCGACAGACAAATGGAAGCATCGTCTTATATAGCTAAAGGGCACAAACAGCACCTTAAGTTTCTAATTACAGGATTTTTAGGTGGACAAAAAGAAAAGACCATCAATAAATGAGAATCGAGATGCTCAGAGTAAACTTGTTCCCACAAACAAAAAAGGTTGGTATTGTCAAATGTAGAACCCACTGGATGACAAGGTCCATAGAGGCCTCAGTCTTGCCAGGGAACTGCGCTGTTACAACACAGTCGCTCTGAGAGTGCCGAATGAGAGGAAATAATCTACACACACCAGTGAACAGTGCTACTTGAAGAAATTTCTCAGCCATTGAATCTACTGCATGTAATGCTTTAAACTAAAAAGGCAATTGTAATGTGTAAAATATAAAAGACCTAACAGGTCCAATGGAAGTTTATTTTCGACAAATATTATTGGTCAACTTCTGATAATCCACAACCCGTAGGACTTTGGCAACAGGTTAAAAAAAAGTGAAACTGAGTAAGTTCAAAGGGAGGGGAAATATACAGACACTCTCGACCCCAATTCCCAGCAGCAAACCCATTCACATTCCCGACCCCTCATGGTCCAGACTCTGACCCCAGTTCTGGCCACAAACCAGGCCCACAGTCTGGACTCCAGACTGAACTGCACTCAGTATCCCTGGCTCTGACCCATACCCCACTTGCATTCTGGATTCCCCAGTGGACTAATAACTAAGGCAGCTGCCATCAGAATTTCCAAATAATCAGATGCTGGATTATCAGTGTTTTACTATTTTGTCATGAAGTCACAAAGTAATACATCAAGGAAACAGGCCCTTCGGCCTAACTCATCCATGCAGACTAATATGCCCAATTAAGCTCATCCCATTTGCCTATGTTTGGCCTATATACCTCTAGACATTTCCTAGTCATGTACCTGTCCATAAACCTTTCTTATCCACATACTTGTCCATAAAGCTTTCCTATCCATGTATCTTCATTTGTGTTTCACTCAAAAAAATAACAAAATCATATGTTCCAGATACATAAAAAGGCTCGTATCTTTACATACTTTCATTTCATCCATCCAGTCAATGATGTGAAGCATCTCCTGGAAAATCTTCTGAAGGGCTAAGTTCATTTCCAGCCTGGCTCGCCGAGCATTAAGCAGCTCCAAAAGATACTCCCACAGGCGCATGATGTTTTCTTTCCTGGCATTAATGCGTGTAATGTCATGATAATTCTCAGCCTCCAGCTCCTGTGACACATCCACAAGGGTCTGCACACGTTCTTCATAGGCAGCAATGTCAGTCTCAATTGCTTCATGCTTCTTCATTGCTGCTTCCTCAGCTGGCAGGTCATAGCCAAAATTATCCTGTGGATAAATTGTATAAATAAAGCAATAAATACAAAAGCGACTGCAACAGCTCAGAGACAAGTCACATTCCAATGACAGTATCCTACCAGAGAAAGCAGGCACATACATGAACTATGGTAACTTTCCAGGCAAGGAGAAAGATGCTTGGATGTCAATGTATTGGAAACATGCTTGGTGTTACAGTATAATGACAAGAATTTGAAGCATTTGTCCATTACTTTGGGTTCTTATTTTACAGTAACATGCAAGAGCAAGGCATCAGAAGCCAGAAACACCAGCAGACTGAAACAGCCATTAGAAGTAATTGGCTCAAGGAAGAACTCAGCAGGGCTATGAAACACAACAATGACAAGACGAGAATACTTTAAAAGCTTTTCTACTTCAAGTATACATACTTTCCAGACCTGAATGATCAAATATATGCATTTAGCATCTCAGCCAATGTAATGAAACAAAAATAAACACAAAGCACCTTTATCTGGGTTATAGGGTCTGAATGAACAGATTCTGCAGTGGGAACAGGAAGGACAGCTGATCAGTGCATCATTCAACACCCAAATACCGTCACCACCTCCAGATCCCAGAATTAAGCTTGTGTATCCAGACAATATAACCTTTAGTAGATAGTTGTATTAGAATGTTTTTATTGCTGTTTGGAATCTGAAAACGTTCCTGTAATGGCATGACAATTTAAAAGGTGCTTTAACAGCACAATGGCCAGATATTGCTGGAAAAGTAACGGATGTTTAACAGCAGATGCCAGAATATTAAAGTGCAAAGCAGCTAGCAAATTCACAAAACTAAAATATGCAAATTTCCAGAACTTGAGAATCAACTTTTGGAACTTTACCATGTTATGTATGTAAAAGACATCTCACCCTCAACCTGCTCAGGATTGTTTGCTGGATTTCCATACAACTTGACCATTGGCTTCATCACAGAAAGTTA
>JARFYF010000001.1:92923512-92938510 GCA_030265395.1 Rhina ancylostomus
AAAAGGTAGCAGGAGATGAGTTTCAGTTTCCTATTTAAAAATGCCATCTGGTTAAACAATACTGAATCAACAATCATCAAAATGATTGAACAGAACCAGAACTGAGATTAAACATCTTCGATCATGAAGATCACTTTAATTTAATTCCAATGCCCACAGTTAAAACTTGAGGCCATTGTTTTGCAGTGAAGGTCATGTGGGATGATTCAAGGACAAACCTCATAAGGAGAACCAGGTCAGGCAGGATAGGTTTAGCACTCTTGTGTTAAAGTGCCACTGAAAGAGTTGCAAGATTTGCAACAGTTATTTTTATTCCTTATCATTTGATGAATTACATCAACTCTTGACGAGTTGCAGATTTAAATCACTGCAAAAATCAAGGTAAAATTATCCCCATCAATGCATCCCACAAAAAATCTAATTCATTGCACAAACTGAAGTGGGGAACTTCACGGCTCAGACTCTCCAGTTAAACCAGTTTGAAATATAATATGAGAAAAAGGGCATAAAAGAATAATTAACTGGATGAAATATAAAATATTGGTGGGGATCAATGAAAGACACTACTTCAAACACAGCTCTCTGGAGGTGATGTAAATCTATCTGAGAAATGATAGAAGTGATGACCTTTACTCACAAATGCAGCAGCAAGAATAAACTCTTTCTTAGCAACAGTGAAACCAATCATATACATATACTTTATGTAGCATGGCATCACACAAGAAATTCTATAATCTACGAATTCTGTGCAACCTGAAAAAGTGCTTTTAAATTGGCAGTGTGTGGCAACGAATTTTTTTCTGAAGGGCCCCACCACAGCAAAGTTCTGTTACATACACTGTCTAAGGTGGTGAAAGGCCTTTCCAATCCAAACTGCACCAGTTGGGAAAACAACTGCATCTCACAACTAGTTCATCATTTGCTTGAGGGGGTTCATGGAGATGAGGGTTTGAGAGGGGGGGAGGTGGGTGGAGCCGTGTTTGGGTGATGTTGATGTTGGTGGTGGTGCTGGGGCAAGGTATGGAAGTGGTCAAAAGGGAAGGCAAATTTACAAAAATTATTGGGAAGGAAATGAGGACTTTAAAGGTCAGATCAGGGTAAGGGGGTCAGAATCCTGATGGGTTAGGACAGGAAGGTTTGGGTTTTGATATATTTGTTTAGCTGCTCTGCCAAAGGCAATATGGTTGGATCTGGCAGAGTTTGGCCTTATAGGGTAATAATGTCTAATTCCTTCAGTACTCACAATGTTACCTGATACCCACTGGAACTACAATTGCAAAGCTACAAAGAGCCTTGATGGCCCTGAATTTATGTGGGGAAATGTTGTAAGACAAAGACAATTCATGAGTTTGTAGAGTTCAAACATACAAAAATTTTATTCAGGCATATTCAAAGGAGAAAATCTCACTCACCCCAAGGATCTCCCAAAGCTATAAACTTTGCAGCATATCTATACGAACTAATCCCAAGGAAGTTATCTTGTGGATATACTTGAATAAAATCTTTTCTTCCTTGAACTCTATGGACTCATTAGGGGTCTTTGTCCTGCACTAGGAAAGCTGCTTCCAATAGTTTTTGGCTCAGCAATCCTTCACATGTCCAAGTTCTAGCATTGGATGAGGACAGGACTGGACATTGGTGAGATATCTGAAGCACATCAAATAGCCTGCAAATTAACTCACAGCCTGGAGTTTTGTGTGGAATGTCTATTTCAATGACACCAATACACATGTACCCCACAAAGAAGCAAGAACAGAATTAAAGGAATATACAGAATAATAGGTGGTAGGTATCAGAACTATGACTATCTATGTATCAAGATAGTAAAATACCCAAACCCATAGCATAAGATAACAACCAAATTTATTATAAAGTGTGAATCCTTTGAAGTTTGCTTTGACTGCAACCTTAAATCTTTCATCAATATATTGAAAGTGTTGGAGAGTTTTCAAAGAAAGTTTGTATTATAGAAAAATCAGAAATAACCTGCCACTGAAAAAGTCTAAAAGTGTAAACTGTCAAAAAAATTTAACCATTTAGAATGCAGTTTACTTTTACTGACTAATTTTAATCCATCACAATTTTGACTAAAATACAAGCTGGTTGCATAAAACATTGCTCACAAATTGTCTCCCCAATCAAGGCCAATAGCTCAAAATGACAGGTCCCAAGGTCAATGAGTGACAATTTGCAATGGGAAATTTTATTTTGACAACTGCTTGGCTGCTGTCTTTCAGAAGAGGATATGCTACCTTGGATCAGAAACACTATGGCTAATTTTCTCTTTCAAAAATGACAGCCTTAAATAAAAAATTATAACTGTCAATGTGTAGTATTATCATTAAAACTTTCAAGTGTGCAATTCTGTTTTTCTTGCATTTACAATTAGGATACAAGATGCAAGTTGCCATACACAAGCAACACAAAGATTTGCCAAACATTTTGCTGTGGCAAAAGCCCCCCTTTATAAAAAAAGCATTCTGAAACGGCAATGTGAGAAAGCAAGCTGTATAGGCAATAGATCACAATCAGGTCCACATGCACATGGACTTAAATGCCACAAGATTATGCAAATGTTCTCTGTGTGTATAGAGTGGAGAGCATTAAAATGACATTATTTTTTAGATCTTTTCAGTGTGCTGGCTTTTTACGCGGCATAACGGATTGATTTTTGTAAAAATCTACATCTGAAAATTGAAATAGTGCAAGAGCTGAAACAGCGCAGCTATTTTCAGTCCTGAATACCATACCATGTCTTTCAGACATCACCTAAAAATTGCTTTTGGTAATGATGCCGGTTGGGTGTTTGCAAAACTTCTTGTTGGAAACGAATTGCAACTACCCTGCAATTATCAAAAAGCTAGTCATTTAAAACAACTTTAAGTATATATGCTAAAGTATAATAAATGCAAATCTTTTTCTTTCTCCCTCAGGAAAGAAACTCTCTTTATTAATTGCTATTTAATTACTGAAAGAAATTATCTCCATTTGGAAAAAAGATATACATCATTTTAAATACCTGAAAGATATGGAACATAAACCAAAATAGCTGAGAGCTTGAGCAATATCCAAACAAATTCTCAGAAAAGAAACTGGAGTTGAGCCACCTTACCCGCAAGAGCTTTGATCCTGGAACGCTCAAACAATCTTGCCGAGCTGTTGTCATTATCGAGTTCACCTTCATCAGAGAGTTCCCAGCGAGCATTGACGTGACTATACTGCTGTTGAATCTCCACATTATCAAAATCTGTGGCCGATGTCATTGTGCTGGTTTTGCTGTCGTTTTCCTCTCTTTCTCATAAGGCCTATCTGTAAGAAAGAAAATCCACTGTAACACAAGTGAAGGGCTTCTTGAGAAAAGAAATCTCCCAGCAGGTTATGAGCTACATTTTGATCACTACTACTTTAGGCAGCTTTGGGCAAAGATGATACATTTCATTTCACTAGAGACATTCAGCTGTTGTGATAATAATGCAGCAAGAATGGTGCAAGCATCTCTGGATATTTCACAACACAGTCTGTCCAGTAGATGGAGGTCTTGCATGTTCAAATATGCTGTAAAGTAGCATCTAGCTATCACACCAACAATGTTCAACAGAGATCATGGATAAACTGGTACGTACAACAAGCAATCAATTGTTAGGTATATTTGTACAAGTAAATGAAAGCTTTTCTCACTGCTACGTTTGTCCAAGTTTATAAAATAGTCTCAGAATTTATTTTCTGAGGATTCTTTTGAAGCTCAAGACTTGAGCAAGAGTAATTGATTCACAGCTACGAACAATATATTATAGTTGCTAGGATGACTCACTCATCTGCGTTTGTGCATCAAAATAAACTCATGGCACACATGTATTCTGACTGCCTGTAACACCAGCTGTGCTGATCACATGAGCTCATTGGTTTTGCTGTACTGGCTGCATGTGACCATCACCTGACCACTACATTAACACACATTGCCAGATGATGTACTTCAAATGCTGGAAATTCCTTTCAAGAAGGGGGCAGTAGCAGCATTTCATTAAAGAATTCCAGCTTTCATTTTGTAGTAGAACTAATCACAGCAATTAACATGTCAATACTGTAAAATAAAATAGGAAATACTGAAGTTCTTCCATAAAGTGACTAGAAAGTAATCATTTCTTTCTGAGTTTATTAGTTCAAATTTATGTTTCTTTCATTGAAATGTTGTATGTTGAAATTGCCAAGTTAGTGTATGGGAATTAAGATACATTCACATTTGATGAAACTGAAAGGCTGTACTGCAGAACCACTCAGTCAACCACATGTTGAAATTCTTTAGTGGCACTTTTAGAAAGTCATCTACTCCTTCAAAATCTACTCCTTCAGTAAGTGCACCCATAGGAACTATCGGAAAGAAAATCTGGAAAGAAAATCAGGAAAGAACTCTGAAATAAAATTTTATTGTTGGTCAAAAATATTAAATCAAAGCTTTGTCTATTATGTTACCCAGTTCTCCATCTGAGGTCCAATTTCTTTAATTAAAAGGGGCTCAGCACTTGTTCCAGGAGATGATTCATTGAATTAATTTAGTTTATAAAGAACTTAATTTAAAACTGCAACAACTGACAGTGAAACAGCAAAGCAAACAGGTGCACAGCCCACACTGTACAGCTTGCTGTTGATTGTTCAGAGGTCACTTGCAAGGCACAGAACTCAAACATACAGAGTAATCACGTCTTGTAGCACTGGGAGAAGCTGGGTCCTTGTATGAATCTATACAACTCCCATTCAGAGCTACGCTGGACAAGCAGAGTAGCTCATAATCCAAAGACCCCACCTGCATGAGGACCAGCAGCAAATGGATGGGATATCATTCTTGGAAGTCTGGAAAATAAATTCTCAACAATTGAGTCATAGAAATAAGAGAAAGAAGAATAAAATGGGAATTTCAGAGAGAACTTGCAGCAGGTAAAGGGAAGGGCCAAATGAAAAACACAAAGAGAAATAAGAGAGAGCCTTACAGATCAGGCATGGAGAAAAATATTGAACAGAAATTGAAAGAGAGTAAAAAGAAAATAAAGAAGAAAAGTCAAGAATGTAAGCAAAATAGTTAATATTTTCTCTGCATAGCTTTGAGAATAAGGGTGTAGAAACCATGGCAAAGGAACTTTGGGGATGTCTTAAGGCACAAAATTTAGTTTTGTTGAGGGGTTCGTGGCATTCCAATGGAAAGTTGCCGTAGCTTCAGTAATTCACATCACAATTTAAGCTGATAATTAAAAGAAGAATGAGCAAAATAGTTTGGATAAAGAAATGAAAAAAAAGCAATGATTCAAAATGCTCATTGTGAACATAGTTATACACTGGATTTTTGAGTGTTTTGGAAATTCCAAATATCCAAATATGACATCACCACACAAAAGAGTAAATGAAAGATGGTTTTAAATGTACACTTACAAAGAATTGAACACTCAACTTTATCTGGGTTTGACTGATGATCTCGTCTCACTGTCACAGTCAGGCAAAGATGACCTGCAATATCTCCTTGGATTATCTGGGAGTACAGGAGAAACTTTCCAAGTAATAGAAATGTATTTTGTTCAATCAACACTGATGAACTGTGAAAGCTGCCAAGCCAGGCTGCGTTCTCTTTATAAAGGGAATAATGTTGATTGAATTAGATAAAGGCAAAGGGAGGTTGGGAGGGAAAAGAGTTTGAAATACAAAAGGTACAAGTATCTTGTTTCTACTAAACAAATCAAAATTGCCAGCACAGAATGTAACCTGACAATATTTTTAGGTTCCAATTAAGAATGAGTTTTAATTTCTTGGTTTAAAAGTTAATCATTAAAGTTCACCTACAACTGGCATACTTTTGTATGATAGGGCAGTTAATTTGTTTAGATTGAAATAATAATTTTGTGGTTACATTGTTATAAACCTACACGAAAGGCAAGTCTCACTTCAGTCCCACTGCAATCTTTATGAACAGGATAGAAGAAAGGTGGAATGACAGAAGATGTCACTTCCAAACCTTCACCCTTAAATAACTCCATTAGCAGCCCTAAGGCAAATCTGAAAGCCACAGCAAATAGGCAAATAGGGGGCAAGTCTCTTCCCAATTATTATTTTAGCACTGTTTGGCAATTGCCGGCCATTTCCAATCATATCACTTAAGAATTAGTGTGGAAATGTTCCTGCATCTGACCTCCAGCCCGTTCCATACATCTGCAATGAAAAGGTACAGAAATCAGAATTTACTGACACATGCACTGCAGCTAACCAATGACTGTACAGAACAATGCACATCCCATCCCACTTGTGCAAAGGAGTCTTCGTGGGCATTGCATTAACAAGTAGCTTTCCCCCAAAGATTCTTTGTATGGGTCAGACTTATCGAGTGCATCTTACAGTGTCTGAGAGAGCATGAAATAATGGCTATTGGTCATAGACAGTTCCTTCTGCTGGAAGACCAGATCAGACCAAGGGGCCTCTTTCACTGAGTTAATGGTCTTCCAGTGGCAACTGATGTCTTTCTCATTCAGCATCCCTGGGAACCACCTGCAGAGCACGAAGTCTTGCCATATCAAGCTGCAGAGAATGAACCAGAACACAGCATCTCTCTCCACACCTTCCATGCATTGGAGCAGTGGAGCAGGAGATGAGTGACGGTCTCTTCCCCTTTGCAGCTTTGAGCTCCAAATGTGTGAGTAGGACCACACACGTAGGGCCTTCTTTGCTATTATCGAGGCTGTATGTTGGTGTCTGTTGAACAGCTGCACCAAGACATTTTGCCAAATGGCATTAGCTTTCTGGTCATGGAAAAGACAAATCAAATCAAATGTCTGCGCACCACATTCCCCAAAACTCAGGGAACAGAGAGGCTAAGTGGAGAAGGGAACTGCTGGATGAAGTGATGACTGCTTTTTAGCATAGTTTATGGTCTAGGAGAAGGAATAAGCTCTCTGTGGCCTTTCAAGCTAATCTGCCCCCTGCAGACTCTAGTCATTGCTACCACACTTCCCCAACCACACCTTGACCTGCTTAATGCATACTCCAACACCATGCCCCATCCTCCTTCTATCCCCACCATCACGGAGCCTTGATTGCCTTTGATTGCTGAGGATTCTACTCCACGTGCAGCCTGAACAAGCCACTGTAATTTTCATTGCACCTTCTGACTGTTCAATAAACTGATTTAGCCATGCAGCTCAGCACTGTTTATTTGCTTGTTGTTGTCTCATACTCTATTGAACAAAGTAAGTGACGAATTGATTGCTAGCATCTGTTAATTCTATACCATAACTGACCCCATGTCTACAGTTTTTAATTGTAAAATGCAGTGCCATGGATATCTATATACAATCTATATTGCACTATTCAATTGAAGGGTAGCAGAAGAATTCTTCAGAGGATGTAGAATAATTAGAACTCTTCTAATTTCTGAAATAGTCCTGCAACTTGGAATCATTTACACATTATTGTAACTTTAAAATGCACAAATTTTTAAAAGGTATATTCTTATAAAAAGCCGGTAGCGTTTACCTTGTAAAAGTAGTGATGACTGAAATCCCAGGGTTAAAGCAGGACTGCAACACATTCCTGTTGCCAGCGTTGAAAAGAAGAAATTCAAACTGTACAAGCTACATGTGATAGTTTGAATTCCTAAAACAAAATTTCATTGGTAATTTTTTAATACGGGGCAGGACATATTAGGAAGCTTAGCAATTACGTCTGGTATATCGCAAGTACTGACTGCAAAAGATAATTACCCAAAGGATAATGTCAGGCAACTACTTTTGCATTAAATGTCCCTTCCAAAGGTTTATAAATGCACTATTGTGACATAAAATAATCATAAGCCTCCAAGGAGCTGTCATAAATTATGTATTTTACCTTTTAGTACAAAATGTAAAGTTATAAAACTGCTCCCATGACAAACAACTATTGTGAGTACGTTGATAATTATGCATTCTAGAACTACTGTGAGTAGGAGTAAAGTGGTTCAGGATTTCTAAGAAAGGGCTTAAAGGTGTGGTTCATTGATAACAGTATCATTGAACTAACTGCCAATGCACAATATCTTAAGTGACCAGCTGCCAAAGGACTGCCGCATTCCCAATATACAGTTAGAGCTACATATAAAGACTTATTTCCACATAGCACCAACTCCCTCCAGTCCTGGAATTAGGGGTAGACCGTTAGTGTCACACCAGCTGCTGAATTCCTGCCTCCTGACTTTAAATATCACACTTACTGCCATGTCAGCAACAGCTGCTAAATATCCCAGTCCTTGAATGTCAAACACAGAAAGTCAACATTGGAACATTCATTCACTTGATCACCCTAAAACTATGCAATGGTTCACTCCATGTTCATCTGCTTGTAGCATTGGAGTAGACAGCATAAGGTACCAATTCTACACATCTACCTTAAAACAGCAAAGCACCTCCACTTCTCCAAAATAAATGAAAAGCTATTACTTCATAAGCCTAAAATATTGCAGCTTTGAGTTCTTAATACTTAACTTATAAATAGAATCAAATAGTTTTTCAATATATACCTCTCCTCTTTAAATTAAGGATAACTGTGAAAGCATTTATTCACACATATAAAATGGGAAGTGGATCCTGGGGTATTATTACTCAAATGAAGGTAACAACTTCTTGAACAACTCAGGGCTTTGTCTCATCAAATCTGAGAGGAAATAGCAAAAAAATTTATCCTCGGTAGATCAGGCTGTGAAAAGAGAATCTGAGTTATCACTTCAGGACAAGGGACCACAGAACCTTCTGCTTTTGTCATCGATTGCTGCAGATTTTTGATTTCATGTTTTATTCTCATGGTCAATGCTCTGGATATACTTGTTGGATTAGCCATAATTGTAACTGGACTTCTTTCTTGTTTAACCAAGCAGCCAGTCTCATTTTATTTGTTTGTACCAATTTGATACAACTACGTAGCTTGCTAAGCCACTTCAAAAGGCAATTAAAATTCAGAGGGTAACTGCTGTGGTACTGGAGTAAAAATAAGGCCAGACCAGGTAAGGACGGCAGGTTTCTGATGCAAACACCCGAAAGTGAGGCAATTAGGCTTTTACAACTTAACTGCTTTAATGCTAACTCTTTTGATGCCAGATTTGTCATTACAAATATTTTAACCATAAATTTTCAAATTTCCATGTTAAGATTTAAATTCCCCGGAGAAACAAAGGACGGCAGATGCCGGAAATTCACCCTCCCTGAATTGCTCCTTCTGCGAGTCGGGATTACCGTATCGTTGTGCTCATTGTTGGGAAAAAAATACCATGGGTTTTCAAAAGTTGTTATCTGAAAACATGGACAACAAATTTACTGAATATGATGGGAAACTAATGACAGCGCCAATCTTAAAAAAAGCCGCTTATATTGAAAGACAAAGCTTTGAAGAACAAACAAGCATTGATGTGTCTAGAATCTAAAATACTTCTGACTCAGGAAGGTTATTCATCCCCCTGTCATAGTTCATCCAGAACACCTCCTTTTTTGTTTTTTTTTAATCATTCCATCACTTTTGACAGCCTTTTCCTGAACCATACGGCCGAACTGTACAGAAATGTACGGCAAATGTGGTGAATGCGCATGCAATTGTAAGCTGCTCAGTCTCAGTATTTTGATTACTATGAATCAGTAAAAACATTTATTCTACCACACTTTTGTCGTTCTTGCTCCATGCATACATAACAACTGGCGACGAGTATTAAAACAAGCATGGCCTCTCCACTTCAAGCACCCAATCCATTCTGGGCCGCAACTACAGCAAATCCAACACCAGAAACCTGGCTACAATGTAAGAAAACCTTTCAGGACAACACCAAATTTCTACTAGTTTTAACACCAACAATGAAGCTAGAAGAAGCTACCAAACTCAAGCTGCTTCACATGCGCTTGGGAGAATCCAGGCAAAAATACTTCGACACTGCACATAGCGAACAAAGCTGAATTGACCAGTACATTTGAGGCTTCAGACAACGTTTGGGGGACGTGGGACAATGTATTTAGGGCATGCTTCAGGTTCTCGCAGCTGTGGCAGATCCCCAATGACAACGTAGATGATTTTATCACAAGGTTAACTCTGGCCATGCAGGGATGCAAGTACAAAGACATCCAACTGAACAAATTCAAAGAAGCGATGCTCATCCAAGCATTGACTATTGGAGTCTATGATGAGAAAACATGTGAGAACCTCCTGTCCAAAAATCATGACCTGTCCTGGGACAAAGCATGCTCCACAGCTCATCACAGGGAGACAGTCAAGAGAGGCCTTACACAGATTCAACTGACCCCAGCACCACTTATTCAGGTAGTAGTGGAGCAAGAGCCCCATCCCGAAAACGTCAATGTTCGCCAGCGATTGCTGACCCACAACTCCCAAAGTTACGTCAGCCTTCACAGAGATGCCATCGCTGTGGTGAAAGTCATGTCCAGTGGTCCAACTGCAAGCATCAAAAGACTGTCTGCCAGTTCTGTCAGAAGGTAGGGCACCTTGAGGAGCTGTGTTTCACAAAGCAATGCACTGCGGGAAAGCGACAGAATTCAACCATCAACTCCACCCAAGGAGACGGCCGCTGCGAAGTAGACACCATCTTCCAAACCCATGAACTGGGCAACCAGAACCAGCCTCTGCACTTGGTTATGCTCACAGTGGACACCAGCCCGTGAAATCTGAGCTGGATATTGGGTCAGCCATCACCTTGGTATGCAAAGCATCTTTATGCCGGATTCCAGAACTAGAAACCTCCAAGTTCAGTGTTTCACAGCTACACTGGAGACAGTGTCGACATACGTGGCGTATTCATGGCACAAGTGGTTCACCAGGAGACCTGTTCCACTTAGTGGTACATGTTGTCAAGGGAGGACAATGCTTAATTTGCTGGACAGAAACTGGAGTAACAACATTCCATCAGTGCTGTCCTACATCAATTGTATCAGGGGAAGCCCTGCATCGAATGCTCTCTTACGAAACCACCAGCGTGTATTCTAAGCCAAGGCTTTAGGTCGATACCACGGTCCGGTAGCTAAGATCAAATTTAAGGAGAATTGCCAGCCAAAGTTTTACAAGGCTCGCCTGGTGCCCTATGCTGTGGGCCAGAGGTAGAAGAAGAACTAGACTGCCTAGAGAGAGCGGAGGTGACTGAGCTGGTGCAGTACTCAGAGTGGGCGGCTCCGACCGAACCCGTCCTCAACTTCGATGGATCAGTGTGCATCTGCAGCGACTACAAACCGACCACAAACCCTGTGACAAAACTGAACATGTATCTACTGCCAGAGATTGAGGACTTGTATGCATCCCTGTCAGGAGGACAACAGTTGTCAATGCTAGACCTGAAACACACCTACAATCAGGTCACCCTGGACAAAGACTTTCAGGATTTACAACAATCAATACACACAGAGGCCTGTTTTGGTACAAGCGGCTGCCATTTGGAGTGGGTTGTGCACCTGGGATATTCCAATGCCTTATTGATAATTTAGTGAAGGATATTCATCACACCTGTGCTTACCTTGAAGCTATTTTAGTAACCGGTACATCAGAGTCCTATCATCTTGAGACACTAGACAGAGTACTTCCCCATTTGGAGGAAGCCAGCTTTACTCTAAAGGAGCAATGCACGTTTTTGGCCGACTCGGTCGATTACCTGGGCTTCAAAGTCAACAAGACTTGTCTCCATCTGCAGGAGCACAAAATCAAAGCCTTAAAAGAGGCTCCACTTCCTCGAAACATGACACAGTTATGCTCATTCCTGGGACAAGTCATGCATTACAACTGTTTAAGTCAATCAGCTACAGTGTTAAAGCCCTAATACCAACTACTCCAGAAGGACCAACACCAGGAATGGTCAAGAACTGAGAAACAGGAATTTGAACAAATATAACTGCTCTCAGTTCTTCATCCCTGTTGGTGCATTAAGATCCTGAAGAGCCTACAGTCATTAAATGTGACACCTCACCATTTGGGGTCAGGGCCGCCCTCCCACATCAAATGCCTTGCGGAACAGAGGTGCCTATTGCTTTTGCTTCAAAGACAATGCCTCAGGTGGAGATGAATTATTCACAGCTCTACTGAGAAGCCAGAGCTATTATGTTTGGCATCAAGTGGTTCCACTTATACATATTCAGGTGGCCTCTTGAAATCCACACAGATCATAAGCCTCTGTTAGGCTTAATAGGGTGAGACACAAGGTATCCAACAAATGTCCTCACTGAGAATGCAATGATGGGCATTGACCTCATCCGCTTACTCCTACACAATGAAGTATATCCCTGGAAATAAAAATGTCATTGCCGACGCCTGAAGCAGATTACCAATTGTTGAAGGCACAGCATCTAGCACCCCTCCATTCAAGGTTGTTCACCTGTTTCAAAGTCACCTCATTAGGCAGTGGACAGCCCGTGATCCACTTCTATCAGAGGTAAAAGAGCACTACAGGTTGATCAGCCTGCCACCCCTTCACCTGAATTTCAAACATTTACAAATCGCCAACATGAACTGAACTGACAGGATGGCTGCATATTACAAGGCAGTCGAGTAGTGGTTCCTCCTCAAGGCCACAAGCACATACTCCACGATCTGCACGATGCTCACCCTGGTGCGGTTAGAATGAAGGCACTTGCGAGAAGCTGTGTGTGGTGGCTGAAAATTGACATTGATGTTGAGAATATGGTCCCCATCTGCCCTATTTGTCAGAAGACACAAAAAGCATCACCAAAGGCCCCCCTCAAACCATGGGCCTGGCCCGATGCTCCGTGGAAGCGCATTCAAATCGACTATTTTGGACTGTTCTGGGGACGCATGTTTCTGGTCATTGTGGATGCCCATTTGAAGTGGACAGAGGCGTTCCCTCCTTGTACATCGTGTTCCTCAACAACTACTATGACTAAACTGCAGTCGGTCTTTGCTACATTTGGTGTTTCAGAAATGATCGTATCTGGAGGCCACGAACTATGATATCCACACTAGGCCATGAGCATTTGGTGCCAACGACAAGGTCTACACTCAACTCACGCATGAAGAAAACTGGCAACTGGCCATCATCTGACATTGTAACAGCCAAGTTACAGAACTTGAACTGCCAGGCGGATGAATTGTCAGGCAACATTTGGATCACGTACATCAGTGAACCAACAGAGGACCCGGCAAAGCCACAAAGGCGTCCCCCGCTGTTGAAGCTACTGTTCAAGTAGATGAACCGATGGACACTTCATCAAGAGAGAAGGACCTTCACAGCCCACCAACCTCGGCATTGGCTAATCAAGGAGACACCAAGAGAGAAGCCCCCTCCCTGCAACGGTCCACGTGGGTGCGTCAATGGACACCAGGCAGAATAGTGGCGGAAATATCTTCTCAACATTTCCCAATGTTCATCCAACCTATTTTCTTCCCCTGCAGTTTCAGGGATGAACTGTACGGACGAACAGTACAGAGAACAAGGCAAATGCAGCGAACGCGCATGCATCCACCTGTGTGCATGCCAGTTGACCGATTGTCCAATGGATTGATGGCGCCTACGTGGCAGAATGCATGTGCGCACTGGCTGGGCGATCGCTTGGCAGAGCAACAACACCCTCTGATGCACGCAACTTCACTTTTGGCGCAGGACTTCAGGGCCTCGCGCACTTTTAGGTCTCTGCCGACCTTCTCATGGATCTACAGTTGTAGGTTGCTCAGTTTCTGTATTTTGATCAATAATGAATCAATAAACACATTAATTCTACTGCACCGTTGTTGTTCTTGTTCCATGCAATACGTAACAATTCCAAGTCCTAATTTTTCTCCCTGGGAAGAAGACATTAGTCTTAAAGTTTACTTTAGTAGTTTGAACCTCTGAACTTTTCATCGACGAATAAACCTTGCAATCCTGGGTATTTGTGCAATGGAAAATTGATGCACAGGTTTTGAAGATCAAAACTCACAAGACACAGATGGTGTGCCTGCTGTAATCCTACTAATCATTAAATAAATTACAGAAATCATGTGAGGTGTGTGTGTCAAGCCAACATTTGTATTCACAAACACATACACACACACATAAAAAGACTATATAGTTAAATTATCTTGTATTGTTTCATTGTTATTTTGGATCTATTGTGCTTCCCTTCTTCAGTTCATTCATCTTTGTGAAGCTTGTGAAGAGCACACAGTTCTTGGATGAGAAGCTGAAGAGACAGTTTGTTTTGAGCTCCTTGCAATTCTAGCCTGTAACCAGCTGCCAAAAAGAGTGTTGGAGAAGCCTGCATGATTTTGCCATTTAAACTCTTTTTTTTTCCTACTTAGTGTGTGTCAGAGAATGATCTCTACCAGATCATCCTACCGTTGCACCATCCTACCTTGCATCACCATCTCTTTTGCACTCCAACCCCACCAGCTTTGCACATCCAATTAACTGTTTTGAGCCGACTACTTGAAAATGCACTGATAAAATGTCAAATGCCTTTAACTGATTTTTGAATAGATTACTGAATTTGCTGAATATTCCAGTCAAGGTTTCTAGTTATTTCAGAAACAGAGGGGTCATTTTTTAAAAACATCCTGTCCTGATTAATCAACTCATTTTCGAACAAAGATCCAAATGAAGTGTAAAAGATTATTTTTCTGCATGGATTGGACTGTTAACTCAGTTGCTCCATGTTAATTCGTGCATTACATTGCTGAACTATTCTGCAAAAAAAACTCAAATGCCCCTATTTTAACACAAGTGCTGATTCAAAACTGGAGAAAGAGCAGCAAACTTGTAGCTCGGCGAATCTGCAGCTCCCAGAGTGTTTTTAAACAGCTGGGCTTCATTTCAGTTTTGAAGGCAAGACTCTTTTCCATGCCTAGTTGAAGTTTTACCTCAATATCTGAGGAAGTGGGATTGTTGATGACAGGAGCTTGCCACACATGGTAAAAGGCAAGCATTGTGCTGAGATGATGACGGTGATTGTCTGTGATGGGTGTGGTCAGGAAGACAGTATGGATTCTGAAACTGAAAGGCCCACAGCAGGGGAGGTCTTGG
>JARFYF010000001.1:93222862-93233103 GCA_030265395.1 Rhina ancylostomus
GGCAATTTCTGGATACATTGTAAATATTTTGGGCATTAGGATTTTACTAAGAATAATTTGTATCTATCTTTTGTCCTGAAGAGAACACTTTGATTCAGTCGGTTCAGCAAAAAAATGCATGATGCAAAATGTCACATAAAATTTTGTAATGATAAAATATTCATACAAAGATAAAATTTCTCATTACAAAATATTGATTTGTAGGCTGAGTGATCTTCCATCATAAATGTTGCATTAAGAGTGACTTAGAACATAGAATGCAGAACAGTACAGCAGAGGAACAGGCCTTTCAGCCCACCATATCCATGCCGACCATGATGCCAATCTAACTGATCCCATCTGTCTGCAGATGGTCCATATCCCTCTATTCCCTGCCTGTTCATGTGCCTGCCTAAATGCCTCTTAAATTATCAGTATTGTATCTGCTTCTAACACCTCCCCTGGCAGCATGTTCTAAGCACCTACCGCTCTCTGTGTAAAAATACTTGCCTTGCAAATCTCCTTACATTTTCCCCCTTCTCTCCTTAAACCTATGCCCTCTAGTAGTTGACCTTTCCACCCTGGGAAAAAGACTCTATCTACCCTATCTATGCCTCTTATAATTTTATTTACTTCCATAAAGTTGCCCCTCAGCCCCCAATGCTTCGGAGAAAGCAATGCAAGTTTGTCCAACCTCTCCTTCTAGCCAGTACTCTCCAATTTAGGCAACTTCCTGGGGAACCTCTTCTGCATCCTCTCCAAAGTCTCCACATTCTTATGGCAATTGTTCGCTTTTGGTCTTCAAAATTATAATATGATGGAATGCAAATGTGGACATGAAGCACACACCAAATGTCAGACCTTTATAATTATATTATTAGCTGTTTTCCTGTGGCATGACATTTTGGAAGGTTAAGTTTGGAATACAAGCGTGATAACATGAACTTAACAAATCAAAATGATCACTTTTATGAACTAACTCAGCTTTTGTGCCAAAGAAATATATACCAACTCTCAGTTGGGAAGACAAAAGAGACAAATCAATAAAGAGACTCTACACTCAGTGTTGCTGCACTCCCAGGAGCATTTCTGGAGACAGCACTCAAAAAATCCTTGCTTGGAGTTATGGGCTTTGACTAAAAGTAGTGAAAATGTTACCAACAGAATGAGAGCAGCAAAGACTTGTTCATTGCAGCTGATGGGTTGGAAAGAGAGGAAATCTTCACTTTGAGTTTTTCCTAGTTCTACTGCCAGGTCATTAAATCGAAACATTAACTCTTTTTCTCTCTTCACAAATGATGCCTGATCTGCTGAGTGTTTCCAGCATTTTCTGTTTTATTTCATTTTGCAACCTTTTGTTTTTCAATCATGGTCATGATCCCAAGGCTGAAGTCTAATGTTCAACTTGTAACCAGATGATATTAGACCAATGCTGTATACAGTGATAATACTATTTCCACTCCAAAAGATAATTGATTAATGCCTCTGTCAATCAAGACTGCTGATCACACTGCTGTACATCACTGAGATAAACATTCTCCAGTCACAGTAAATGAAAATCAAAAAAACAGCAGAAGTTAGAAATCTGAAACAAAATCTTTGCTTATCTTTCCACAGGTGCTGCCTGACCTGTTGAGATTTTCCAGCATTTTGTTTTTGCTCCTGTCAACAGCATTTTACTGGAGGGACTGCTTTTATTGGGTGCAGCCACTGTACTTTTGATCATGTTATCCTTCCTCTAAACTTTAGATAGGCAATTTTCTGAGTAATTTGATTATTGTGCAATAAACTGTTTACTGCAAGCCTCACTGTAGTATTAGCCCACCTCCAACTCATTGGTTGATGCAGCCTTGCCAATAGACTCTGTTAGAGCCTGCAGATCTCTTGTGCAATAGTAATGATGAACAGAATCTCTCGTAAATAAGTCAATATTGAAAATATTCAGTTTTTGACAACAGCAAAATATCTTACAGAAAGCAATAACAAAATAATGGATATCTTGAACCTACCTTGTTCATAGTCTTATCGATTCATATTTCAAAGGACAGGTATTTGGGGACCACCACTCCAATAGAAATGAATCTTGCTTCATATGGCAGAAAATTGTCAGATTGTCCATGCCACAGAGAACCCAGCTTTCAGAAAACCACAATTAGCCTCTTTTGTTCTGCTTTTGTAATACATCAGGTTCAGCAAATTTTATCATGTGGTATTACTTCTCACATTAACACTGCTAACACCTTCTGCCAACAATGGAAATACAGGTCCCCATTTATGATCTGATCCAAAGGAAAATAAAATATAAAAGCTCTTTAAGCTTGCTTTATTCATCATATGGTTGTAGTTTAGTTCTGCATGTAAACCATATGATAAGATTTCTTTATTAGTCACATGTACATCAAAACACACAGTGAAATTCATCTTTGCGTAAAGTGTTCTGGGGGCAGCCCACAAGTGTCACCACGCTTCTGGCGCCAACATAGCATGCCCACAGTTCCTAACTAGTATGTCTTTGGAATGTGGGAGGAAACAGGAGCACCCGGAGGAAACCCACACAGATACGGGGAGAACATACAAACTCCTTACAGACAGTGGCTGGAATTGAACCCAGATCGCTGACACTGGAAAGCATTATGCAACCGCTACACTACCGTGCCTGATCACTCAGTGCATTGGAGGAGTGTGCAAAAGTCACAAGTTGCTATATGAATAAGAGTTGCTGTCATTAAGGTCCTTTCCACTTGTTCAGGTGGGGTAGATCTGCAATACTATTGAAAGAGCAGTCCCCAAGTTCTCCTGGTACTGAGAGCCACATTTACTCTTCAACAATCTCTGCTGAAGGTAAGTTGTCTGAAAATTTATCCTACTTGTTGATTCCAAAAATTTGTGTATAATCTGATTGAAGCAACAAATCAGTTGGATCATTTTTTAAAAAATGTTTTGCATTTCTTTTGTTAAGCGTTGTAATTAACTTGTTAATTCGCAATTGTGTTAATTGCATGTGCAATTAACAGCCTTATTTATTTTTAACTTTATGGGAACAACAGTACATACCTTTAACAGTCAGGCTGCTGCGTGCTGTTGAGCAACTACATTCAGGATTGTAACCCTGTGATGATGAAGTAACAGCAGCACTTTTCCAGGTCAGGATGATGTGCGACTTGGAGGGGAACAAGCAGACAGTGGTGCTCTGGTACATCTGCTGCCTTTCTCCTTCTTGGTGATAGAGGTCACAGATTTGGGATATGCTGTCCAAGTAGTCTTGGAAAGTAACTGCAATGCATTTTGAGATTGGTACACACTGCAGTCATTGTGTACTGGTGCTGAAAGGAATGGACATGCAGGGTGTGGAAGGTGCACCAATTAATTGAGATGTTATTTCCTGAATGTTCTTGAGCTTCTGGGGAGACGTCAGAGCTGCACTCATTCAGACAAGTGAAGAGTATTCTATCAGACTTCTGATTGGTAGCTTGTAGATGATGGGGAAATCAGGAGGCAAGTCATTCACTGCAAGATACTCAGCCTCTGACCTTGAAGCCATGGTGTTAGTGCAGCTCATCCAGTTAGGTTTCTGATCAATGGTAGTTCCAGTGTGTTGACTTAATGAGGGTGATACCATACATTGTCATGGACAAATGGTTACACTCTCTCTTATTGGAGATTATTATTGTCTGGGACCTAAGTGACATTAGCCAATGCTCGAGTTGTCTACTTCTTGCTGTATGCAGGCAAGGGATGCTTCATCTTCTTCAGTTCTGAATGGAATTGAACATTGTTCAATTATGTCTGCACACCATCATTTCAGTCCTTTTGATGAAAGGTCAATGACGATATTAGCTCGGGTGGTGGAGCCTTGGAACAATGCCCTGAGGGACTTGCAGAGATTTCATCAAATCATGGCTTACTCAAGAAATGACTACCTTTTATTTTTCTTATGAATGCCAAAATAAATTCTTGTCATTTGCAACTGTGGCTCATTTGTTAGCATCCTCACCTCTGAGCTGGAAGGTTCAACTCCCCTCCGGAGATGTAAGCACAAAAACATAGGCAGTAACTCCAGTATAGAATTGAGTGAGTGCTACAGAACCAAAAGTGCAGTCTTCCCAGTGAAACGTCAAACCAACAGACTGCTGCCCTCTCACGGCATTCATTTTGACATGGCCTACATCCCTCAATCAACATGACAAATCAAATTATTTTGATATTATCATATTCCAAGGGGGAATGAAATTCTTTCACTTTCAGGAATTTTACTTCTCTTATTTCATATATGTCCATTTTGTGTCAGTAGATTAAAATGGGCAAATACGAAGAAAATAACAGAATAAAAGGAAATATCCTTTTTAATTTTTTTATTGCAATTAATAGGTTGGCAGATGTATTCATGTTGAGACTGCACTGTTTCAAGTGCCTCCATGTGGAAATTTGTGTAGCAACACCAACCACACACTTATTTTGGAGAGTAAAAACTCAGGCTTACAGCAGTTCAGTTAAATCCAGTTGTGTCATTCTCCACCTTTTGTTTACACAATGAAACGCAGTCAATCACTGGTTACAAAGCAGAAACCAATGCAAGGTTATGAAATGAGCACCTACAATACAGATGCCGTGTTAATGTCTGTTGGAGTAAATGGTTGGACTTAATTTTATTATCCTGGTCTCAGTCTGAGTGGAAGAACCTGGAGTTGCTATGGAAATCAGCTTCTTCAGTGGCAAATGAAAGCGAGAAATAGCAGTGTCTGGAGGATTTACCTTTACCTGGATTTTTGAACTTGATATTTAAGTACATATTGGAGAAACGGGAGAATACAGAAGGTTGCAGTGAATGATAAGTAACAGCACATACATTAACAAAAATTAAAATGCTCATAGATGGCATGAAAAACTGTAACCAAGTAGGTTTTAAACAAACAGTGCTTATGAAAAATATGCATCATGCACTTGTTCAACTATTCACATTACGCATACCTTCAAGGACACCACCTTCTGCAACACCACTTCCATTATCAGCCCCAGTTAATATTGGCACCAGAACTTAACCGTCAGCTTGTACTGCCTGGGACACAACATCACATAAGAATCCAATCTTAGCGCAGTATTTAAAAAAATAAATCATTTATGGCAAGGCCAGTGTTTATTTCCCATCCATAAAAGGTGAATAAATAGCATGCTGACACATGCTGACATGTAGCAGCAAGTTAAATTTGCAGAGCAAAGTAGCGCTTCAGTACACCTGTCGATATGAAAACCAGACTTGAATGTCCCAAGGATCAATTCTCAGGAATTTATGAACTCAAGTTGACAAGCTTCACATGAGAAGTCATTCCTTGTGGAGCCATGATTCATCCATCACGACGTGGTGCAGAAGAACCACACAGCGAAAGAACACAGGGCTCCAGCCTAATTATAGTTCCCTCTTTGACAACTAAACTTTCACTGTTTAACAACTAAATGAATGATTAATTCAAACTTTCTCATTACAAATACCTTCATGCAGTGGCAAACAAGAGGTAAGGAGGAATTTGCAAATCCAAAGAGTTTAAACAACAAGCCTTGCCATCACTAATCCTGAACAGTATATATCTTTCATCCAACATGGTTTAAAAAATGATCTGGTGATCACACTTGTGTGTGGGGCCTTGCTGTGCACAAATTGGCTGTCATTTATCCTGCATTGCAACAGAAAGTTGAAGCTGTAGATAAAAAACGGGAAGGTGAAATTCGGAAGGCAGAATCGAAAGATCTACAGTATATCGTTAGAGGATAAGAGTTCTCCCATCAAGTCTGCAATATCAGTGTGAAAAGAGTGCCAATGTTGCACAGCAGTTAATATTGCTGCCTCACACCTCCAAGGACCTGGGTTTGATTCGAACCTCTGGTGTTGGCTGTGCATAGTTGACACGTTCTCCGTGTGACAGCGTGGGTTTCTGATGTGTGCTCCGTTATCCTCCCATATCCCAAAGACTTGCTGGTGGGTGAACTGGCTACTGTAAATGATCCCTTAATTTAGTTAAATGGCAAATGAATCAACGAGAAGTTGATGGATATGTGAGAGAGAAGCTCATGCAGTGCTACAGGGAAATGCGGTGGAATGGGAATGAGCATATGCTTGCTGTGCTCCGTGGCCTTCTTCTGCATTGTGACAAGTAAGGAAAGAAACTCACCTGGTATTGCAGCAGGCCAGCAATCAGAAACCCAGATTCCAGCGATGAGATGGACTCTGACCTCATGATCTACCTTGTTGTGACCTTGCACCTTAGTGCACTGCACTTTCTCTGCAGCTGTGATGCTTTACTCTGTACTGTTATTGTTTTCACCTGTACTATATCAATGCACTCTGTACTAAGCCAATGTAACTGCACTGTGTAATGAATTGACTTGTATGATTGGTATGCAAGACAAGTTTTTCACTGTACCTCAGTACAAGTGACAATAATAAACCAATACCAATGATTTGCAACCAAAGCACATAAAGACTGGTAAGACAGAACAATTAAAGTGGAGAGAGGAAGCCAGCTCTGCTATTCGTCAGAATGAAGTACGTACATATGTAGGACTTTTGTATTCAATACTATTATGGGTGTTATCCTTTTGATGGCTGTTAACTTTAGTTTTACCAGGATATCTTGATGCCAGACTCAGTCAAATGCTGCCTAAATATCCTGGCCAATCATCTCAACTCACTTTTGGAAATCAGCTCTTTGGTCCATCACTTTTACTAATGATTAAGAGTAGACTGATTGGGTAGTAATTAGCCAAATTGGATTCATCCTGCTTTGTGTTGTTTTCCTCTATGCTGTCTGCAATAGAGGAGCAAGCAGAGAAAAGGCTCTTGTTCTTGTTAAGCATGCAAGGCCAGTTTTATTGTACACAGTGCTTTGGGCCTTGAGGTCAATTACATTTTGCAGGAGACCCTAACGATAGAAAACATTTGTTGGCCTGGAGCATCAAAGTATATAGGGCATAGATGTCATTAAATAGGCTGGGTTTCAACACAACTTTCATCTGAGGTTACTGTAGCATTGCATATCCAAGAGTAGCAGAGCTGAGCACAGTTCCTTCTTAAAAATGCTGTAACCTTGAATGTAGCAATCAGAATATTGCAAATGCCAAGAAGAAATGTCTACCAACACTGATATGAAGTAACATAATCCACAAAGATGTGTCACTGTGTCATTTTGATCTGTATTTTTCTGCATATTCTCCCCAACTTCAGATTATGGCCCATCTGATGAACTCCTTCCAAGCTTTTTCCTCCTCTGCAGACTGGCCAATTTAACCACATTATTGTACTGTCAAGATGCACCTAACATTACCTAATACAATGTACCATGCCAAATCTACACTCTTTAGAATAATTTCCTTGACCTTTTCTTTCCACAGAAAACAATTGTGAAGCAGATTAGGGTGATATCTCCATGTAGGCTTATATTAAATACAGAAGTAGCAAGATTCTTTCAATGCCATACTATATTAGACCAGTAAACTGATTCTAAAGGATTACTTAAAAGGGGATAATTGCTGTCATGCAGAATAAATTTCAAGCAAAAATTATCATTGTAACTCAGAAATTAAATGGTGTTTATATATTCATAAATATAGCTGGCAAGAATACTCTCCAAATGCACAATATCGATTTAAGTTGATATTTATATAATTTTTCCAAAGTATATTATGTTTCCAGTATTTCTACTGGTGTGAAGAGTATATTCCAATATCTCTGTATAAAATCATTTTAAAGTTAGCATGCAACTTCTTTAGGAGTATAGAAATCCTTCCATTTATGCCAATCTACCCTAAGCCATGTAAAAAGTGGGTGGAAGCTACTCTGGGACAGATGCCTGCAGATGCCACTGACTTAATAATAGAAGATAAGGATGAAAGCTACTCTCTACGTTTCCCACTTGAGTGAATACGTGACACTATAACTCCAGTTTAGTCAAGAGCAAATATGCATGCAATGTGTTATGCTTAGCTTATTGCATTTTTTCTTTTGTACATGGTGCACAAAACAGACTACTTCATACATTATGACAGTTTTAACTTTAATTAGACATCTCTAATGGCATTTTTGGCATTAGATCAGAAGTCTTGCCATTTACTGTAGAGCAGGAAGAAACAAATATTAAGATATCATGGGTAGTGAATATTGTTCCTGTACATTAAATGAAGAACCAACCAGGCATATTAAAATCAAACTCTATTTCAAAATCTAAAAAGGCATTTGCAGTGCACTCATGATGAATGATTTATGTTTGTGCATATTTGTTATTGGTTCAAATGCTTCAAGAAATGTCACTTTGCTCAGCTTATGACACACAGCTGAAGTATGCTCTACAATATAATGCAACACCATAAATCTTCTCAGTGGCTCCTTAGGTAATGCACTACCCAGACTAGGTAGCTACCAGAGCAGCTCCCTCAACCCAAGTGGCTAGAACACTGCAGTTAGTCTTTGCATCTCCAGATCTGGGGGGAAAGCACAAGTCAAGAATCCCATAGTTGACAACCTATCATTACTGTGACTTCCACTGAGAAATGCACATGGCAGTGTCTGTGAAAAAAGGTCTGTACTCAGTTGTAACACCAGATAGCCTGCAGGGTTAATCCTCTAAGTGAATAATACATATGTGAGCCAGTTATGACTTGGCTTCACAAACTTACAAAAACATCTCTAAATTAAAATGTTATAAACTCACACTCCACATCACTATAATGCTGAGGGAGTTCTTCATTGTTGGATGCACCAGCCTTAAATGGAAGCTTTAAACAGAAACCCTGTTCATCTACTCCAATGATTCAATTGAACACTAAGTATTCCCAGCTTTATTCAAAGAGAATCAGGAAATTCTTCCATCTCTCACCTTAATATCAACCCCTGGGGACTCTACAGTACAACTCCCTCTGGTCCAAAAATACATCAGTTTCTTGTTACTTTGCCAATGTTTCTGTCCTTACAGCTACACCTCCTTTAATTGGACAGCCTTCAGTCTTGATTACAAGTTTATTCTATGACACCCAATTAAATGTCTTTTGAAAATCCATATTTACTGAACAACTACATTTCCCTCATTAACCCTCTCTGTTACTTCAGCAAAACACTAATGGAGCCATGGAATAAAGGAGCAAAAAAGTTATGAGGTAGGTACTCTCACAACACTTAAGCAGCATCTAGATGAGTACTTGCATTATCAAGGCACAGTAGTCTACAGACCAAGTGCTGGTGAAGGGGATGAGTAGAGAAAGGTAGTTGATGATCAGCATAGACATGGTGGGCTGTTTCTGTGCTGTATGATTGAATGATTCCACGACAATAGACTGCTAATTCTAGTCCTGGTTTCCATAACTTCCCCACCAATGGTTAAAATGACTACTGATATATTGTTCAGGGCTGTAGGATTCTACTGAAAATCAGGATCATTGTTGGCAGAAACAAAAATGATGGAATACTTATAAACAGGAAAGTGCAGCTCTTCAAAGGTAATGATCCGGCTAAAGTTGCTTTTTATAATGCTTTGTTTTGTTTTACTATTTTTGTTAATTTGACTAATCTCTTCACACTGACAAAAAGTATATTCCTACATCTGTTTTTGAAGAAGGGTGCAACATTTGCAAGTTTCCAGTACTCAGGCACGATTCATGAAGTCCTCTGCATTTTTCTCTTGGTTCTCTCTACATTTTAAGATGCATCCCATCTGGGTCAGGTAATTTATCCATTTTAAGTTCCACTAACCTCTCTAACAGCTCCTCTATCAAATGTTCAGCTCATCAAAATCTCTATTACATCTTCCTTTGCTGAGAATCTAACAGTACCTTCTTATTTAGTGAACACTCATGCAAACTATTCATTTAATACCTCAGCCCTGTCTCCATAAAATACAAGATAATATGGGGATTTTATTTTTGAAATTATTGTTCAAAGCTTTTAGTAAATATGTCAGCTAATTGCCAAATCTTATAGAGTCTATTACAAACTATCTGACGATAATTTAGAGTTGGGACAGGTTTAGTTCATGTCTAACAAACAGCAATGTCACCATCCTTCAGGACTAGGAGAATTCTAATAAATCTCAGAAGCATCACTGGCAGAAATAAAAATGGTGAAACATATTTACAAACACAGGAGTCCAACTCTCCGAAGGCAATGATACTAGCTGAAGTCATGTTTCATGTACATTAAGTTAGCTTATTATTTTTAATTGTTTGAAGCATTTTTATTAGCTCATATAACTCCTTTTGTGAAGGTGAGAAATCCTCTTATT
>JARFYF010000001.1:93291574-93306722 GCA_030265395.1 Rhina ancylostomus
AAATAAGTTTTTCTTTTCAAAATTTTCTTTGAAAATTGTGCATCGAATTTTAAATCCTAATACTTTATTACTTGAATATTTGAGTACAACTAAGTCAAGCAAACAGACTTCCAGTGTGCTGTCCTTTGCAAGAGAAATGGATTCATTCCTTTTATTTAAGTGTTAACTTTACGTACTTCTGGCTTTGACTACCACTTGCAGCTGAATATAAATGCCAGGCTTGGTCTGCTCTAAATAGTGCAATAATCCATAAGTGACTGAACATTTGCATTGAGGTGTTCATATATTCTTGTTTTTATCAAAGCACTGCACTTTCAGAAGAAGAATATGACTTCAAATGTAAACTTTGATCATGACCAAAAATCTAAACAAGCTGAGAACTTAAGTAAAAGAACAACTTGAACTTCAGGCATCGTATATTTCATGTCTGCCAGACTAGGTCTGAGTGATGTCTTTTTCTTATTTTAGGGAAAAGTTGCTGGAATTTCTGTACTCTGTGAAGCAGCCAAATGGATCCTTTACTATGCACATGAGTGGAGAAGTTGATGTCAGGTATGTTTGAGTTTTGAATTGTTACTTACTGGAGGCAGTAAGTAAATGTTTAAACATTAGTTTCAAATACTTCAAGTTTGTAGAGATTTGGACACAACAGTAACTGAGTACTAAAGTTTTCACTCAAGGAATGTTTCATTTTTGGGTAAAATCAGCTTTGCTTTTTCCATTTCATTGTTTCTTTTTATTTTGTTTCTGTTTACTCAGTTTGTTTTTGACTGAAAAAACTATAATCCCAACCTGAAAAGCCCTAATTCTATATTTTCCTCAACTTGCACAAATATAACAATATTTTTTTGTTGTTGTGTAAGTTAGGTACAATTCATGTAAATTTAAGTTTATGTAATTTATGTTTGTCATTTTTGTAACATACTGTTCTGCTGATGCTGCAAAAAGCTAATTTTCATGGCATTTATACCCTGGGTATGTTTGCCCATGACAATAAACTTGGACTTGAATCTGAGCTTTTTGAACATAATATAATCGTAAATTTGTGTTTTATTTGTTTGGATAATTTCTGTCATTGATAGTAAGCCCCGCCACTATTTCTACTCAGAGCAAAATTTCAGTTAAAATGCAGACAAGTGAGAAGTTAAGAGAACAGGCAGATAAATTTATATTATATAACAAAAAGTCCCAAAAGTGCTTAATAGGAGTGTTTACCAACAAAATTTGGCACTGAGCTACAGAAATATCAAGGAAGATAACCAAAAGCTTGATCAAGAGTTGGATTTGGTTGGGAAAATCATATATGGCACTTATTGCCTTGGAATTTGAAGTCTCAGCTGCCACTGGTGATGAGAATAAATCTATAGGTAATTGGAGAGGATACATCTTGGATGGTTGGGGGACTTGAAGAGTTTATAGGCTATGCCATGGAAAGCTTTGAAAATAAGGATGAAGATTTCAAGATCTTGCTTAACAAGAAGTAATGGAGCATGGTATGAATAAGGAAAGCTGTGGAGCTTGGATGAACTTAAATTTTGAGGGATTTGAATGGAAGAGGCTGTTTTGAAGTGGGTTGGAATAATGAAGTAAGCATAACTGAGGATTTCAGAAGCAGTTATGTTTGGGCAAAAGGAGAGTTTTATATTGAAGAGTATCTTGGGTGTTTAAATGGATATTTCCATTTGCATGATGAGCACTGATGCTGTGGACATAGTGGAAAGCTTTTGGAAAATCAACTAATTTCGTGAACATGGATCAAAGTAATTGGTAGAAGGGTGAGGAAGAAGTTGACAATTATATTTCTTCAAAAAAAATTATGACACAGAAGGAGACACTTCAGCCCGTCATAATAGTTTATCTTTCAAGGTGAAAGATAAACTATTAGGTTATTCCCATATTCTGACCCAGGCACTTTATCAGTTATGTCAAAAATAAGTCCTCATCAAGCAATTTAAATGTTGAGGTTTTCGGCCTCCACCACCCTCCTCCCCCCCCCCCCCCCTTTCTCAGCCCTCAACAGTTTGTGGAATGAAGAAATACAATCCTCAACTTCCTTCTCATCCTTGTACCAATTACTTTGATCCATGCCCACCAAGTTTTCAACCTCTGTTTCACCCTTCCTTGGCCTTGCATAATTTACTTCCATGAAAGCTGCCCCGATCTCATTTGTTCCAAACTAACTTCAACCAAGCCAAACTTTTCCTATATTTGAACCAAGGCTGCAATAACATGTGGACCCTAGCAAAGTGGACTGTGACAGCTTACAGTTTTGTTGGGTAGGTGCCCCTATGTGGTGGTACCTGAACAGCTAGTTCTGGTGTACAAGTCTTCAGTGCAACAAATCATTGTCTATAAAGGGACTGAGGAGTTGTAAATATGATCTGCTTTTTTTTTCCAATTCTATTGGAGAAATGAATGGGAGTGACAAATGAAGAATCCCCAAGACCTGATGACCTGTATCTCAAGGTTTTGATAGAGGTGGTTCTGGAGATGATGGATGCGCTTAATGTCATCATTTCAAATCCTTTGTATGTTACTACCAGACTGTTTCAGGGATTACATCTTTCTTTGCTGACGTGTCAAGAAACTGATCATATTCACAAAATTTGAGATCGGCAACTCTGGACTGAGATGAGGAGTTTTCTTAGGAAGAGAGTAGTGCATCTCCGGAATTCTCCACCTAAGAGGGCTGTGGGGCTCAGTTGCTTTGATCTGATCTTTTGCTCATAGGGTCACCTATCTCAGCCCGCAGCCTGCTGCTTCTGCTGAATAGCATGCACGTCAGAGCCTATGGTCCAACATCACAATGCTGGCATCTTGTTTTCAGATACATTTTGTGTGGCTCAGAGGATCCTGTTTTGTACTTTGGTAATGAGAGGGAAATGGCTGTAGAATGTGATGGAATACTGTACACCTGTCCTGCATTTTATGGCCAGCTCACCTCGTGTTTTCTTTCTTTTGTTGGAAGATCTATCATGAATCTTTCCTTCTTGGCACAGTGATACAATATAATGTGCAGCGTCATCTGTGTGAAGGCAGGATTTTGCCTTTCCAACACATTGCAGTGCTCACTCTGACACATTTTATCATGGGCAGATAAATTTATGACTGACAATTTGTTGTGGATAATGTTAACTTAGTTCTTCCTTTGCGCTGAACATAGGATAGCTAGTAACATAACCAGTATCGCTGCTTTTCCTTTTGGATTCTGCTGGTTCAGTCAGTAATGGAACATTTGAACTATTCTGCCCAGAGAAATCATGATCAGCAGCAAGTTGCTTTGGCATGTTTGACCTGGTGTCCCCATACTTCACGGAACCTGGCATCAGTGTTCAGTATTCCTCTGGTACTGCCTCCCAATTGTATGCCACTGCCATTCTTTCCAGTGGTTAGTCCGTGCAGTTCAATAAGATATACTTGGTACTGGTGGTGAAGGACTCAAGGATTTCAATCCAGGAACATTCGAGAAGAACCTGTATTTTCTGAATTTGATAGAAACTTGATCGAAACTGTATGTGAATGGAAGTTTCACCATTTTGGATGAATCTATGGGGTCCCCAATGACTCTTCTTAAATGAAGATGTAGTCCTAATTAACTAAACTGACCTTATTTGTGTCTGTAACCCCCACCATACACCAAGAAACAATTGTTCTTTTTCCTTCCACCAACTCTTAGGTATTCATGTGCTATGTTCTGGCTTCTACTCACTTTTCTACAATGAAGTCAAAAATGACAAGAGCTGGAGAATCAGTGAAAGGAATCTTCATTTAATTCTATCAAGATATCGCAAACCCTGAGACTGACACCAAAATGTACATTATTGTCCACTTCTGCAGCAGCAGCTAACTTTCATTTATGATTCATAGAGAGTCTGCATTTGCTTGAACCCTTTAATTCCTTGTGGATGACACTTTGGAGTTTTTGCTTTTCCTCTGAAAGCATCTTAGAGATGCAAAGTTGATTTGTTTGAGTAGCAGGTCACATTCCTGTCTCATCTAATGTTTGCTTCCCTTTTATCTTGACCTACTTTGTGCTTCATAATTCATTAGCAGGTTGCACCAGAACATTGCAAAGCATCAGTCCTGTGACAAGGCTGTTGTTTCCTTTGGGCATAACAGTCACTAATATCACATTACCAGTGGTAAAACCACAGTTATTCATAATTTATATTTAAACAAGAATAAGTAACTTAATAGTAGATTTGCTGATGATGTGTACAGTGGTGTGGGAGTTGGTCAGAGAGTGCAGTTTGATCATAGCTAGCAATGAGAGAGAATGCAACACAATGAGAAATTTAGAAAACTGCAGACTGGGTAGTTAAGTGGCAAATTAGTCTTGCCATAGATAAAGGTGAGGTGATTCACTTAAGAAGGGAAAATAGAAACATAACCCACTCACTTGGAAATTATGGCACTCCAGGATCGTGGATGAATAAGATGGGGAGAAAGCGTCTTTGCAGGTTAATAAATAAAACATTGCTAGGTTCCTCAAGATGTAGCATTCCACAAATTCAGATGTGTGTTGAATTTATATGAGAACATAGCATCCAGATGTAGTCCTGCCATCCAAACTATAAAAGCATTGCAAAAAGTATTTTAAACCAAAAAAGATGAGGATGATGGCAGAACTATTTTTATTGGGGCAAAATCTCCAATAAATCAGAGATTTAGAGAATACCTTGTAGAGGAATTTTAAAATTATGGTTGAGTTCTGCTAAGAAAATGAGGAAATAATCCAAACTAGGGATTATAAGTACAAAACTCCAGGTGGGAAATTAGTATTTATTTTTTCCCCCAAGTGTAGGTACATAATGGAACTTGCCACAGGAATTGTTGAGGGAAATGGTTTTAATGCTTACTGTAAGTAAGTAGATTCATACATGCGAGGAAGTAGTGATGGATATATGCAGAGTATAAACACTGCCACAAACTAGTTGCATTAAATGACCTATATCTGTGCTGAACTCTAATTTAGTTCTGTAAAACATTCTGAATCCAATGTGCCAGATATGCATATTCCAAGAAGACCAGAAACAGAGGTGAAATTACAAAGTCTTAAACCTCTTTTAAATATAATGCATTTGATGGAACCCAGAGTAAGCAGTCAGATCACATCATCATAAAGCTGATTCTTTTTGTACTGAGGATAATTGTTGAATTGCCATTGATCTATGATCTTGGAGTTTGGTATACACTTCAATGGGGGAGGATAGAGCAGGATTTACTGCAAAGATTGCTCGTGTATTTTTTGTTTGGGAATTACTGATGCTATTGCTGGGGGCAGAAGAATGAAGGATTTTTAAAAAATCCATGACATGCAAAAATTCATCCAAAATGGGAACTACATCTTCATCATAACTCCTTTGTAATCACAATGTTCTATATAATTAACTTTTAGTGAAAGGAAGTTTTTTGTTTATGATATTGCTGTGAGTCCTATTTGGACTGTCTAGTCTCTCGACTAGATTCAAACATTGCAAAGGATGCACACTGATCAAGATGCTTACTTTAATGGTTTTCCTTCTGATTAAAACTACAGCATCTAAGGAAGGGGAATTCAGCATTTAAAGAATAAAATGTTTCTATGATATCATAAATTATTAATGACAGTGATATGAAAATAAAAGTACAAATTCATGATATCTGTTATTTCGCAACTGATTTTGAGCATTGTTGATTAAATAATGCATGAACCAAAATTGCTTTTCTCCAATTTTTTCAGGAGTGCCTACTGTGCAGCATCTGTTGCATCTTTAACAAACATAATCACACCTACATTGTTTGAGGGGACACCTGAGTGGGTGATAAGGTAAGTACATTATAGGAGATAAAGATCAACAGATAACAAGATTTGTGTACAGTTTCCAATATTAGGCTGCTTATAAATAATCAAGAATAATGAAAAGACTGTATTTAAGATGATGAGAGAGGTTTAGAATATCTACTTAGTTGCACTGTTTGCAAGACAGCCAATTGGTTGGGAAGATGGATGTCCTGCAGAAATACATCACATGACTAGTGGAGCCCACCAGAAGCCACTTTGTTACACTGTTCTTTTATTCATTTCCTAAAGAAGCTGACAAAGATGTAGGAATTATCTCAATAGTTCAGAATACAATTGGAACTTAAGTCCTCCATTAATCAAAAATGTTGCCTTTGTCATTGTGCATGTTTGAATGTGCGAGTTAATTGGAGAAATCCCTATAGTAGGTACATGGCACCTTTTCATGTGTATTTTCCCTCTGCAACCTTTAGCACATGAAAATTAAAAGATAAGATACCTTTATTAGTCACATGTACATCAAAGCACACAGAGAAATGCATCTTTTGTGTAGTGTTCTGGGGGCAGCCCGCAAATGTTGCCACACTTCTGGCACCAACATAACATGCCGACGACTTCCAAACCTGTACATCTTTGGAGTGTGGGAGGAACCCAAAGGAAACCCACACAGACACGGGGAGAACGTACAAACTCCTTACAGACAGTGGCTGGAATTGAACCCAGGTTGCTGGCGCTGTAATAGTGTTACGCTAACTGCTACACTACCATGCCTGCCCCTAGTCAACTGATCCGTCCACAATCGCTTAGAAAATATGGGAGTCACTATTGAAAAGTCAAGAACTTCCTGATGGGTCTTTAAACAATAGTGATGTTCTGTTAGGCTTCTGAAAGGCACAGGTGTTTTTAGATCCAGTCTTGAAATCTGTTCATCTTTGTGTGATAACTAAATTACAACTTGAAGTAAAAGCGAGAGGAAATTTAGTAAGAGTGAAGAAATGTATATTTTGCCCATTTCAACCAATTTCCTGTTTTTGTGCTTAAAATTGATCACTTCATATGAAAGCAAAAGGTTGGAAAAAGTCACTGGTAAATAAGAATGATGCACCAACCCAGAACATTGGGCATTGCATTGCATTGCAAGATATTCCATCATTATCTCTCTGAAGTAGTAGTATATGGAACTATTGTAATTTAATTTTATCTACTTTTTTACAGCATGGTGACGATATTTGCTTCCTTTGCAGGTGTCAGAACTGGGAGGGTGGGATAGGTGGTGTCCCTGGAATGGAAGCTCATGGAGGGTACACATTCTGTGGTCTGGCTGCCATGGTCATCCTTAAAAAGGAATGGATGTTGGATCTCAGAGCTTTGTTGGTAAGTCTTCATCTTGTGCAAATTAATTATGGCTCCTAGCTGCAAATTCCAAACTTACAGACTGCTGTAATGGTTTGGGAAAAAAAAGACACTTCTCATCAGTCATGACCCAAACACCTCACTTAACAATATTTGATCTTCGCTTGCCTGTATTTGATTATACTTGTATTTATTCCAAAGTTCTTAAATATAACACCTGAGAGATTTTGTACATCTCAAAGTCAAGTTTATTGTCATATGCATAGGTGCAACGGCAAACTTACTTGCAGCAGCATCACAGGCACATGGCATCGTATAAGCAGCAGTCACAAGAAAAAGATAAATTAGACATTAACTATACACAGTTTTTACAAGAAAGAACCCAATTAGAACGAAAAAAACACAGTTCATTGTTGTGCAAAGTGATCAAAGTGTTTAGAGTGCTGTTAAACTGTAGTGATTAGGATTTTGCCAGTTGGTTCAAGAACCAAGTGGTTGAACGGAAGTAGCTGTTCTTGAACCAGGACAGGTCATCTGATATATGTTACTGCCCAAAAATTTAAAGCTGTTGACTCTCCACCACCAATTCCCCAGTGTAGACTGGGGCACGTTTGCCCTTCTTCCCCTTCCTGAAGTCAGCAATCAGCTCTTTAGTTTTGCTGACATTGAGTGAGAGGTTATTGTTATGGCACCACTCAACCTGGTGTCCTATCTCGCTCCTGTACGCTGACTCTTCACCACCTGTGATTCATCCATAAACAGTAGAATTTATATATGGCATTGGAGCTGTGCTTTGCCACACAGTCAAGTGTGTGTGGAGAGTAGAGCAGGGGGCTAAACACGCATTGATGGTCAGCGAGGAGATGTTACCAGTCCTCACTGAGGTCTCCTGATGAGGAAGTCAAGCATCTCATTGCAGAGGGAGGTACAGAGGCCCTCCATGAAAATTAGAGTGTTTGGCCATGGATTCTGATAACCTCTGGTGGCATTCTTACTCTGATCACTGGTCATCTTCTCTGCTGTTCTTATTGGAGTGTTTTCAACTTGCTTGTAAACAACTTTACCTGCTTACAGAGGACAAATTGTAATCATTGCAGCTTGTTTTTGGTCTTCTGGAAAAATCTTCACTACACTTGTACAACTCAGTTCTTCTCAGCATTGACAAAGATTTTTCTTTTACTGAAAATGATAACAAGTTCATGGAATGGGTGGGATTTGACTGATTTGCCCAACACTAGAATCAAAAACCTGTTTCAACCTCAATGTCAACTGATTTTGCCCTGCTGGCACAGTTTGCCTAGTGATTCTTCAACACAGTTCAAATTTGAAATGTTTCAGTTAGCTGCTTGTCCATTCTTGGATCTGGATTTCTCTAAGGTTTGAAACCTGATAAGGTGTGGGTGGGCCATTGCTAGGGAATGTGTGCTCCATGGTTGACAGACCACCCCGATCCTACAGTCTCCCTCATCACCTCCTATTGGATATGAAGGAGGCCGCTGTCTCACCTTCCCTTTGTTTGGCAGAATAGCTCTCCCCTGCCCAGACATTTTTCTTTCAATTTTTCTTCAAACCAAAACTACAAGCTTACAAACATGAGAGCTAATGCCCAAATATTTTTTTGGAGGGTAAGTTTTGGAATCTTCAATTCAAAATGCAGCAAATGATTTCATGTTCTGACTCTGCCATCTTTCCATTATCAGGATCATTCCCCACTCAGCCTGAATTTGTCCAGTTCAACAGCATTCATGAAGTTTCATCACATCCGCCATCTTGAGCACCCTAGTGGAGCCCAGTGAGCTTGTTCCAGAGAGAAATATCTCTGGGTAGGGAAGAGAGCGATGCAGCCAAACAGAGGGAAGGGTGACAGCAGCTTCCATCACATGGAACAGGAGTTGATGAGTGAGACGAGGATCTGGGTGGGCAGTCTGTCAAAACAGCCCATGTTGCGCCTCCCCAGCGAAGGTCCACCCTCGCATGTCACCCGGGGTACAGCCCTGAACCCCACATCTCGGTGCAGAGCAGCCATACCAGGTGCCCAGCTGGGCCAACACCAGCCCTCACTGGGAGCTTCTCTACACTGAGCTGCAGTGCAGTGACAGGGAGGGCAGGGATTTGCATCACAGAACTGCACAACAACACAGTGACGTGAAGTGCAGAGGTTCACAACTTGAACCTGACAACTTGCTCAGCTCAAGTAGATATCTTTTGAAAGTACAGGTTTGTTGGTGTTTGGAATGGGAGACCTAAAGTGCTATAAAGTATTGATGTTCTGTGAGTTAGTGCTAAGTGGGGAACCAGTGTCGCCAGCACACTAACTGCTGCAGTCAAAGGATTGGGCTCATTATTACCACCTCGAGGGCAATTAGGGGTGTACAAGACTGTAACCATGAGCAATTGTATCCTACAAAAGAGCTTTAAGAAAAATACTTCTGTGGTAAAATGGCCATTAAAGTGGTAAATGGAATTTGATGTCAGTAATTGTGCTCGAGAAGAGCTGTAAGATTGCAGGTGTTGAATTTATTACATCAGAAGTAAACGAATATAAAAAGCTACTTTAAAACCTGGGATTTAAGGTGAATAGAGTAGAAACTTGATCTGATAAATTTGGAGCATGTTACTATCGTGCAAATAAAAATGTTTCCTATCTTAGCTTAGCCATTCGCTAAGATAGCAAACAAAGTGGGATATATGCTGGGTCTTAGAGCTACAAAGCAACCCTAATTTGCATTTTCAATGATCCTACCCAATTCTGTATTGTTTCCAACTGTATTTGTATTTTCTAGTCCAATGACTACCTCATTCCCAATTCTTAATACTGCATTTGATGGCTAACACCTGGCCTAATTATTTCAAGCACTTCCCACAGTTCTTGGTTAACTTGCTCTTCAGGTTATCGATCCAAGCTCTGGTCAGATGCAAACCCTGCACCTTGTGCAGTATTCTCCTTCCACGACAAATTTTTATGTTCAGAAATCTCAACCTTTCCCTGCTGCATTGTCCCCAGTGTCTTGACCTTCGATATTTTCTTATTTCAGCACTCACCAGTGTTTTCCATTGTGTAATGTGGAGAATATATAACCCTTGCACATTCTTTTTTTAAACTTCACAGCTGCTTAAATTCTAACAAAATAATCATCACTGTTTTTCTTGACATTGGTTTAGACATTCACTACAATGTGTGGCTCTTCCCTTTTCCCCTGCAGAATTTTCTCTACCCTTCAAGTGTCCCTTACCTTGGCATCTTGTAGGCAATGCGTCATTATTGGCCTTGTATTAAGCGTAATGGAACTGATTTGGATCAGCCATCATCTTACCAAATGGCAGAGCAGGCCTGAAGGGCCACCTGATCTTTGACTATTTCTTAGAACTGCTTGTCTGTCCCCTGGTATTGAATCTTAACAGATTCCAATACCTTGCTGTGCACCTATGTCATGTCACCTCGCAATCATAGACGATTGCCAGCAACCAAACAGCTCTTTTCCAAGTTGACATTTCTTTGAATGTCTTACTGGTATTTATTGTTGAACATTAGTTTTCGACTCTCACTCCCAAAGGATTCTCGTTCCCAATTACCACTCCCTCATTGTTTTGAGCTTCATCTGGCTGGAAAGAAAACAGAATGAGTTAGAGTCGCTGCAGGTACTTCCTACATGAGCCATCAGGATACATGAGTTCTGAAGTTCCCATATGGCATCAGAATTTCAGGCTGCATACTTTCATTCTAATTAAAGCGATCAATAAGATCTCAACAAGTTCTTATTTAGACATAATTAATATTAACTCAGTCTAATATACCATGTTCACTTCTACATTCTAAAACTGAACAAACCAAAGACTGAATTGATCATTAAGAAGCACTGATATACTGTGAGGAATCTATTAGCATGTGGAATTTGACCTTGGTCAATAGCATTAAATATACAAAATAGTAGCAGCTGCAGGTTGAATTCTGCCTTAAATTTAGTTTTGTTGAAATCAATGAAACCAAGGTTTGGAATACTATATTATATCTTCAGTGCTACCAACTAAGGGCGAATATCTACCTGCAGATATGTAAATATTTGATAACAAAACATTTATAACTTAGCATAAACATCCCTGTGGACCAGAGACTGATATCTGCAGCAATCTGTCAGTTCAACTTGCACCTTTGCCCAGCAATCCTGCGAGGTCACAGAACTCCCCATGGAGCTCAATAGGCTGGCTGTATCTCTTTTTTGCTGAATGGCAAGTGTATTGTGAGTTATAAAGTTGTAGCCTCCCCAGACCAATCACTGTCATGCTTCTCCACAGTTTCCTCCTCCTGGCTGCAGTGAAATTGTAATGAAATTCAGGGTTGGGGCTCCACAGAGCATCACTGATCAGCTGAGGTCCTGCCAGCTGGTGGGAAACTTTACTTGCTAACGTGCAGAAGAAGAGGCATTTCCCCATTAACATGACTGGTAAATTCCTTCAGCTTGTTAGTCATCAGAAGATCTGCTCCATGTGGGGATTTGAAAGAAAGGAGACCAATTTTAAATTTGAACCAGTTAAAGTCAGTAAACTAGGTACTTGGAAACCACATCTTCACTCATTTTAATTAGATACAAGATATCTTAGTCACATGTACATTGAAACAATGAATTGCATCTTTTGCATCGCGTGTTCTGTGGGCAGCCCACACGTGTCGCCGCGTTTCTCGCACCAACGTAGCATGCCCACAGCTTCCTAAGCTGTACGTCCTTGGAATGTGGGAGGAAAGTAGAGCACCCAGAGGAAACCCACTCAGACATGGGGTGAATGTGCAAACTCCTTACAGACAATGGCTGGAATTGAACCCGGGTTGCTGGCACGGTAATAGTGTTATGCTAACCTCTACATCACCATGCCTGCCTGATATGAGGAACTTTTTTTTAAATCTCAATTCCTGCTCTCTCTGCATTCTCAGTTTCAACTCTGATTTATTGTGATTTACCCAGATGCCTTAAAGCTCTCCAGCTTTCTTCTGCACAGTAATTTAACATTAACAACAATAGTCTGCATTTATATGGAACCTTGAAAGTGATAAAGTAAAATTTCAAAGGCATGTTGGCAAGCAAATTTTTACATTGAGCCCTAAAAAAGAAATTGGGGCAGATGAGCAAAGATCAAAGAGGTGTATTTTAAGGGACATCTTGGAGGAAAGAAAAAGGAAGTGCAAAAAGTTGAGGCAGAAAACTCAAGAGCTTTGGGCCTTTGGCAGCTGGAGCACATGTAATTAAGTAATAATAACTGAGAAAATAGAGCAAGTTGAATATACAGGCTTAGGACAACACCCTGCATGTAGGATGAATAGCAACACGAAGAGATTTTGGTATTGTAATTTTGACAACAGAATATTTGAATTAAGTAATAATTGAGGAATTGGCCTAGATTCTTATGCTGGCATCAGATATTGTTACCCAGTCCTGGAATAGTTTCAGACTGAGAATGACTGAATCTTTAAATTTATACATTTAAACTAACATATAGCCAAATTTGATCAATTACTTTAATCTAGTAAATGAAAAATAAAAGAACTGCAGATGCTGGAAATCTGAAGTAAAAGTGAACAATGTGGGAAACACTTGACAACACCTGTGGAAAAAGAAACTGAAGGGTCTCAGACCTGAAATGTTAATTGGGGAGTCACAAATCAGTCATTTATTGTACCCAGTCCTCCCTCACTCTCCACTGCTGAAAATTAACTTGTTTTCCCCCTTTTTTTCCCCAGTTTAGATGAAGGGTCTCAGACCCGATACATTAACAACTTCTACAGATGCTGACCAGTTTAGATACTCCAAAGTAGACTTGAAGAAAGAACACGTGTGTAGTAACAGCCCCTCAGGAATTTTTTTTTCATCTTTTGAGGAAACCAAACTACCAAAAATTTGTTTTTACTCTTGCACGTTGCTCTATAGTTATTTATGAAATAATGAAAAGTATTCTTTTCTCTAAGCACTTTTTCCAGCAATATTGAATTATTCATTTTAATTGTGCATTAATGTTACTTGAATTGTCAAAACCGCTTTTGAAAGATTGCTTTTATTTCCAAATAATTTAGTTATGGAATTAAAGATAACTTGTTCAATCATAAATTCAGTATTTAAAATGTGTAATACACAAGTTACCAAATGTATTTTGGTGTTGCCTTGTAGCAAATTTGAATTATTGGCATTCAGTAGAGGTATAGCACCACCTAGCTTTTACATCTAAATTGCAACCTTCAACATTCAAGTTTATTCATGAAATTCAAATAGCCTTGGAAGTTTAGTTGTAAAAGAAATGGTACCAGTCTAACATTTAGCAGCCTACACACAAGTTGTTTCTCTACAACCTGTGAGCAGGTTATTTGGGTATCAATGACACTGTGATATCTCTCTGACTGCTTGCTCAGAAACTTGTCTGGAAAAGGTTATGTTTTTCATTAATGATGAAAATAGTTAAATAAAAATTATTTGGGCTACAGCTGGAGCAGCTTGCAGGTTCATTTGGATAAGTCAAGGCATGGGAAGAAAGGCATGAGAAATAGTCTATTTCCATTGGAGCTGAGAAGGGCAAGAGGAGATCCAAGAAGACCGATTTTCAAATGTGGCTTCAGTGTCAACAGCTGAAGAATTTAAAGGGGTGCTGACTTTCACGTGATTGGCAGGGAATTTCTAAAAATTCTGATGCAGGAAAGCTCAATGACAGAATGCTGGAATACTCAACAACATCTGTGGAGGGAGAAGCAATGTTAACATTCCAGGTCAATGACCTTTCACTTCCAAAAGTAACAGAGTTGAGGTCCTGAAAAATAAATAAACAAATAAATAAATAGAGGATGTGAAGGGTGCGATGTCCCCTAACCAATAAATTATTTGGTCATTCCTCCACTTTATATTTATCAATATTGTTTTAACCATTCAGCCCTTTGTACCTCTTCCGCTATTCAAAAGATCATGGCTGGTATTTTACCTCAGCACCACTTTCCTGCATGAATCTTTATCCCATGATTTCCTTTTATCTAAAATTTATCAATCTATCTTGAGTGTCGTTGACAACTGAGTCACCACAGCTCTCTTGAGTTGGGAATTCCAAAAGTTCAAAGTTACATTTATTGTCATGTGCACAAGTACATGTATGCTCAGGTGCAGTGAACAACTTACCTGCAGTAGCATTACAGGCACATAGCATCATTATAAGCAGCATTCACAAGAAAAACATAAATTAAACATAATGTGCAATTTTTTACAAGAAAGAACACAAGTAGAACAAAGTGTTGCTAAACCAGTGATTGATGTTGTACAGGTTGGTTCAAGGACTGAATGGTTGAAGGAAAGTAGCTGTTCTTGACCCGGTGGGCAGTGATGTGCCTGTGGTGTATTGGGCAGAGTCCACTACTCTCTGCAGCTTCTTGCGTTCCTGCACATTTGAATTGCTGTACCAGACCAAGATGCAATCAGTCAGAACACTTTCAATAGTGCATATGTGGAAGCTTGTGAGAGTGTTCGGTGACAAACTTAATCTCCTGAGAAAGTAAAGATGCTGGCAGGTTTTCCTTGTGATTGTGTCTGTGTGCAGGGCACAAGTCCAGTCATCTGATATGTTACCGCTCAGAAATTTAAAGCTGCTGACTCTCTCCACCACTGATTTTGCACCCCCCCCCCCTCCAAAGTAGACTGATGCATGTTCACCTTCTTTCCCCTTCCTGAAGTCAACAATCAGCTCTTTAGTTTTACTGACGTAGAGCGAGAGGTTGTTCTCACAGCATCACTCAGCCAGGTGTCCGATCTCACTCTGGTAAACTCCCTCAGCGCCACCTGTGATTTGTCCAACAACTGCAGTGTCGGCAAATTTGAAGATGGCATTGGAGCTGTGCTTTGACACACAGTCATGGGTTTATAGAGAGTAGAACAGGGGCCTAAGCACACAGCATTGAGGTGCACCTGTGTTGATGATCAGTGAGGAGGAGATGTTGTTACCAATCCTCACCGATTGAGGTCTGCCGATGAGGAAATAAAGTATCAAGGTGCA
>JARFYF010000001.1:93496533-93513542 GCA_030265395.1 Rhina ancylostomus
AGAGTGCAGAGAAAATTTACAAGGATGTTGCCAGGACTTGAGGACCTGAGTTACAGGGGAAGGTTGAATAGGTTAGGCCTTCATTCCCTGGAGTGCAGGAGAATGAGGGGAGATCTTACAGAGGTATACACAATTATGAGGAGTAAAGATAGGGTGAATGCATGCAGGCTTTTTCCCCTCAGGTTGGGTGAGACTCAAACTTGTGGACATATGTTTTGGGTGAAAGCTGAAATACACAAGGGGAATCTGAGGAGAAACTTCTTCACTTAGAGGGTAGTGGAGTGTGGATCGAGCTGCCAGCGGTTGATGTGGGTTCAATTGTAACATTTAAGAGAAGTTTGGATAGGTACATGGATGTGAGGGGTTTGGAGGGACATGGTCTGGGTACAGGTAGATGGAACTCGGCAGAAGATCAGGTCAGTATGGACGAGATGGGCCAAAGGGCCTGTTTCTGTGCTATAGTGCTCCATGACTCTAACATAGAAACAGGACCTTTAGCCCAACATGTCCACACTGTCCATCAATCGCCTGACTGCACCAATCCCATTTTTACTCTTGAATCCCCTCACCTAATTCTTTTGCCACCCACTCCATGAGGAACAATTTATAAGAGCTACTTAACCTACCAAGTACGTCTTTGACTTGTGGGAAGAAACTGGAACATGCAGGAAACAACTGCCGTTATCTGGAGAATGCACAAACTCCACATAGGCAAAACCGAAGGTTGGGGTTGAACCTTTGTCTCTGGAGCTAAGAGGTAGCAGTGTCAACTGCTGTGCTACTGTGCTGCCCTAATTCCTTACTCTATTCTACTTCCATTCAGTTATTAAATCATGACAGATTAAGTCTGCAGAATACAGAGAGGGTCGCAGTCAATTAACATTGTATTCCTCCTCCAGAAAAAAAAATCACATAATGATAGGAGAAACCAGGATACTGATGTGCCATTTAACACAGCAGGAAGAGAATGCCAATGTATCTCATCCAGAATATGCTGTTCCCTGGGTTAATATTTTGGTGCACCCCTAACCATTTTTACAAGTATGTTCCTCATAGATAGTTGAACAAGTCGAAATGCGCTTACCAAGGTCAAGCATACATTTTTCCTTTCCAAACATGACCAGCTGAATATAAGGTTGCAGGTTGTTGTATGTCAGATTAGGAGCCTATGGAAAGCAAAGAGCTAAATGCAGCTCACCTGCCAATAGATTTTCAATTCAGCCACTGCATCAACATTTTATTTCTCAAACTCTTAGACCAATTAGATCGAGTGGGCCCGAAGACCACACACAAGTTCTTACAGCTCCATTATTTAAAGGCACGTGCAATGCTTGGCATTTGATGTACACCGGAATTTGGAAGAGGAGCAAAGGTGGTGTCGGGATGGAGTACAGGCTCACAAAGGTTGCCCTTCATTATTGTGATGCCTCTCTGGATGTCATGCTGGGACAAAGGTAGGGGGAAAGATGCCTGCCAGTGACACCAAGAAGACTTTACTGAAGTTTGCCATTGAGGGCAGTCACAGGAACAGCGACTACTGGATTCAATGTCGGTGCTTGATTAGTATTGCAGGGAAGGTGTGTCCAGTGATGTATTTGCCCCAATGGGTGTATAACTCTTATCCCTTCACTCTGCCTTTTCAAAACTACTCCAGCAATCAATCCTCACACCATTTGGAGTAAAATAACTGCAGAAGCTGGAAATCCAAAACAAAAACTGAGACTGCTGGAAGAGTTTGGTGGATCAAGCAGCATCAGTGGGACAAGATAAAGAGTCAACGTTTCAGGTCAAAGACCCTTGATGAGAATATGTGCCCTTCAGGTACAGCTGTCAGTGCACCTCAGCACTAGATGTTGTTTTCTTGTACTGCTCCCAGACATTATTGGTAAGGCAATTATATTTGTGATCAGCCAAGAAATATATCCTACTTCCACACTTGCTGCACATTTGATTGTGTTCCAGCCCTTGTGGGTGATGAATGCTACTGTTTGCTCCGGGGCGGCTATGTTCTCAGATATGTCCTGTGCTGCCGTGTCCTGCAGTGCCCATTATTTCAAGCTGGCATCACTTTGACAAGCAAGCTGTGGGTCACTATCTTAATGTATTTTTGTGATGGCCAGCTCTGAAGTCCAAAAAATGTCTTCCACAATGTCTTGCAATGATCATATGACAGACAAGTTGAGAGCAGTGGTGAATTTTACAGGTGCTGGTAAAGTATGGACACCAGCGGATCCTGGTCTTACAGGGAGCAAGTGTCTGCCTTCGCCTAATATAAGACCCAGACTCTCCTGAGACAGGATTCCACTGTGACAAGCAAGCTTATCTACTGCTTGCATATCCTATATTCTAACAACAGCCATTGCAATCTGCATCCATCTGCTGATTTCTTCCTCTGTAGAGTCTCAGATCTACAAGGTGTGGACTGTTGCTGTTCAAGCAAGCCTACTCAACCAATTAAACTTACATGTCTGTGCATCATATTATACCAAGTGATCTATTAGCATAGAAAATTGACAACCTACCTCTCTCAGTGCTGTTACTCAACAACAGCTAGACATGTTGAAGTTTAATACCGGCTTTGTAAGGTTGGCACTGGCTTCAAGTGGCTGTTATTTTGTGTTTAAACCTCCACTGTTCCCAAATCCACAGTCTCCTATTAAAATTCCAAACTTTACATCAGGTAAAAGATGAGGTTCTGAAGACCCAAAAAGCATAGGTCTTTCCATCTTTGGTTAATTTATGTTAAAGTAGTTAAATAAATCTGGTATTTTAAAAATAATGTTAGCCTCAGTGGCAGTGACCATTAAACTATTGGACTGAAATAGCAGATTTTATTCTCCTGAAGGATGTCCTTCATTTACATACTTCAGGGGAATAAAATCTGGTATTTTTATCTGATCAACCTTTATATAACTCTAGACCCACCAATGTGATTGACTCCAAATGTTTCCTCACTTCAGGGGCAATTAGGAATGCAAAATAAATTGCCAGTGATGTCCATATTCCCATGACTAAATAAAAGAGGGAAAACATTGGGAACCACTGATCCAACCTAGTACACCTCTCTGCCCTGAATGCAGGAGTCCAAAGACAACCCTTGGACAAAGATTGTGTGAATGATGTCGAGGAATATTGTGGTTCTGTGAGGTCCGTTGTTTTACCAGCTATAGTAGGAGGTTCAAAGGCCAACTCGATTCGTTCGGAGTTAAGGAACAGAAGACAATCTTTTACAGTTTGTGATATTTATATATACTCACAGCTAGAGCCAGTGGAGCAAATCTGTAGGCAAATTTTAGAGATATCTGAAAATAATAGATCATTGACTACAGAAGACTTCAATTTCTCTGATAATGGCTGAGGAAAATGGAGTTAATGGCAAAGAAGGTGATGAGTTCCTAAAATATGCACGGAAGAATTTTATTGAACAGTATCTTTCTAGCCTTATAAGGAGGGATGCAATGCATGATCTTGTTGGGGGAATAATGGAGTGCACATTAAGTGAGTTAAATGGGAGAATAGCTGGGCCATAGTGACTGTGGTATAATTAGTTCTTAGTTCCTATTAATTACCTGAGAACCCACAAAACTGAGTGAAAATAGAACATCCCCGATAACAAATGGCAACCTAAGGAGGGGAAAATAATTTATTCCAAGGTTTCATTGAAAGGTGAAAATGCCCAACTGAAAGAGATCCAGTTTCAGTGACTTGAGAAGGAATTGAACACAGATGGATTGGAAGCCATGATTGACCCAGAAAATGGTGAATGAACAATGACAGTCCTACAAGGTGCAAATAATTGTACAAAGCATTTTCTGATGAGGATGGATGGGGTATCTGAAACTGGAACTCCATGAGTACCAAAGTAATGACCAGAATAAAGAAAAAAAACTTTTGAGGATTATCAGGTAAAAGAATACTGTCAACGACCAAGCAGAATTTGAAAACCGATATAAGAAGGACAAAGTATGAAACACTTTGGTAATAAGAAAAAAAGAACTCAAAACTTTATAAGTACTTAGATGCACCAGGAATAGCAGTGTTCATAAGCGACAAGAAGGAATCTTTGTGGGGGGTGAGCAGTGGGTAATTTTGAGATACTGAAAATGTATCTGTCCTCACAATGGTGTTGAAAATCATGTCTGCAGTGGATTTGGGGAGCAATATAGATGGGAGGTATTAAGTAGCCTGACATCACTCAAAGTTAACAAGTCATCTATTCCAAATGGGAAATATTAAAGGTTGTTGAGAGGGTTAGGTTGGAGGTATTTAAAAAGGAGATAGGTATATCTTTGAAAGATTTGAGAGCTATGGGGAACTGGCACAGGAGAGGAGGTGAGGCCTGGGCAGATCAGCTGTGATTAATTGAATCACAGTGCAGGCTTGAGGGGCCAGATCCTATCCTACCTGATTATGTTCTTATAAATATTCAGCATATCAGGCAGCATCTGTGGATAGAGAAACAGAGCCAACATTCCAGGTTCTTAACTCTTGATCAGAACTGATCAATGATCATTGACCTGAAATGTTAATTCTGTTTCTCTCTCCACAGATGCTGCCTGACCTGCTGAGCGCTTCCAGCAATGGTTTGAAGCGGGTGAAGTAGAAGCTGGAATAGGCCATTTTAAATCTTTAGATGAAAAAGAATTAGGAGAATTGAAGAAGATATTCTAGAAGATATGTGGACTTTCAAGAGGTAGTTGATAAATTACCACGTAACAGACCTGTATACAAGTAATGCATGGTATTAAAGGATAATGGTACTTGGGATATGTAATTTCCCAAGAGATACCAGGGAGAGATTTCTGATAAGCAGACAGTTTTCAGACTCAGGATTAGGCTTGGGCATTCATCAGGGTCTCTTTAAGGTTCATTGATTTCTGTATATAAAAATGAAGTTAGCTTGGTACATGAAGTAAAAGTTCAATTTGCACAGGTTATTAAACTTGGCAACATTGAAAATAATGAGAGCATGTTAGTGCATATCTCTGAAGGTTGCAGACAAATGGCAGATGGAATTTAATGTTGGTAAATGTGGCATAAGGCACTGAAGGTGAAACAAATGGAGGACATCATAATCCAAATGATTCTATTCAAAGTGTTTACAAATTATCCCTATGGTCACCCTGGTTTTACCCCATCGGAGACATCCCCCTTTCCCCATCCTTCCTGCAGCTTAACAAGCGTCTTTTGTCTCCTTCCCAGTTCTGACAAATGGTCTTTGACCTTGAACTTTGGCTCTGAATCTCTTCCCACTCATGTAGCCTCATCTGCTGAGTGTTTCTGGCTTATATTTTTCATTTCCAGTATCTGCATTTTTAAAAATTTCTCACCATTCACTTGCAACAGCAAAGAGATATGGCAATGCAAAATTTCAAATCCTTTAAGTCTCTTGACTTTGTCCACAGAAGCATTGAATACAAACACTAGGGAGTCATGTTTAAATGCTCACAAATTTCTGATCATAACTTAGCAGGTATATGCAATATGGTTGATGTCACTGTTGTGGAAAAGTTTCAGAGTCTGTATGACAAGAAGATATCAAAGATGAGGCAGATGAAGATGAAGAGTAAGGATTAAAATCTTATCTTTCACAAAATGAAGGGATTGGTGCAGGAAGGTAGCACTAAGGTAAAAGATTAGTCATGATCTCATTGAATGTCAGAGCAGGCATGAGGGGCTGAATAGACTGCAAATGTGCTGGAAGGTTCTCTGGTTCAGACTTCTGTTCCATCTCACAATACTGTAACCAACGTACTTGCTGAAGAAGATTCTGTCTCTCAAGGCAGCTATGGAACAGAGCACTCCATCAATTCCCTTCTGAAGCAATCTTCTTTTCAGAACAAGATTACCAAGAAGCCTGTAACAAAGAGTTAGTTTGCCCCGTATCCATTCCAGGATTGGGTCATTTAGAGTATGGTCACCTCCATCCAAAGATGTTTCTAACATCCTTCAATATCCCAGGCTTGAGGCATTGGGTTCCACAGATGGCTAAACTATTGCTTGCATCATCATAAGACAGGCACAACATGAAAAATAAGGAACTGTACTCTCATTGAATTTTGCAAAAAAATCATGTTGATGTTTAATTTTAGTATTGTTTGGTGTCATTGGAGATAAAAGAACAGGCATCAACTTGTTCAGCACAGTGGTCAATGTGTGGGAGCACAGCCTATTACTGTCACAAATAGATGACCCATGTACATTCATGGTAATGTGATCAGAGGACAGTAGCTGTGTGTTCACAGATGAATTTACAGTTGGCACGCATCATTGAAATTAAATTATATTCTACGTGAGTGCTGTGAGTGAATCCCATTGCAAATTCAAAAATCTGTTTGTGAATCTCACAGCCCATTCAAATTTACTCCTACAGTCTGTTTTCCTTGCTTGCTTGATGCATCACATACACAAGGTCCACAAGAATATTAGTGCTTAATAACTTTTCCTGGGTATATAAAATTGTAAAAGTTGATCCATAGGTTGTGTGTTACAACGGATGAATTGAAGTTAAATATTTAATTACATTGTGAATATTTTATAATATAATAAAAGTATGTTCTAATGTTTCCATTCTATTCCTTCTGTGCTAAAAATGGATGGCTTCATGCTGAAGACTGAGTGTATTTTCTGTTCTTCTGGGTGACACTGATAAAGCTATGATGAAAATTTTAACTTTCATTCTCTTCCCTTCACCCATTTCACCACTCTCATTTCTGCATTATTAAACCTGTCGAAGGCAAGCCAACATATTCCTGAAACTTCTGACATTTCTTTCCTGAACCTGGCATTTCAATTTAGAGTGCAACCCTGCAGGACGCAAGTAGATTCCTCAAATGGTCATATTTGATACATCAAGCTCCTGGACTTGCTGAATGTTTGGTAGTTGGCACAATGGGTGGAATTGGGAATGGGTGTAACTGGGTGGCGCGAGCTCGTTAGGCTAGAAGGGTCTCTCACTGTGCTGTATAAATGAAGTAATACTGAGACAAACTGGTCATGTGACTGGCAATCTTTGCAAAGATGAACGGATTCAGCAGAAACCACTGATCAACACTGGCACTGTCCCACCTTGTCAGATGCTTTCCTTTCCCACATCGAAGCAACTGGAACTTGATTTTGCTGCTGTGAGATCTGCAGCATTTGAAGCAATGTGCCCAGCTTTTGCTTCCTTCTTTCCTGCTTCAGCTGACAGTTCTGCGAAGCTAAGATTACAAACTTACTCAAAAGGAACTATGGGAACAAACTGGTGAAACTGCAGAGGATCATTCCAGAACTTGTTCTGTGACTTGAGTCTCATCAGTCACTGATCACAGCCCAATGTCTTTGATCCTTACAGAAAATCTCTGAGAAAATGCAATGAGTCTGGGCTGGAATTCTTTCACACAGAGGATTTCTTGGAGATGGAACAGAGATTAATTTAGAGACCTAATATTTCATTTAGGATTAAGGTTCTCGTGCAATCTAAATTTCATGACACAAGAGAGCTACAACAAGCCTCTGCATTGTGATAAAAGATGAATTACATATCATCCAAAGCAACATAGTGCAGCATAAGCAGAAAATGCTGAAAACACTCAGCAGGTCAGGCAGCATCTTTGGAAAAGGATAAAAAAGTTAACGCTTCAAGTCAAAGACCCTTGATCAACACTGGTGATTTTCAGCAAAATTCTCCGGTTCAGATTAAGGTCAGTTTCTCTCTCTCTGCAGATGTTGCCTGAGCTGCTGAGTATTCTCAGCATTTTATGTTTTGTTTATGAATTTCGTTCAATTTCTCTTTATCATTTATTCTGAAATGAAATGTATATTCTGTGGCAGCATTACATATGTCTTATTGGAATTCTGAGGTTACTGACACAGAATCCATCAGAACCTCTGCAAACCGTTAAGGACTTTTTTGGAACCACTGCTTTCAGAAAACAGCTGTTTTCACTATGATTTAAAATGTGCACAGTGAAAATTTAAACACTAGCATTGCCTTGTTAATATTTAAGTAAAGTGCACTTTCACACAACCACAATTTAGACAGATGGAATGAAGACAACTGGAACTTCTGGGATTGGAGTTTGGTTGAAAAGTACTGCAGAAAATAACAATTGAACTGGATGAAAACAGAGAGTGCCAGAAACTGAGCAGGTCAGACAATATATGTGGAAAAAGAAACAGAATTAACATTTCATGTCAAAGATTCCCATTGAGAAACATTGACCTGAAATGTTGACTCTGTTCCTTTTAACATGCGCCAGTAACATGGCACCTGAAATACTCCTGTGCAATAGTGATTGAGAAGAATGGGTTTAATCATTTCTACTTGAGAATTCCCTGCCAATATTAACACATTCCTTGTGATAATCCTGTTCCATCTCTGTAAAGCAAACTTAAGCAATGAGAACAAAACTAACAGAATCAAATGTGCCTGATAGACAATACAATGGAACAAAGGGATGTGCAGAGGCTTGGGCTGTGCTGCATAACATGGAAGGGTGCTGACTATTTGGAATCTGATGGGCTTGAGAATCTCCAGATTCTGACCCGCCAAATTTGAAACTCTCAGACAGAGATTAGCAAGAAGTATCTCTTAACATTTGCTGGGTTGAATATTTCAGAACGGAGCCATTACCTGGAATCTCCTACTGTAGTAGCCCATGCCCATGTTTAATTTGTACAAGTGTTGGGGGTTAGTCTTGTCGGCCCAAAGGATCCTACTCTCCCACAGCACAATCTGACGGGTAACAGGGCCTCTGGCAGTGCAGAAAGGAGGCTTTGTCCTCAAAACAACCCTGACAATCCACAAAGCCTTGCCCGCAGCTTTGTCAATTGTAAAAGCTCTGAGAGAATTTTTATAGATTTTATATGTCTTTGATATTCAAGGACGCACTAAAATCCTTGAAAGTGTAAATAATCCAAAAGAAAAAAAACTATAAATATAAAATAAAGCTTGGTAAAATCATTTCCAATAATTAAAAATTTAAAGGAATAGTTTTTTTAAAAAAAGAAGAGACATATTTTCCTCTTGCCTACAATCCCCACTGCAAATAATAGGACCCCTTGTTTGTTCAGCACACCTAACTCAGTGCAGAATCCGAGGTGTAAATGCTGGAAGGAGTCATTGAGGTGGATATCTCACTGTTGTGAAATAAGGACAGTGATAAGATATCCAAGAAGTTGAGCAACACAGCTTTGACTCATTTTAGGAAAATTCCTCAAAAAAGTTCCAAGGTTACTATTGATAGCCAATTGATAAGGTTTTGCCAAAGCATCCTGATGTTTCTCAAAAGTCCTCTAAACTCTTTGCAGCAAGTGGACATTACAAGGTGATATTTTCAAGTAGCACTGGCAATCTCAGAGAGAATGCTCTTCTTGAAAGCACTGGTTGTTGAAGGGTGATGGAGCTGTGTCAAGATCTAACAACTGGAGTGCCAAGGACTGATATTTGGCAAGTTAAGTTAATAACCCACCAGTTGTCCATTCTTTGTGCAACCTTCAACTGTTTAACTAAGTTGAAAGTAGGTTAAAGTTATATTTCAGCTTAAGACATTACCTTGGCCAACATCATTTGGTAGCTGGGGAAAAGCTCCTTCTCCATAATATATTTTCTTCTATATTCTCTAAAATATTTTCTTTTTTCTTTCCTCATGAGATGAATAATGCAGGCAAGGAGTGCTGCTGCTTCTGAGTATGAAACATTGGATTTACGTATGTGGAGAAAATTTTAGGCTTTAGATAGTTTCTCGTGTTTTTTAACAACACGGAACGAAGTCTATGTTGACTCATACAGCATTCCCATCATCCATTTCCCCACTTCTGTCCTTGTAACCTATTCTGTCTCACATGTCAATCAACTCTTCCAGATTTTCCTGCCTCCCACTTACACGAGGGGTAACTTACAGCAGCCAGTTCACCCGAGGCAGCACATATTTAGAATGTGGGAGAAAACTGGAGCACCCAGAGGAAACCCATGGGGTCACAAGCAGAATGTGCAAACACCATACAGGCAGCTCCTGAGGTCAAGATCAAACCTGGATTGTGAGGCAGCACCATTGTTGATCCCTTCCAAGCATTTGGTTTATGTTTTACAATTAATATTTAGCTTAATTTTAACCATAGTTGTAATTTCTTTCACAGTATTAGTCAGTGGTCAACAAGGTGAGGCTATCTGGCAGTTGCACAGTTAATCAGATGCACCTGCTAATTACTGACTTAGTTCTTTGGATTTTTTTTTAGTATAAGTACACGAGGGTCTTGCTAATGCACAAAGTAATTAGCACAGAGTCCAACTCCGCAGAGTTCTGTATGTACAATGTACACAGCTCAGGATTCTGTTGAGTGGATGAATTCAGTGAAATGAGGGAAAGAAGAGTTGTGTTTGTACTTTAAAGAAAAATCTGAGTTGAATTTATGAGTGATGGCAGCCTAAATTCAAAGTGAGAGAAACAGTGGAAAGTATAACATTATAAGAGAGCAGGCAAATAATTGACTGGTGATGACTGCAATGTTTTCTCTCCGTCTTAAAGGATCCACTTCAAATTATAATCCAGTGCAAGATATTTCTTAGTTGTCAACAAGGGTATGTTCCTTCGATATGTAAACTCCAAGCAGAAGATGATCTGTCCCTTGACTACCTAAGAACATTCAAGATGAATATCAAATTGAAATAAACAGAACACAATGTAACAAAGATTAATGGTAGGGCAGTAGATTGGGAAGCTTCAGAGACCAACAAAGGATGACTAAAAAATTAATAGATGGAGAAAATAGATTGAGAGTAAGCCAGCAAGAAATATAAAAATAGATGGTAAAAGCTTCTGCATGTATAAAAAAGAAAGACAACTGCTCAAATACATGTTGGTTCCTCAGAGGATGAGACTGTGGAATTAATAATGGAAAATAGAGAAACAGAGTATTTGAATAAAGTTTTATTTCTATCCTTGTGGTGGAAGGCACTTAAAACATCCCCATAAAAGTGGAAAAATCAAGGGGAAAAATGAAGGGAGGAACTTAAAATAATCGTGATCTTCAGAAGTGTGTACTAAAGCCTAATAAGTCATCTAAACCTGATTGTGTGCAGCCCAAAGTCATAAAAACAGTGGCTGTGGATGCACTGGATGAGATTTTGCAAATTCCCTAAGTTCTGGAAAACTCCCAGTAGATTGAAAAACTACATTTAATGCCCCTATTCAAGAAAAGATGGAAACAGAGAGCATGAAACTATGATAAACAAAATGCAAGAGACAGCCAGTAAGTCAAGTAGCATCTATGGAGAGAGAAAGAGAGTTACTGTTTCAGGAATCAGCTAATGATTTTTGCACATGTCAAAATGCCAGGTTTTGTAAGAGAATGCATTGGAGCCCTTATAGGAGGCCGGGTGGAGGGGAGTATAAACATGGGAGTCTGCGGGCTTGTAGTGGGTATTGGTAGTAGGCCTATCTTCTGCCCCGGAGAGAGAGGGAGAGATACAGAGAGGGAAGAGAAAAGTCAGAGATAGACCATGTTTAATACAATGAGTTAACATTTAGCAAGTTTATTGGCAATCTTTGAGAATGCAATGAATAGGATGGTTAAAGGGGAACCAGAATATGTATTATTTAGATTTCCAAAAGGCATTCATTATATTACCCCATAAAACATTACTGCACAAGGTAAGAGCTCTTGGCATCGGAGATCAACCTGGGGCCGTACTTCCTGTTCTGCTCCTATTTTTTATGGTTCATGCTTAAAAAAAAGAGAAAAATGACAAATGGTGCTTTAAAATTATTCCTCTGATGTGACAATAGAACATTAAGAAACGTCAAGTAATTACACTGATTCAACAAAGATATTGCCTTTACAAACATTCCACACAATCTTATAAAAGCATTGCCAAACCAATCCTTATTCACTTCACTGACTTACACTTCATCTCTGAAGCTGAACTTCAGTGCAGCATGAACCTACTGTCCTCTCTCATTCAGGAAACTGGGTGCTGGCCAACAATGGCACAATCATCACAGAGTATCTGACCAGTGGTGGTGAGGAAGATGATGATAAGCTAATCCATTACACTTATAACATCCCATTACTCCCTTATCTAGCAATCACTTATGTTTCGCAAAGAGTAGTCTGTGCAGTCATCCATGTCCTATGTGCCTTACTCAGTTTCAAATCACCCTACCCCTGAGCTTTTCTCCTTTCACACAGAACCCTCACCCAGCCAGGTGTTGGTGCATGAGCAGTAAGAGAAAGATGAAGAGGGGTCTCTGTCCCTCAATCAAATTTTTCTATCCATCAGCTCAGAAACTGATAGTTCCCATATTGTAATGACTGACTTAAAGGTGAGGCCAGACCTACATGCAGTGGCACACTGGACCTCAGTGGACATGCAGCCAGCGTGAGAGGAGAGGCCGGTGCAGTTGCCAGATCCCCAGAGGGTGAGGCCACATGAGTTGTGCTGCAGAAGACTCAGATGGGGCAGTGTGCAAAGGAAGACTGATGGGCATGCCCAATGAATTACTGGGTTTGCTTCTGGTGTGCCAGAAAGCCAGGATGCAATGTCCAGGAACACAGGTGAGTTGTGCTTCAGTTTTGCAAATGACTCTGTGCAGAGCCCGGAGCCCATCCTTCTCAGCATGGAGATGGTAAACCCGTGAACTTTCCTTACTTGCAAGTCCAGCCATCGAGTAGTGTCTGACAAACAATGCCTCAGCCTTCAAAGTAGTTCAAGCAGCATTTATCCAATGAATGTGTGCTACATTGAAAGCTCAAATGCATGCCATCAAATATTAATGCCATCAAAGCTCCAGATACCATAATGCAAAGGCAGGCCATCAATCTGTCCAAGACATTACTAAAGCACTGTCCCATGAGTGCAGCATGAACCTGCTGTCCTATCTCATTCAGACTCCCAAACTAACCATTCCCTTGCTGGGAATTCAACAAGCACAGATTGCTGTCACTCATGGTGGGAAAGATGTGGACTGATTCGAAGGAAATTCATAAAGATGATTTAAAGACAGTGGAAATTGTCAACTAATCAGGCATGGTCTTTGGAGAGAGAAATAGAGTTAATATTTCTGATTGATGCCCTTGCCTCTGAGCTTAGGAAAGATAGAAATAAAACAAGTTACAGAGAGAGGGACAGAGAGGGTGAATGACACACTAGTGGTGGTACCAGCTTAGAGGGGATGGTAAAGACCACTGAATATCAAAAGGTGTGTCTGGGCGACAAGGAAATTGGGGAAGATGAATTGAAACTGGAAGTATCAGAAGAGGAGAGAGAAAGAAAACAGTGCTGGAAATATGAGATGCAATGCGAGAATGGTGGATTATCTGAAATTGTTGCTTTCAGAAGACTCTGATGTGCCAACTTGGAAAATGCAGTGTTGTTCCTCGTGCATTTTTTTGAGCTTTACTGGAACAGAATAGGAAACCATTCCATATGATATAAGCAGACCTTTTTCGAATCCCTTTCAATAGCCTTTTAATATAGAGGAGCAGAGCTGACGACATCATAATGTTTATTTTAACTGAAGAAATATCAGTCCAGTTTTTTATTTGAAGTTTTTGGTTTGCTTTTGTTTATTTTGTTTAGAATTGGGGTTTCTCTTTTCATATAATTAAATTTCTTTTCCATTTTTTTTGTAACATGCTTGCTTAGCATGAGTGTGGGAGGTCCAGATTATGTATTTTACTCCCTGTGAGTATATATATTAACTGTTATCATTGTTATCCCAATCCCTTTGCACCATATGTATAATCATTAATGTTATGTATATTAATTTGAATTAATTTGCAATTCAATAAAAAGATTGAAAAAGAAAAGAAAGAAAGGAAAGCAAACGCAGAGAGGTCAGAGTGGGAGTGGGATCTCATATTAAAATGGCAGGTAAATGGAAGCTCAGTGCCACCCTTGCACACTGAATGGACGTGTTCGTCAAAGCAGTCACTCAATCTCCATTCAATTTCCCTGAAGTAGAGAAGACCACACTGTGAACACCAAATGCAATACTCAAAACAGAGGGATATACAAGTGAACCGCTGCTTCACCTGGAAGGAGCGTTGGGTATCTGCGCAGCAGGAAGGCAAGAGATGTTGCTTTGCCTGAAGTTTCATAGGAAAGTGATCTGAAAATTTGTATTGATATTGGCAGAGAGAGAAGAATGAACCAGAATGTCTTGGAGGGAACAGTTTCTTGGAATGCAGCATGCCTGTGATACTGCTACAAGCAAATTTTTCATTGTACCTGTGCCTCACCATACTTATGCACATGACAATAAAGTTGACTTGAATGTTTAAAGAGGAGGGGGATATGTGCTTATTAGTGCATTTGGTTAGAGGGGCTGGAAATTATGGAGGTTGATCCGTTGCATGTGAAGGCTGGTGGGGCAGGAGGTTAGAACAAGGGAAGCCCTATCCTTGTTCAGGGGGAGCAGATGAGGGCAAAAGTGTGCGATATGAAAGAGGTGCCATTGAAATCCCTGTCGACTATGTCAGAAGAAAAACCACAGTTAAGGAAAAAGGAAGCCACAACAGAAACACTGGTGCAGAAGATATTTTTATCAAAACATGCATGGTGGAGCTAGAGAAATTGAAAGAATGGAATGGATATCTCAGAGGAACCAGGAAGGAGTAGGTGCCCTCAAGATTGCTGTGGGAACCTTTGGGCTTGCAATGGATATCGGTCACAAAACTAGCCCTGGAGGCAAAGAGGTTGTGAGACAAAAAGCAGGAGTAGAAAATGGACCCTTGTGAAAATGAGAGCAGCAGCAGAGGTGATGGAATATAAGAAGCAGCAGGTACTCAGCACCACAAGGAATGATTTGTGCATTGAATGTTTTTGTCATTAGGTGATGTCCAAATACGGTTTAATTAAGTGTGGTATTCATCAGTTGTATCAAGGAAAAGCTGAAATGATCATTGACAGAGGGAAGATGGGAACTGTAATGGAAAATAATTTGCTTTTTTATCTGTTTATTCTTAACTCGTAACTTGCAGACATCACTAATGTTCTTTGTGAAGGTGGTGGTGAGATGACTTCTTGAGCTGCTGCCGTCCTTCTGTTGAAACTATTCCCACCATGTTGATCAATGGGAAATTCCAGGATGTAGTCCCAGTGATAATGATGGAATTGTGACATACTTCCAAGTCAGGACAGTCTGCATCTTGGAGAAGAACTTCATGCACCAGATCCCCTTGTCCTAACAGGTTGTGAGTTGTGAGGTGCTGTCAGTGAAGCTTAGATAAGTTGCAAAAGTAGTTTGGGAAGGCCATTGACGAAGGAGTTAAATATCTTATATAAGAGGTCACATGGATCCTTTTTGTTTTGTTGATACATGGCATAAAGATATCAAAGGCAAGGCCAGAATTTACAGCCTTTTTTGGTGAATGTCTTACTGGAGTAATTTAGTGGACGATTAACCATATAACTCTGGGTCTAGAGTCATAGTAGGTCACATCAGGTAATGATAGCAGGTTGAATAATGTCAACTTGGAATACAAGGATTGCCTCAAAGTTAAGCCGAAATTTGGCTGTCCCACACTAAATCAGGATGGGATGCTCTTTCTTCTATCCTCACTATTGGTTGGGCACCGTTGACCAACAAAGATTGAAGGAACTGAATAACTCTCATGGAGCCTTCAACAGATGCAGTATTGTGCTTGGCGACGAGCACTGTCACATTTGCCTTGGAGCAAATCTTCCCATGGGAATATCCAAGAACAACAGAGTGAAGTCCTTTATGGTGAAGAAAATCAAATCCTGTCCACACTGGCTGGCAGAGCATTAACACACACATTAGATATTTCCAAGACATTCAGAAACATTCAAAATCTTTAAAAAAAATTAAACATTTAAAAACCAGAAGAACTGAGAAACTCAAAAACAATCAATTTTCCACCCAGTGCACATCCAAACACTCAAAGACACTTTAAGATACCTTTTAAAAGCAGCAAATTAAAAACATACTGGTGATTTTTTAAAAATGTTTGGGTGATATAGAATATTTTTGCACCAAAATACCTGAATGTATTTTAAAATTAACAAACCCTTAACTGAGGCCTTGGAACAATACACCTTCCATTCAAACCAAGGTGTTTATAAAAAATTATGATTCCTGCTACCATGAATGGGGTTATTTTACAGATTTTGGGAGGTACGTTCATGGCTTGTTGAGCTGTAACTGCCTTGGGAGTGTTCGATGGGAGAGTGTAGAGGAAGCTTTACTCAGTATCCAATCTGGTATTGCCAACAGTTCTGTTATTGAAGATGCCATTGAAACAGCCTGGAGGTAAAAGATACTTCTGACAAGTGAATATGATAAATGCAAATAATTACTGGCAGCAACAACAACATCAGGATGAGGAGTGGCAGGAGCTTTAAGAAAACTTGCACTTATTTGTGATATTTAATACCAGCAATCTTATTAGTTAAACAAGTGATCTTTTGACAACAATTTAGTCATTACGTGACTACCATTGCTGGGACTAGTTTTTTATCCCAATTTATTTAGAGTAACTGAACATATATTCCCAATTGGATGTGAATTTGAATTTCTGAAACATTGATACCTGGGGATACTCATTCAGTGACTGGGCAACTGTCTTGTCTTTCCCTTAATTTATCTAAATGATGAGTGTCCATCAAGTAGCAATTAATTTAGTTTACTTCAGTTAGTTTAATTTATTCTTACTGCTAAATAAATAAACTCCACTCTACAGAGAATGGGTAAATGCTGGGAATAGTTTGTTAACATCAGTCCTACAAACTTGGGAATAGGTGGGCAACCAATCATAAATAGTTGTATTTTGACTATTAAAAGAAACTACTCAGTTAATGAGCAACCTACTTTCCCTTAATATCTGCCATTAATAAGTATAGAAATAGAGTGAAGGTTTTAGCTGCCAGAAACTGGATGATAATTAGATGGCTGGAGTGCTCCCTTTCATTATACCCTGAATGCATCACAATGTTGAGCAAAGAGCAAGCTCACAAAGAACCCAAATGCGGCACACCGATACAAGACTGGAGTCAGGATACT
>JARFYF010000001.1:93521759-93534984 GCA_030265395.1 Rhina ancylostomus
AGCCTAATTGGGGGGGGGGGGGGCTTGGAAGGATTTAATTATGCTTCAGCGGTAAAAAAAACATATATTCAGGTTCATTATCCATGCGAGTATTTGCAGCAGAAGAGAATGTTAAGGTTCTCATGGTTCCGATCTTAATAATATCCGAAGTGGCTGATCGATGAACGTGTTTACGGTACATTGGACAACAAGAGCAGTGACAAACGCGCACACGTTCAGAATGGAATAGGACGGGGATTTCGGGCAGACTGGAGTGCAAATGCTCAGCCGGCACTCGGTGTGCACCAAGTGGACGGGGTGGGGGACATGCGCATAGCGTGTGTGTGTGTGTGTGTGTGAGAGAGAGGGCTGAGCCGAGCCGAGCGGAGCTGCGAGCAGACTCACTCACTGAGTCAGTGAGGCCGGCTGGCGGCCGCTCTTCCCGCGCCTGCTCGCTCTCCCCGCACAGCTGTTCAGTCATCCTTTCCCACACACGCACAGCCACCACACTGGAGTTGCAGCTTCCGCCAACTTACTCCCTGGCGCGATCCACCATCTGAGAGCCTTTTCTTTTTTTTTAAAAAAAGATATAAAATTAACATCCTCCAAAAAAAAAACAAGCGGCGGAGGGAAGCCCGTCAGCGGAGCCGGAGCCTCCCAACGGCAGGTCTGTAGCCCCCCCTCTCTTTCTCCCTCCGTGCGCCTCGTTGTGTGAGTGGATCTCCCGAACGGGAGAACGGGCCAGAGCGGCACCGCTCAGCCGAGCCGGAGCTCCTGGTAGGCGGCCTGTCGTCGCTGCTGCTCCGCCGCCTGTCTGGAAATAGCGGTGGGCGGCTTTCACACATCCTCAGCAGCAGCCTCTGCTGGACCGTTATAACTCGGGGCCTTGGCGTCTCATTATGAACAACAGGGAGCGAAAGGGGGGAATCCATGTGACACGGGACCTTTCCATGCGCTGGGCTGAGGAGGCTTTGCTATCGAAGGAAAGTCGTTCCGCTTTATTTCGAAAGGACATGAATTCAGGAATGTGCCAGATTATATACATTGCAGGCAGCTGCTGTAAACGTTCCCTCCCTTTATGTACAGCCAAGTTAAAATCCGTCCTTTTCTTGGGAAGTGGAAAGGGTTATATTTTTGACAGTGAACATTCTGCATGGTGTTTTAAAATTAACATGTTTACAGTTTAAAATGTTGTGTAAGTTGGCTGCACATGGGGTAACGTTGAACCGTTGTGTTTGGTTGACATATGCGAGTTGTTCGAGTCAGCTTGGCGTTTGAAAGTGACTTCTGTTTGGACTCGCATCTTTGCAAGTCGGTTGTTGCACAGAGGGAATGAAAAAGGAAGGTCGGGTGGTCTCTCGATTTCGCCCCTTTTTGTTGCTTCCGGGAAGTTACATGGTCAATTACGAGATGCCAAGGTCTTACTCGAGAACCAGTGACAAACAACAACATGGTCACTTAAAATAATGTGCTTGTGAATGAGTTTCAAAGTTGAAATTGACAAACAGTGCCTTTTGACCTGAACACAAATCAATTGGCTGCATTTTGAATTATCTAGAGAGGTGAAATGTTTTGAAGAGGAAAGATTACTTTGACCTAATTTGTGGGAGAATTTCGAGATGTATTTATGTCAGGAACTAGAGCAATGAGTGAATTTTCCATGTGTATGAGATTCTCGGAGAGGTTGATTTGTTAGGACAGACCTTTTGTCTCCGGAGGAACTGAACAGGAGGATAATGAAATCAAAGCAAGGCTGAACAGTTTATGCGCTCATGGCGACCAGCAGGTGAAAGAGCCTGGATGAGACATCATTCAAAAGACTACGGATCAATGGGAGTGTTTGAAGGCGTTGGATGATGAGTTTGGAGTGAGCCGGGGAGGGATTGGGTTAAAGTCAGAAAGTCAGCAATGAAAGCTAGGGTAGTTTTTTTTCTGGAGGGGTGGGGTGAAGACAGAGGTTGGTGGGAGTGGAAGGAATAGATTATATGGGCTGGATTATCACTGAGGTGGCGGGAACAACATGTACAAGATGTTCATTTTTGGGATAAATCAGTCAGCTCAAAGTTTGTTAGAAGTGGCTCAATGTAGGCAATGTAACTGAATCAGAATTAGTGACTGATATAGAATTTCTGTATCAGTGCAGAATGATTCCAAATGGAGAGACTGCAGTTAATACATAAACTTAATTCTTGCCAAATTTGAGGATGGCATCCATAGTACTGAATTGGTGTAGCCTTTCAGTTTGCAGACACATATTTTTGGGTAACTTTGAAAGATGGTGTGAACCAAGGTAATTGAAAAATATTGCTGGAACAACTTGCATGAAAATGTAAGGAGAAAGCTTCCGAAGTGAATTGTGTGTGTGCGTAATTTGACTTTGATGTCACTTCTGACAAAACCTAAAACAAAAGTTTAAATTGCTGAGATGTAACTCTGTTAGGATCAGCTTTGTATCTTGTGTTTCATGGTTGGAGGCTGTTTGTCACAAACATTTGTGCTTGGCTCGTCAGAGGAGCTATCCAGTTAGTCCCATCCCTCTGCTCTTTTCTCATGGCTTTCCAAATGTTTCCATCACTAAATCTATTTCCACCAGCTTTATGGGGTGGATAACATATTCCAAATGATAATTCAAGGCACGTAGAAGGAAAAGTACGAGAGATTCAACTAAGTTTAATGCAGTGCTTCGATTGTTGCGATTGAGTGGTTGGTCTTATGAAGTTCCAGGACAGTGGTGAATATATTTGTAATTGCTGTTCTTATATTGTTGCACTTTCACTTCCATGGCACTTTGCAATGGTCTAATATTGAATCTTAAATTGCATGATGATCACAGGAAACTTGTCATTTTAATGGATGTTGACTCCTCGTCTTTAGTAAGGCTGAAATATATCATTAATGCACATCTGTCTGCAACCACTATACTCTATTAATTAAGCAAATCAAAGATGTGACTTGCATTCAGCCCATTAGACTTTTTAAAAACATTGGTTCAGGAATACTGGATGGTTTGGTGATCGTTGGACTTAATGTGTTTTATTAGTGCAATGTGAAAACATCAGGTTATGATCCCCAGCATTTTATTTTCTTTATATTCCAATATTAAATTAAAGGGCAGGAGTTGTGTGTGTGTTGGCGGGTGGTGGGGGCGGTTTGGGAAGGTGGCGATGAAGTGTGAGGGAAAGATTGAATAAAAGAGAATGCAACAGCAAATAGATCTTAGAAATTACCTATGGCACAATTGAATTATGCTGCCAAATGAAAATGATGGGTAATTTATTTAAGGTTTTGTGTTATTGAGCTGCTTGCTATGGACATCCAGGCTGTAAGTTGAGTGGTCTGCTGGGGGAGCTCGTATAACAGGGAAGCACAGCAGTGTTTATTCTTTTGATTTTTTTTAATGGATTTTAAACCATGGAAAAAGCATATTCAATTAGGGCATATGGTTTGCATTCAGTGGTTACTGTCTAAGCATAGTTATTGCCAGGAGTAACAGCCCAGAACTCAGCAGCAGGCACTAGGTGTCAGGCAGACCCTGAATATTTCTTGCTGCTGGTATCAACAGCCAGAAGCGCAGGTTAAGTAAAATATCTCTTACATCTTGTTCTCGTTTCCTATCAGGCAGTTATCCAGCTGCAATATCAAAATTTTCAGCTTCAAAATAAATACTATAGAAAATATCTTCACTTTTGATTTTTTTTTCCTTTTTAAAAGATAGCAGGTGTTGGCTGAGATTGTTGGAACAATAATTTCAAAATGTATGATCTTGAGCCCCGTTATGCAGTGCCAGGAGCGAATAGGTTTATCGTAGAAGTGCCAACCAGCTTGTTCCTTCCCCGCCCCCAAGGCTATGCTTCGTTGCACAACATCTTCTTTATTCCAAAATTTTAATGGTGTATGAAGTGCTCAGAAACCTGTAAATTCAAATCAATTTCACTTTAGCCATATATGAGATTGTATATTGTACTCAAGCTATCCTAAACCCTGCTTGGCATTTCACTTCATTGAGATGAGCACAAAAGCTAGTGTACTTAATATCTAGTTCAAAATACAGTTAAGTGAAGGTAGAATAAAGTGTAAAGTGCTATTGATTTTGGTGCCTTCCAGTTATTTCTGATGTGGGTTTTTAAAGTAATGTAACAGTTCAGTGACTTGGGAGAGAATGCGACTGCTGTGCTGGATCACATTGCTGCTGCTGATGCTCTGTTGATCAGTTGTGTTTGAGAGGTGACCTGAGGTCAATGTGGTAGCAAAATCTTTTAATCATATGGTGGTTTTGAAATTACGGTTCACCCAGCAGATTCTGTACGTTGGACTCATCGTCTGTGGTCGTGGAGGATTGAAGGGAGATGATGGTGTGTGAGAGAGAGAGAGAGAGAGAATGTTTTAGGAGCTGTCATTTGCTCGTGTAGAAGCTGACTGCACGTTCTTGTCTGATATTGCCTCATGACATCATATGCACGTGGAAGAAAAATGATTCCTGAGATAGATTTTTGAGAGGAAGAGATGATTCTTATGGTTGTGTGGTGGGGTGCCTCTAGTTCATGATTGGATAAGTTAAAATGGGGGTGGAATGAGGACAGTCCTATTGCTGTGCACAGCAGAAAGGAGGCAATGGAGGAGAACATGTAATGAACCCTGCTTCAGACTGCGGAGTGACTGAGCAAGCAGTGGAAGCGAAATGTACCATGGACACAGTGTCACTTTGTGATTCTTAAGACAGAAGGACAACTTTGGTTCCAGGCAAGAGGTGAAACTTGGTAAAAGGTGAACAGATTGGGAAGCAGTGAAAGACTGAGCTTTGGGAATTGTAGCAACTTTGAAACAAAGACAGTAGAATAGACATGAAAGTTCTAGACAGAGATCAACAAAGGAAGGAGGCAACAAACCAGGTTTGGATGATGTATGAGAAATGCATGAAAAGGATTAGTCAAATACTTAATAAAAACATTGCCTTTTCAGTGACTGGGAATAGTAGGATAGTTGAGTTAAAAGCTGGATTCTCTGTCACCATGGCATTTTCCTTGCTGAAATATTCAAAGGAAATTTGGAATGAATTTAAAGCTTTTGTTTTTGATTGCAAGCTGTTTGTACGAATGTTTGCAGAGTCAAAGTTTGACACAGTTGAACTGGATCAGAATTGTCATTCATTATTTGCAGCAGTGATCCAAACCAAGAATGCTCCATGGATGCTCTGATCTTTACCAAGTGACTCTGCAGGAGTTTCAATATTTACAGAAATGGAACTGTTTAAAATTATAATTCAATGGTGTTTTCCTGCTTTCCTTTGGAATTTATTGACAATTTTTGTGTTGAAGTTCTGTTCCAATGATTTTATTGCTGTAAACAACTTGGTCCAGCTATGAAGTTTTAAATTGTCAATGGAGGTTGGGTTCAGAGGTTACTGTGAGATAATTTATGGTCAGTTGATCTCCACCCCGGAAGAGAGACTATGATAGCAAAGAATTGGTTTCATTTTTCCCTTCAATCATCACAATTTTCAACACTTTCTCAATGAAAAGGGGAGATGCTGTGCAGATGGGTAGAGTCCCAGTAGAACTCCTACTTGTTCCTTATTAATTTCTACTTGAAGATTAATTGTTTGAAAATTGTTTGTACCCAAGCCAGTGGCAAAATTGACTTGCACTATGGCATCAGATTTGCACTACCTGTTCTGTGTTGCAGAGTTTCTATTCAGCAGAGTCCAAAATTGGACCATTGTCTAAAAGCAGATTCATAAGTGAAAGAAATTTACATTTTGCCCATCTCAGACCTTTTTAGAGTAAGGATTAAATCAAGTATTAATTTGCAGTCGATCACCCAGTATTTAGTCCAAAGTTTTATTTTAAACTTGTGACCTGTTGGGCCAAAATCACCTTCTCTGTTAAAATCACTGCCTATTTCTTGACATCCAATGCTGTCACTTCTCCTTGCCGCTCCAATATTCACTAGAGCACATACAAAACAAGGAAATTACAACCAAGATCAGGATCTCTGAAGTATTTGAAAACAACTGTTTTGTTTTGTAAACAATTTGCAAATCAATTTTTTTTCCCCCCACATACATTGAGTGTAAACCTTTTCCTGCACAATTACTTCAAGGCATCACCATTGCTTTCAGGTACTGAATCTGAGCATGCTGAGTGCATCTTTTGCTGCTGTATTTGAACCTAACCTTCTCCTTGGAAATGATTCCATAAAGGCACATTCCCTGGTGGTGACTGCTAAGGTCTCTGATGTCTAGATCAAAAAGTTCTGCAGAAGCAAATTGTGCAGAGAAGACTCCCATCCAGATATTGGACCAAACAATCAGGAGATTGTTTAACAGGTGTAACAGGTTGATATCTTGGCTGATGATTGGATTAGACATAAAAGACTAATGATGTCAGAAATATCTACTTTCTGGTACACTTTTATCTTTCCCCAATTTCACTTTGCCCTTCTGGGCTACAGGTTGGACATGAGGGTCAACAGAAACCTATTTCTTCAGGCTTGTGAAACAATGAGTGCAATGACTGATGTTAGTTATGGGAACAGGGCAACTGAATATGATTGAAGCCTATTGCTCGTGGGGGGCATAAACACTGGTTTGGTTGGGTTTGTATCGAGTAAATTACAAGTAGCAAAAGTAGGATGTTTGAGTCAGAGTGCACCAGGAACCTTGCCCAAGATTTCCCATGCCTGCTGACCTTGGAGTCCAAGTACATGGTCCCCTAAAAGTGGAGTCACAGGTAGACAGGGTGGTGAATGTGGCTTTTGGCATGTTTGGCTTTCATCCTTCAGGGTATTGAGTATAAACACTGGGAGGTCATGGTGCAGTTGTACAAAATACTGGTGAGACTGCACTTGGAGTATTGTGTTCAGTTTTGGCCATCCTGCTATGGTAAAGATGTTATTAAACAGGAAAGAGTGCAGAAAAGATTTACAAGGATGATGCCAGGACTTGAGGGACTGAGATATAGGGAGAGACTGGACAGGCAAGGACTTTGTGTTCTTGAAGTGTAGGAGGTCATCTTGCGGAAGTGAATAAAATCATGAGGGGCATAGATTGGCTGAATGTATGCAGTCTTTTCCCTGCAGGGAATCAAGAACTTAGAAGGCTGAGGTTTAAAGTGAGGGGGAAAGATTTAATGGCAACTTTTTGTTTACACAGGCTGGGATATATTTGGAACGAGCCCTCACGGGAAGTGGTTGAGGCAGGTTCATTAACAACATTTAAAAATAACACTTGGAGCAGTACATGGATAGGAAAGGTTTAGAAGGGCTGGGCTAAACGCTGGCAAATGGGATTAGCTTGGATGCGCATCTTTTTCGGCATGGACCTGTTGTGCAAAAGGGCCTGTTTCCATTCTGTATGAATCTATGCTTTTTTTAATATTAGTTGTAATATTTGTTGAGTGACTGCTGTGTTGAAACTCAACAGTGATATGTTTTTTTTGAGGAAAAGAGCTAACCTCTCAGTGACCGTCAGTGTCACAAGACGACATCAGCTGAGAGGTGCAAGTTTCTGCAGGGAACGTGATGAGCTTCCACTTGCTTGTCATCTGTTTCCTCAATTTCCTCCTCCTGCCGTGTTCATGTGTCATGGTTGCAACTTGCTCAGTGGAGTTGTGATCAACATCTTCAAGATGATTGTACTGAGTAATGTTCATGCCTATGTATATTCAGAATTTTCTGAAGTAACTGAAGAGTGGATGAAACTCCCAGGTTGGAAAAGTGTCATTTATTTCATTCAAATTAATTTGCTGGACTGTTGACTTGGAACAGAATTTACAATGGTAGAGCTGAATGGGCAATGTTCCATGTCTGGCAATGTACTGATTCAGATCTGACAGCTGTTCTGTGCCTTGACTGGTTTGGATGTGATTGAGTTCTACCAGCAGTTTCATCTTTGCCCAAGAAGTTTGCTCAACACACCATTCTTTGGCCCTGTCTATAGTCACTCCCCTTAATTGCATTTCTATTAATTAACCACTTTCCATACATTCTTGTATCTTTATTTGAAATCTCAGAATTGGTCTTTGGAGGTGAAATTAAAAATTTGACAAACTGACAATTTTTGTCCACTGTCTAATTGTTTATTTGAGCAGGCTGCTGGAAAAATGTACTATTTTAAAACTATCTTGTATTAATATTGGCAAGATGTATAATGTAGAACTAGATGATGTATGCCAGAAGTATACTCCCACTTTGTTTTCCACCTGGATTTATCAACATGTATTTATATAAAAGACTTCAATGCAATAAAGTGTCTCAGTGGCCCTCTCAAGGTCACCATCAAACAACATTTGAGAGGGTGCCTCATTAGGAGCTGAAGCATGTGGCCAAAAACATGATGCAGCTGCCCATAGAGAAATGATTAAAAGTATGAGTTTTACTTTTTGGATTTCAACTTTGCTGTGTACTTGCATCCAAATTTGTATATCAACAGTCCCCTAACAAGCTGTAAAACTGGAATTAGTACCATGATGCATATTGCCTGAGAGAATAAGAAGTGCCTATTACACTTATTTTTCTTCAGTAACATTTTTTAAACTCTGTGGGAATTGCAAAATTATGAACAATAAAATCTGGAGAGAATATTACACCGAATCTTGCGAGACTTGCACAAAAAAGTTTGCTGGCTTTCAGTATCCTGTGGGAAATGATTGGATGTAGTGCCGGTGAATCAGAAAGAAACAGCGCGTTAATTGCTGTGAAGGCAAGGATATGTTGGTATGGATAATATTCATGTGATGCTGCTGCATTATTAATGAGGGTGCTTTTACACAAAATTGGAAGTTGATGTAAACCTTTGGGCCTAGGAGCAGAAGTTTTACAGTGTACCTGACTGATCCATATGGACTTGACGCTGGTTGCTTGAAATGGTAATACTGGTGTTCTCCAGCTTGAGCAGAAAAAGAAATGATCAAAAGTTCTGATGTTCATGTAAGTAGGTATCCATTTCCATAGTACATGGGATTTAAAGCACTCTGCTTCCAGTCTGAGATTCAAGCACAATGCATCTTGCTTAGTGTTCAGGAATGAGAATACTAATGGTATCAGCACTAAAAGATGTCATTATCATATTATAGAGATGTGCAGTGCTGGAGTGTCGGGAACCTGTTGTGAGGCCGGCAATGAATCGCCCCACAACTGGGTGCAGAGAGGCTGCCTGTGAGGGTTGGTGTGAATGATGTGACTGCTCAGCACTGAGGCTCAGGACACAACATGTTGGGGACTGGCAGCATCTCCTCTGTGTGTTGACAGCCCATTGGCAGTACGGTAACGTAGTGGTTAGCGTGACGCTATTACAGCGCCAGTGATCGGGGTTCATTTCCTGTCGCTGTCTGTAAGGAGTTTGTACATTCTCCTGTGTATGTGTGGGTTTCCTCCCACATTCGAGAGACATAAGGGTAGATTAACATGGGTTTAAAATGGGTGGCGTGGACTTGTTGGGCAGAAAGGGCCTGTGACCATGCTGTAAATAAATTTTTTTAAAATTTATGGGATAGGAGTTGCTAGTTCCTCTCTGTTTGGCTGCTAGGGTCTCCTCAACACAAATTTCTGTGGCAACAAGTTTAGCTGAGAGGGAGACATTGTAGGATGTGGGTGGTGCCAGACCCATTAGCATAGCCCGCACTTGCGGAAAGGGTGCAGACTGAACTCGGTACCTCAATGCTGAGTGGCTGCATTGCTGCACCCATCCTCAGCCCTCTTGGACTACCTTTTCACACTGAGGCAGGGGTGATTCATGGATGAAGGAGTACCAGCAGAGGAAGGGATTCATTCCAGGTTCCTGATATGTCAGTGTGCAGGGCACAGCCTGAGGGGATGTTTTTATAAAAGTCAAAGTCGAGTTTATTGTCGTGTGCACGAGTACATCTGCACAAGTGCAATGAAAAACTTACTTGCGGCAGCATCACAAGCACACAGCATATAAGCAACATTCACAAGAAAAACACACATTTTTACAAGAAAGGACACAACTAGAACCAAAAAACAGTCCATTTTAGTGCAAGGTGATCAAAGTTGTCATAGTAACTGTAGTGATTAGGGTTATGCCAGTTGGTTCAAGAATTGAATGGTTGAAGGGAAGTAGCTGTTCTTGAACCTGGTGGTGCTGGACTTCAGGCTTCTGTACCTCCTGCCTGATGGTAACTGTGAAAAGATGGGATGGCCTGAATGGTGGGGATTTTTGACAGTGGATATTGCTGCCTTGAGGGTTTTGGGACTCCAGGGCTAAGTGCACTAAGTTGGGCACCACAGTAAGTGGTGCTGATTTTGGAGAGAGGGAAAGCACTACTAGTTTGTATTTTGGAAATGATGCTGGAGAATCTATGTGGATAAATCATTCTTGAGTTAATATGAATTGTTCATTGAAAGGAAGCCTGACTAATACACATTAAAGGTGATTGAGAGAGACGCTTATAGTGTCACACATTACATACAGAGGCCATTCAGCTCATTGTGCCTTTGTCGGCTCTCCAAAAGAGTCATCCAGTTAGTCTCACCACTTGTTCTTTTCCTGTAGTCCTGTAATTTTTCTTTTGGCGTAATGGTCATTTTTCTTGAAAAAATTATAGGTATCACTGTCAGTGATGGAGCATTAATACTTCAAGTGTGGAAAAACTCATAATTTAGCTCCTTAACGGTGTGGGCGTTAGAACATAAGAAATAGGAGCAGAAGTCGGCCACCTGGCCTGTTGAACCTGCTCCACCATTCAATAAGATCATAGCTGATTTGGCCGTGGACTCGGGTTCACCTACCTGCCTTTTCCCCATAGCTCTTAATTCCCCTACTCTGCAAAAAATCTATGTAACTGTGTCTTAAATAATGAGGTAGCCTCTACTGCTTCCCTGGGCAGAAATTTCCACAGATTCACTGCTCTCTGAGAAGAGCAGTTCCTCCTCATCTCCATCCTAAATCTACTCCCCCAAATCTTGAGGCCATGTCCTCTAGTTCTAGTCTCACCTGACAGTGAAAACAACTTTACTGCCTCTATCTTATCTATCCCTTTCATAATTTTGTACGTTTCCATAAGAGCCCCTCTCATTCTTCTGAAATCCAGTGAGTATAGTCCCAGGTGACTCAATCCCTCTTCATAGGCTAACCCCCTCATCTCTGGGATAAACCTCCTCTGCACCGCCTCCTAAGCCAGTACATCCTTTCTCAAGGAGACCAGAGCTACACACAGTACTCCAGGTGCAGCCTCACCAGTACCCTGAACAGCTGCAGCACAATCTCTGTCTTAAATTCAATCCCTCTAGCAATGAAGGCCAACATTCCATTTGCTTTCTTGATAACCTGTTGCATCTGCAAACCAACCTTTTGCGATTCATGCAGCAGCACCCCCAAGTCCCTCTGCACCAAGGTTACCATAACTTCAGGCATCGAGCTCCAGTACACAAAGACAACTGCTGCCTCTGCCTTCATTCAGAGGTCGAGTTCCAATTCATCCAAGCCATAAGGAGAATGGAACTTACACTTGACATCATCCAAAAGTTCTCTACCCACTATGCAACACTATCCTCTGATAATAATGGTCTATAATGGGAAAACAGTGACACCTTTCCATATCTCGGAAGCTAACTCTCAATGAAGGCAGAGTTCAGTGGTGACATCTGCTATTGTCTTCATTGCACCATCACAAGCTACGTTTAGCTGAAGGAAGGAGTAAGGGTCATCAAACCCCTCACAAAGCCCCAAAGGGCCCCTAAATGATCCTTGGCCTCTTGTATACTTCTGAGACATGAACTACTTACAGCCGGTCCTCAAAGCACTGAAGATTTAATGCCAATTCTGCCTTTGCAAAATCTTCCAAATCCTTTGGCAGGAAAAGCAAACTAAAGTTAATTTTTATAAAACCACTTCACAAACACATGAGAAACATATAAATGTGAGATTGTCACATCAGAGCTGGAAGCAGCAGTAAGCCATGTCGAAACCACCGCTGATCCTGCATCTCATCCATTTTCTTGTCCTATCCCATTTCCTTTTGCTCGTAGTTCCTCTGATCCCAGCCCTGAGTGACTGAGTATCATGGCCCCTGGAGCAGACGATTCCAAAGACTCCCTCAGCAACAAAATTTCTCTTCATCTCGGTCTGCAGTGACCTCTGAGACCATTCCCCCTTGTTCTTCAGCCTGAAGAAATAATCTCTCGACACCTCCCCTCTCAGAATATCAGTTTTCAATGAGATTCTTTTACCGTCTAGTGAGTAAAGCTAATCCCAGACAACCCGTCATTAGACAGCCCCCTTACTCCAGGGAGCAATTTTGTCCACTCCAGACTTGTCTATTCTTGACTCCCTCCCACCTCTATCCTACATAAACTTTGCTTTTCCCAAATGCTCAGATCCCATTTTGCTTGCCCTTCATCCCTGACCTTGACTTTCACAGTCCCACTGCCTTGAATTAAATATCCTTATGTTTAAGTCCCCTGTCCAGCACGAAGTACATAGTCCTCTGACTATATTATCTCCTGTATGTCCTGTAACCTCTTCCTGGCCACTTCAACGCTGGTCCCTCCACTGACTCCCAGCCTTGGGAAGTTGTTCTGTCCTTCCACACCTCTCTCCTCCTCTCACACCTCTCCTTAAGACTAGGGCAAGAGAAAGATGAAAATTCATTATGGAGTGCATCGGGGATAATACAGGAATTTAAGTTTGGAATTGGAATTGGTTTATTACTGTTACATGTACCCAGGTACAGTAAAAAAACTTGTTTTACATGCCATCCATACAGATCAATTCATTACAACAGTGCATTGAGGCAGTACAAGGGAAAACAATAACAGAATGCAGAATAAAGTGTTATAGTTGCAGAGAAAGTGCAGTGCAGGCAGACAATGAGGTGCAAGGTCATAATGAGGTAGATTGTGAGGTCAAGAGTCCATCCTATTGTATCAGGGAACCATTCATAGTCTTATAACAGCAGAACAGAAGCTGTTCTTGAGCCTGGTGGTATGTACTTTCAGGCTCTTGTATCTTCTGCTGGATGGGAGGGGGGAGAAGAGAGAATGCCTGGGGTGGGTAGGGTCTTTGATAATGCTGGCTGCTTTACCGATGCAGCGAGAAGTGGAGATAGACATGTTTTTGGGAGGTCACAACATATTCTTTGTTGGGCATTTTAAAAATGTGTATTGATTACCCATGACAAGCCTGTATTCCTACTGACCCCATCCCCTTCCTGCCCCTACTGACCCCATCCCCTTCCTGCCCCTACTGATCCCATTCCCCTCCTGCCCCTACTGACCCCATTCCCCTCCT
>JARFYF010000001.1:93594282-93606559 GCA_030265395.1 Rhina ancylostomus
CAGGATCACATCAAACATGTTAGTGCTTGTCAATAGTAGCTTTTATTTATTTTTAGTATTTTAATTAAAAAAAGGTTCAGAAGAAAATAAAGTTGAATGTAAATTTGGAGAAAGGATATGAAAATAATTCTTTTACTACTAGCAGAGCAATAAAAGAATAAACACATGCATATATATTTGTATATCATGAGCATGCACATGTACAAATATACGCCTACACACACATGCACAAAGACACACTATGGCCATGTATACATATAAATATGTATCCCTATACCTACATGTATACATACAACTTTGTGTGCATATACCTATATATCTGTACATATACACTTGCTGTACATATTCACTTACTTACACACACATTTATGCATTTGAACACAAATGCAAACATACACAAGCATATACATGCAGAATTATATGCCATATGTCCCCAGGTGAACATGCATACAGATCCAGACATATAAAACTCTATATATACATAAACACAAGCTCACACACATACACATGAGAGAAGAAACAAAATAGCTTGTAAAGTGTTTAAGTGAAAAAGTAAGGCCTGAAGTGATAATAAGGGGCAGATTGGGATAAAGATATTTATGAAACAGACAACATGTGAGAAACATAGGCCATGGGGAATAAGCAAGACAAAAATAGAAACAAGGAAAACTGGCAAAACCACAAAAGCAAAAAGCCATGAGAGAAGAAAAAAAACAACCTAGTTACTGTCAAAATACCACTTCTGTCATGTAACCATTGCCTGTTTCCAATTTAAAAAAAAGTACAGGCTGTTCTTTTATTTCTTGTGTATGTCTGTGTGTGTGTATGTGAATGAATGTGTATGTATGTGTGTTACACGTGTGTCTTTCATGCTGTGCATATGTGAATGTGTGTGATTACCTATGTGATTATCTGTATGTGAATCTCTGATTGTGTATGCATGTGTGTGAGTGTGCACCTATGTGTGTGAATGTGTGTGCGCTTAAATCAGTGAGTGCCCATGCATGTGTGTGTTTGTCATGTGTTAAGTGTATTGCATGTTATGTGTGGGTGTGTTACATGTTTTGTGTATTATGTGCTTTGCATGTTCTGTGCTATGCTTATGTGGTGTTATGTGCATCACATGCTGTGTTTGTGCATGTTACTTATTTTGTCTGTTAGGTATTATGTGTATTGCATGCTGTGTGTGTTCTCTCCTCTCCCCATCTCTGTTTCTGTGGCTTTTTAATACACTGTTCACCTGCAGCTTCTTTGAGTCCCAGTGCATGATTAACATCTGAAATATCTCCTCTTTCCAAATTTATTTTTGGATTTCTGGCAGCTACATCATTTTTGTTTATTGTTTATCAGGAAGTAGGTACTGTGAGTCTACCAAAAAAAAGAAAACCTGCAGGCCCAACAGTTTATGTTTGTTTGGAGGTGGATGCTTAGGACTGGGGAGAGCAATCACCAAACATTGTTGGACAGTCAAAGAAGATTCAAGTTTAAAAACATCTTACACTCACTAATGACACTAGAACAGAGGAACACAATCATCCCCTCAAATCTATCCTACCATTTAATGAAATCATGGCAGATTTTGACCTCACTCTACATACCCACCTCTGCTTCAAATCCCTTAATACAGTTACACAGAACATAGAATAGTACAACACAGGAACAGGCCCTTCAGCCTACAATGTCTGTGCTAGCCATGATGCCAGTTTAAACCTGATATTTGCCTGCACATGGTCTATTTATGTCCATTCTCTTCCTGTTCATGTGTCTGTCTAAATGCCTTTTAAACATTGTTATTTAATCTACTTCCACCATTTCCCCTGACAGTAAGTTCCAGGCACTTATCACCCTCTGTATAAAAAAAACTTGCCTCTTAAATCTCCTTTAAATTCCCCCCCCCACCTTAAATCTATACCCTCTGGTATTTGACAACAAAAACCAATATATTTCATATCTTAAATTAACACTTGGTTTAGGGCCCTGATTAGAGGGCACTTAGAATATTGTATTGGTCTTCCTAGCAAGGAAATGACATCCTTGCAATAGAGGGAATATATTTGTTAGATTGATTTCTAGAAGTGGGGTTATTTGTCCAATGGTAAGTTGGGTTATTATCACCATATGTACTGAGGTACAGTGAAAAACTATGTTTTGCATGCCATCTTATACAGATGATTTCATCACATCAGTACATCGAGGTAGAACAAGGGAAAAGCAGTAACAGAATGCAGAATAAAGTGTTACAGTGAAAGTGCTGTGCAGGCAGACAATAAGAAGCAAGGCCATGATGAGGTAGATTGTGATGTCAAGAGTCCATCTTGTCATACAAGAGGTCTGTTCAATAGTCTTATAACAGCGGGATAGAAGCTGTCCTTGAACCTGGTGGCATGTGCTTTCAGGCTTTTGTATCTTCTACCTGATGGGAGAGGAGAGAAAAGAGAATGTCTGGGGTGGGTGGGGTCTTTGATTATGTTGGCTGCTTTACCGAGGCAGCGAGAAATGTAGACAGAGTCCATGGAGGGGGACGGGGGGTTGGAGCGGTGCTGGCTTTAACTGTGTCCACAGCTATTTGCAGTTTCTTATGGTCCCAGGCAGAGCAGTTGCCATACCAAGCCCCGATGCATCAGGATTGGATGCTTTCTATGGTGCATCTATAAAAACTGGTGAGGGTCAACGAGGATATGCCAAATTTCTTTAGCCTTCTGAGGAAGTCGAGGTACTGGTGAGCTTTCGTGGCTATGATGTCTTTGTGATTGGACCAGGACAGGTTATTGGTGATGTTTACTTCTAGGAACTTGAAGCTCTCAACCCTTTCAACCTCAGCACTGTTGATGTGCACCGCTCCCTTTCCTGAAGTCAATGACCAACTCTTGTTTTACTGACATTGAGGGAAAGGTTGTTGCCATGACACCTTCCCATACTCCGACTCATTGTTATTTGAGATACAGTCCACTACGCTGGTGTCATCTACAAACTTGTAGATGGAGTTAGAGCAGAGTCTACTTACAGCTCAGGGATAAGTGGACTGGATGATAATTTATTGAGTTAAGAAGAATGACAAGTGATCTCAAAGAAACAGACAAAATTCCTATGGAGTCTGACAGGTAGGATGTTTGAATGATGCTTCATGTGGCTGGGTATCTAAAACCAGCCTCAAAGTAAAGGGGTTGTCCATTCAGGATGAAAATAAGAAGACATTCTTCCATCCATAAGGTAGTGAATCTCAGACACTTTCCGCATAAACAGGTTGTGGATGCTCAGTCACTGACCATATTCAATACCTAGATTCATAGGTTTTTGGATATTGTGGGAGGCAAGAGATAGGGAGTACAAGTCCTCCCCAGCTTGTGAACACCTGATTTATGTACAGCTCAGAGGCACAAAAGACTGCAGATGCTGGAATCTGGAGCAACAAACAATGTACTGGTGGAACTTGGTGGATCAAGCAGCATCTGTGGGAGGAAAGGAATTAACAGCCCATACATCTGAACAAGTTTGAGAGACCCGGGAGCATGGATTTGCTGGCTTCCTTAGAGCTGCAGGCAAATTCTGCCACCTGGGAACCTCATTTCTGACTTGGGAACTGTTTGGGTTCAGAGAAGTTCATAGGAACGGATCCCTGTAATAACCTGGGGAGCACCTGGACAGGAAAGTGGAAAGGAGATACAAAATTAGTCATGATCTTGTTGAATGGGTCAGCAAACACAAAGGGCCTAATTCTGTTGCAGGCACAGTAGTGTAGCAGTTAGTGCAACGTTATTACAGTACCAGTGACCCGGGTTCAATTCCGGCCGCAGTCTGTAAGGAGTTTTTACATCCTCCCGTGTCTGCATGGGTTTCCTCTGGGTGCTCTGTTTTCCTCCCACATTCCAAGGATGTCTGGGTTAGAAAGTTGTGGGCATGCTATGTTGGAGCCAGAAATGTAGCGACACTTGTGGGCTACCCCCACAACACTCTTCACAAAGATGTATTTCACTGTGTGTTTCAATGTACATGTGACTAATAAAGACATCTTAAATAAAAATGCAAGTGTATTCCCTCACCAGTAGGGTATAGGAAGTACCTTGCAAATACTTCAAGTTAATTTGCTGTCTGTTTGATTACCAGGAGGAGACTTTTTTTCTCCAGGAGGAGACCAGCCAAGGAATGTTTTTGTGGGGAAAAATGGGAGCAAGCTGTAGGTTACATAGTTATTCACGGTCACACAATGAAATGTCAATTATGTGAATAAATGTTAACATTTTTTAACAAAAATGGACCACTGTGCTATAGATAGAGGATTCTGTTAAGTTTTGTAATGGGATACTTGCATATTGACTTAAAATTTGACTTCTCTTGTATCTACCTTGGCAGAAGCAGCAAGGCCTGAAAAGCCACATTTAGATGAGATTTTGACATGTAAAACTGCCAATTTTTAAAAGGCTGTTTTTTTTCTCTTGTCTGCAAATGAATATTGTAAATCAAAATGGCATTTACTATGAATGAATCTAGCCAGCAAATTGGAAGAAATCAAGTAATTTAATTTGCAGTTACTTTTGTTTTGTGGATTAAAGTGCATTCCTTTGCTGTCAAGTTTTAGCTTATTCACTATCCTAGCATTATTTAATGAAGGCAACAATACACAAGCGGATATTTGAACCCAAATGGTTTTTGCATTGGAGTGGAAAACATCTGAAACAGCTGAATATATTGAAATAAAGCCAAAAAATGAAAATGTGCAGCAGGTGAGGCGGCACCGGTAGAAGGAGAAACCAAAAGCTGTTAGCTCGCTTTCCACAGCTGCTGCCTGACCTGATTATTTGTAACATTTTATTTTAGGCTTCCAGCATCTGCAGTTTTTTAAAATATATAGAACACTTTTGTAACAAGTTTCAGTTTCAAAATGCAGAACAGTAATGTGTTCAGAGTCTGCTTTTGTACCCAGGGAGTCTGAAAGTCTTTAGAAATCAGGGTGTGTGGCACAGGGTGAAGTTTTCAAATTGCAGCTTAAAAGAAAGCGAATGTGTTTGTAGTTTTTTTGTCTTGCTTGGGAAGTAAATCTGTTCGATCTTTCAGATAAAGAGCTTTTGAACATGTTGAAACTATACAGTAGAATAGGAAGCGAGCAGGGATATGGATGTGATCATGGATTGTTCCAGCAATGTCCCAGAAATCCTATAAAGATTGAATGGGCTTGCTCTAAGGAGTGAGTGCAAAGTGGGGGTGTGGTGGGGTCAGAGGGAGGTGGGATGAGGGACAAAGTATCCGGGTGCATCAGTGTGTAAATGACTCAGCTGGTTCAGTAACAGAGTCATGGTCAGCGGGTGTGTGGGAGAAAGTGTGAATGGGGCAGACACTGCGACTAGTTGGTGCAGGAACTTGTGTGTAAGGGGAAAGACACATGGCGTGAGTAGGTGAGGAGGAGATGGGAGGTCAGAGAGTCTTCGGATGAACCCGAATGGACCTCGTTCAGCACTGTCTCCATGCTGCACAAACAATCCCTTGCCCCACTCTGCAGTGTGGAATGCTGTTGTTCCATTATTGCGTGGGCACTGTGTGTGGGGAGGGGTCCTGGCATCTTGCAGTTAGCAGTAACTGCAAGAACAGAGTAATGGAGCACAGTCTCAGTGGGTGGACCAGGGTTATTGAGAAAGAGAGGGAGGGGGTCGTGCTTGGGAAACGGGTAGACAGTGGCAGGGAGAGAGGAAAAAGCAGGAGGGAGAGAAATATGCAGAGGATCACACAGCTGCAGGGGCAACTGCAGGGACTGAGAGGTGGAGGGCTACAGGGGCAGGGAGAGGCATGTGGTCAGAAGGAGAATAGCAGGGGTAAGAAGGGGAGAGATGCAGGCAGAGCAGAAAGAAAGGGAAGGTGGTGCAGGGAAGGGTTGATGGAGAGATTCATACAGGATAACAAAGGGGGTGTTGTACGTAGAGACCACAGGGGAAAGGAAAAGGGTGGACAAGGGAGGTAGCAGCTGTGTGCATGTGGGGGGGGGTGTTGGGGGTGTAAAGAATTCAAATATTGGCAATGGCTGCAGAAATAATGTATCTTTTTGCCACTTGTTCTGCTTCTGCTGCTCTTCATGTTCCTCTCCCCCTTTCCATGCCTCTAATACTCTACCCTTCTCTCCCTCTTCCCGTGCCTCTCTACTCCCCGGGTCCCCACTCCCTCCCATTCAGTGTCCATGCTTCTTTTGGTTGAAGAAATGATGTGTGTGTCTGTGTGAAAAGATTTGATGAAGAAGACTTAAATCCTTTGTATTGGAAACGTCCCCGGGAGCCTCCTGCAGCAATCACTCATCGGCAAAGCTGTATGCCTGCCTTGCACAAGGTATGTCCCTCCTGTGGGTACCTCCTCAGGACCCTGTCACTAAATCTGGAGCATGTTTCTTGCTCTTGGGAAGAGCAGGTGTTGTCATCTCCAAGTAATCAGCACTCAAGTCCTGAAAGACTTGCAGGTGTGTTGTTCACATGCGTCTTTAAAAGGGTATCTGTTGAGGTCTTGGCTGTGAGGTCAAGTGGCAGTAGCTCTGAGAGCTTTTCAGTAATACTTGCAGAAGCTGAAACGATGTGTTATTCACAGGACCTTGACCCAGGTTTTTTTAAAACTGGGCAGTGGATATTGCAATCATTCTGGAACTTCATGAAACTTGTGCAGGTGACACACAATGCTTTTTAATATCAAAAAGAGATGCTGAAGAATTTCTCTGCAAATGTCTTTTCTTTTGTCATTTACCTTTGTACATCTGTTTATTTTGCCATTTACCCTTCTTTCCTTGATTTCAATAACCCCAAAGGCTCCTGTCAGATTGATTCCTTGAGCCAACAGAACTATCTCCACAGTGTATTGTTTTGATGCATCCATGCCTCATGCAAAGAGCTGTGTCTTTCCCTTTCCCTCACACACAAAGAGCTCTTAGTTTTACCTGTTGGGAATTATTTTGGTTGTGTCATTCATCAGAGATTTGTTCTGCTAAAGCCACTTGGTTTGCTTCTGTTCTCAATTGTAGCATTGGGCTCGTGCCATTTGTTTACACTTTTCTCCTTGTACACTTTTAGTCGTTTGTAATTATTGTCAATCCAAAGTGTTTGATAAATATTGGAATTCAAATATGTTGCTCCCTGATTTATAGCATTTCAGTTATTTCACAATGGTGAGCTGCAAATGACTGTAATTGTGGTATAATTATGTGATGCAAATTTTGTTTCTTAATTAGATGGGATAGTTTGATTGGGAGGTGAAAGGTAGAGAGAATCTGACATTGCTGTGCCCCAGGCAAGGGGCTGGGAATGGAAACTAATCCACAACTTTGCTTTCATATCCATATTGTGTTAAAGCATTGAATAATGTCAGAAAATTGTTCGATGACAATTCATAAGTTGTTTTTTGAACCTGTAAACCTCAACAATGAAGATCGTAACTTTTTTTTGTTCCAAAACACCTAACAAAATACGTACTTTAAGGGTGTACTGCTGAATGAATCTTTGTCAGATATTTACAGCTGTTTTCACAGCAGATTTTAGTTAAAACTTTGGAGTTGTATATTATGGTGGTGGAGCTTGACTTTCGACCCAGGCTATTCCTGGGATATGGTGAGGCAGAAGGTCTAACATGGTTAACTTCCTTCACTGTTTCTTATAATTCAGCAAGATGAGTTTGTGCGAATGTGATCAACTGCAAAAGAGCTTTGGTGCCTGTTTAGTGCAGCTTGAATTCAAACCATCCAGTCACTTGACAACAGATGCGGATACCAGTCAATGAGAGATGTACAACTGATTTAAACAATTGTGACAAACCTTTGGTGAAAAAAAAAGACAGCTTCAGTGAACTTGACTGAGTGGAAGCTTGGACTCCCAAGCACAGACTGAAGCACAGATGTGCTTCAAAATGGTTGGGTCTGGGACATCTCCACTGCACCAATAGACACTTTTTATAAAGTCCAATGGGATAGCACAGGAATTTTTAATTTCCCACTGCTTGGGTCGAGGATTCTTCTCGCTAAGCAATTACGATCGGCTCATTGAAATGGGAAGGTCAATTTGACTTCCTGTCTTGGCCCATTGTTTGTGTCGGATTTGCTGCCACCTTCAGCAACTGAAAGAATAATTGCATCCAATTAAAGAACAAATTTGTACTGATTATTACATTAAAGTAAACAACATTTATTGACTGAACCAACCAAAGCTAGACAATAGCTATGGCTTGGTAATACACTGAAGCAGATGGTTGCATGTTCAAGTCCTGTTATTTGTGGGATCTTGGGGTGTACAAAAGCATCCTTGTTTGCCCACATAATGACAGTGACTGCACTTCAGAAATATAGTGGTTATGTGGTATTTGGGAATAGTTGCTTTAAGAGAGAGTTTATGTAATATCTCACAGTTTTGAGACCTTCCAAAGTGTTTCACAGTGATGCACTTTTACAGTGTAGCTACAGTTAATTGGCAAAACACTGGGCATTTGCGCACAGTAAGCTTTACACAAAGAAGTAGATGTGATCATTTGTTTATGTCATTGGCTGAGGCGAAAACATAGACCAGGACAGTAGAAGGATTCCCTCCTCCTCCAGTTTTGTTGAAGTACCTTTGTAAATTAAGGCACTTTCTCTTGTCGCAGGTGGATGGAAGGCATCTCTTTCTGGGTCATTATCCCTGATGTTCTGGGCAATACTTATTCCTCTGTCAACATCAATGTAAAGCAAATGATATAGTCCTTATCAAATTGATATGTGTGGGACCTAAATGTGCCTTAAATATGTTTCCTCAACTGCATCAGGGAATGCACTTGGTTGAATTATCTTGAGATGGGTGGGGGGCAGTGGTTGTCATCAAGCCTTTCTCTTTGATGGGTTCATGCATGTCTGAGAATAGAGAGCCTTGGTATAAAATTGTATTTGGAATCAGTATTTATAAAATACACCCAAGCTTGATGAATGTTCCCATGTTTGCATTTTGTTTTGTCCTCGTATGCCATTTGGGAAGAAGAGCCATTTGATGTGGAAGTTGATTAATCATTTTGTTTTCTTGCTAAATAATGAAAAAACAGATTTATCATGTCCCTAACATTTACTTCTGACTGATGGAAATAATCTGTCATGACTTTCAGGAAAGTGCTGACTGGTGAGGTGAGTTGAACAGAACACTATTTCCAATAACCCATCATATCCCCAGCCCCGTCCAAGCTCCACAGCAGTTGTGGCTGTACAAATAACCTAACGATGTAAAAATCATTAAGGCCACATTTTTTTCTCATCTTGCCTGCTTGTTCAGAGCAAGATAAATACAGCAATCTTGTGCAAAAAAACAAATTGCTGGAGGAACAGATGAAGGGTCTTGACCCAAAATGTTGATGATCCATTTCCCTCCACAGATGCTGTCTGACCTGCTGAGTTCCTCCAGCAGTTTGTCTTTTGCACAAGATTCCTGCATTTGCAGTCTCTTATTTCTCCACAGCAATCTCGTAGTTTTACTGCAGTCTCTCAAAAGGTTTGGGTAAAGCAAGGAGACTTCCTGATATTCAAGTTTAACTACAAAAGTGCAGAGGCTGAAACTTTGTCAGATATTTTGCTTTCATAATTGTGATAACCTCACTCACTTGAGGACTGGATTGCCTGGCCAATTGGATCTCAGCATTATTTGACTTCTGCTGCAAAATGCACCTTCCAAAAGCTCCTACAAGCCAACAATTAGCCTTGTGTGCAGTGAAGAAATATAACATGCTAAAGGGCCAACAGTTTACCCTTTTGCCTGCAATTTGCTGGATTTTCTTGGAAGAGAATTGTATAATTTTGATGTTTCTGATCTATTGCCAGACAAAACTTCATTTGATCATCACAAACATTTGAAGTGCCCAAAAGCCAGCGCAAATAACAAAATAGGAGGTTATTTTTTAAATTTCATGCACACACTGAGCTCATCACAGCTCTCCCTGCCTGCCTCTTTTTACGATCTTATTTGTGCCTTATCACCCATTGGGCCACGAGGCATGGACAAGATCATAAAAAGAGGCAGGCAGAGAGAGTACTCATGGTATATCCTTCATTCATGCCTTCTGTGGCCACTGGACATTGTGGCAAATTGAACAATAACATTATGCTTCAGTTGTTAAGGTTCTTTTTGGTCCAGGGGCTTATTTGCTTTATATTAAGCATCTTTCAGATTGATTGGGCCATTTGTCTCTTTTGATTAGTGTTGCCCTTAAAGAGACTCTTGGTGTTCTGACTCTTGTCACATGGCACAGACAACTGAATAAAACCCCTATTGTTCCAGTTAAAACAGGCTAGAGAACACAGATATTGTTTGATGTCACTCTCTTTGAGAACTATGGCCTGACTCTTGAATTTGTTCAATTTGAAATAATTTTCACTTGACGTTTACCATTGCACTTTCAGAGGAAGTACCAATCCAATGAAAAAGGTATGGGCACTCCTTGCTAAAGTAAATTGATACAGAACAAGTGGAATATTGATTAGATTTTAAATTGTATATATTTGATTGGATTGTACACATTAAATATTACATGGATTAAATGTGAGAAAAGTAGCAATTCAAAATGCCTTAACTGGTACCTGCTGTAATGGGCTGAAGTTTGCATTTAGCTGTGAATAATATTGTCTTCCCAATATATAGCCTTCCCTCAGAAGTACTCATATTATCTTTCCTGCAGAATATTGAATGGATTACTGCTAGTTTTCAAAGAGTATTTCAATAGCAGGTAGTGTTTGAATTTCCAGAGGATGTGTCAGGCCTGCTAAGGATGAAGTGCATATTTTGTTTCACAGGAAAAAAATGTACTGTGGTGTTAAGCATATCTCTTGTTTTTGGCTGGATCAAGTTCAGAAGTTTGTTTTAAAACTATTGGGTTTCTTTTTGAACAATAATGTGTGGTTCTGTTCTGCAAACCTCTTTCCCATTCCACAAATGAAACAATAAATAAATCTTTTTGAGAAGAAGTGCTTGCTATAGTTATCTGTGTGGAGCTCCCAGCTGAATACCAATCAGCTCCAGATTAGTTCTATCAGTAGCTTTTCACCTCTGATATGATTCTTTTGGACTTAAACATTATTACTTGCAGGAAAATCATTACCAACATATGTTTACACTTGGTCCTTTTAAAATTTCACTCTCACAAACTTTTACATTCCCAGCTAAGCTAGTGGATGCCAGCAGCATTGAATAGATGGGCATGAAGAAAGTCTAATCTTAGATTTGTTTAACTTTTTGTAGAGGAACTCCATCACCTTTCTGTCCAAGACGTAGTGTCTGGGATGAATTTTAATGCAGACTTTATTTTGTTTATTTTTGTTAAGCATTGGAGACTCAAAGCAAGAAATTGGAGTTTAGATTCAATTAGATTAAGTGTTAATCATTATTGCCAAACGGGCTCATTGGCAGAATGGCCCACTTCTATTCCCATGTAACCGTACAGTTAGGTGAATTGAGGCACTTTCAGAAATTCTTCTTGTAACTATAAAATTATGAAATTCACTCTCAAATCTATTGATTAAAATCCATCACTGTCTAGCTATAAATCTAAGACCAAAGGCTGTTAACACTGACACAGGTAAAATGCCAAGTTTCTTTTAAATTAATCTATTTAAGATTTTGAGCACTGGGGCAAACTTGATTGTTGCTCAACCCCAGTTAACCTTTGCAAAGGTCATTGTGAGCTACCTTTTGAGCTGCTGCAGACTGCAGTGAAGGTGTTCCCACAGTGGTGTTAGATGTGTATTTGTATGATTTGGATAAGTTACAAATAAAGGGATGATGTTGTGTTTCCAAGACGGCATGTTGGAAGGAAAATTGTAAATGATGAGCCACTCTACTTTCTTTTTCTTTTTCAATCTTTTTTATTAATTTTCAAATTAATATGGAATAATGCATATAATATCAGTGAATATATACGTGACACAAAGAGATCAATACAGATTGGTATATAGCATCAAAGTTCGTACATGTATGACAGAGATCTGGCTATCACTCACGTCTTAGATCATCATACAATAAAATATTTAAAAAAACAAGGTCCAATGATCTCTTAGTTAATGAATAGAGTATAAAAGAAAGGAAAGAAAAAGATTTATTGTATGAATTTAAAAAAAGAAAAAGAAAGCCCAAATCAATATTAAAAAAATAATAAACAATGTAAACTAAACTAAGCAAACAGAAATAGAAACAAACAAAATCTGGGCTAAAATTTCTCAGTAGAAACAGAGCAATATAATGTCGTCAACTCCGTTCCTCTAAATTAAAAAGTTATTGAAGGGGGATCTACATCATGTGAAAATATTGGATAAATG
>JARFYF010000001.1:93640941-93650957 GCA_030265395.1 Rhina ancylostomus
CTTAATGGGGCTCAAGTATTTTGTCAAAGTGGACTTTTTTTTGTGTGCAACTGTCTGACTTCAGGGCTATAGACCTTAAAACACAGATGCAATTAAGGTTGCATTTGAGATCCACAATCAGTCGCTCGAAAATACTTCTGGAATAATATTACCTCCTTTGTCAAATTTATTGATGTGCAGTGTCAGTTATTGTTCTTCACAATACATTGCCTTTTGGACTTGTTTTTTCAACAGTGATTCCTATTGAAAACTGGATTTAATAGGATTGTGAATTTAAGTGTTTGGAAGTGGAAACATTTCCCAAGGTGCGATGATGCTGTTACAGTGTACATAATAAATGGAGTTTATTCTTAGTTTTCCCTACATGTGAAACCTACAGTTGGAGGACAGTTGGGGTTTGGAGGGGTTAGCTTTTGCAAAAGGAGCTGAACAAGCCTGATTTTGTTTATTCTTGGACCGTCCTTCAGGATCAAGGGTGACTTGATTTCTCTTCCAGTTCTTTGAGTTTCAGATGTTGCAGAAGCCACAGTGGAGTCTTCGATATCTTGCATAGGTGGGGCAGGATGTGCTTGAAAGGATGGAAGGCTGGGTAATTTTGAAGGTGGTGTACTTTGTTCACTGTTTTCTGATGGCTTCTGTATGCACCTGATGAAGAATTTCAAAGTTTGCAGTGCCTAACTGAATGCTCCTTTTTCCATTTAGAGAGTCCTGAACCAGTGATTCCAAGAGGATAAAAGGAGGATTTGAGAACATCTTTGAAGCATTTTCCTCTGTCTTCCTGGTAATGTCTTCCCATGATGAAGCTTGGATTAAAATGACTTATGTCAGGAGTTGTGGTATTGGGTGCGCAAGTGATGTGGGCTGCCCATTGCAATTTGCTGATTGTGATAAAAGATGGACAAAGCACCAGGACCTGATGGCTTGCATCCAAGGGTTTTAAAGGACGTGGCTGCAGAGGTAGTGGACCCATTAGTTGAAAATTTTCAGAAATTGTTAAATGCCAGGAGGGTATGAGAAGATTGGGAAAACAACCAAAGTTGTTCCCCTGTTTAAAAACAAAAGCTGGGGAACTTTAGGACAGTTAGTTTTACATCTGTTGTTGGCAAGAGTCAAAGAGGAAATACCAAATCATTTAGAAAAGCTGAATATGATCAAATCCAGTCAACATGGTTTTATGTGAAGTAAATGAAGTTTGATAAATCTGTTTGAATTCTTTGAAAATGTGACATGGAGAGTTGTCAACATGTTGACGTAGTGTATTTAGATTTACAAAAGGTATTTGTTAAGATGGCAAATAAGAGGCTGGTGCATAAATTCAGAGCCCAAGGCATGGATTGAAAACTGGTTGTCACATAGAAAACAGAGTTGAAATACATAATTTTTAGGCTGGAGGGAATGTAACAAGTGGGGTACCCCAAGGATCTGTCCTTGCCCCTTAATTGTTTGCTATTTACTTCAATGCCTTGAAGAGAATCAAATGTAAGGTTTCCAAGTTTCTTGATGACACGGAAATAGGTGCAAGGGCATGTTGTAATGAGGACATTGTGATTCTGCAATGAGATATATCGGTAGACTGAGTGGCAAACACCTGGCAAATGGAATAGAATGTGGGCTCATGTGAGGTCAAGGATAAAGTAAGAAGAATAAAAGGTGGATTATTATCTAAAAGGGGAGAGACTGCAAATGAGTGTTCAGAGGGATTGGGGTCTTCTGGAGCATGAATCACGCTAAGTTACCAGGCAGATCCAACAAGTAGTTAAGAAGGCAAACAACACTTTGGCCTTTATTGCGAAGGGGTTAGGGTTTAAGAATAGGGAAGCTTTGTTGCAGTTGTGCAGGGTGTTGGTGAGACCACAACTGGAATCCTGTACACAGTTTTGCTTAAATAAAGGGATATAGTAGCCATGGAGGCAGTCCAAAGAAGATTCGCCAGGCTGTCCTGTCAAGAGAGATGAGACAATTTGTGTTTGTATTCCTTGGAGTCTTGAAGAATGAGGGGTGACCTTGTTCAAACGTAAGCTCCTGAGTGGGCTTGACAAGGTAGATGTTGAGATGTTTCCACTCATGGGAAAATTGTGAACAAGGGGACAAGGGCTAGTCATTTGAAACTGAGAGGCATTGAAATTTCTTCTCTCAGAGGACAGAGAATCGCTGGAATTCTGCCACTGATGGTGGTGGAGGCAAGATATTAGATGTATTTAAGGTGGAGAAATAAATATCCAGAAGATTAAGAAATTGAGGGGTATGTGGAACTGCCACAGAAGGGAAGTTAGGGCCAGCATAAATTAGCCATGATCATAGTTAATGACAAGGTGGGCTTGAGGGCTGACTGGCCTACTCCTGGTATTTTCTTGCGTTCTTGTATGAGAGTCTCAATGTTGGGGATGTTGGCCTGGGATTGGACATTGGTGTCAGTGTGCTTACTTTGCTAATGGATCTGTAGGGTTTTGCAGAGGCAGCAGTGATGTTTGCACACCATTGCTTTAAGGTGTCTGGAGTGAATATCGCATATCAGGCATGCAGGAGATTGATGTTTACTGCTCCCTTTGTGAACCATGAGCTTCATGCCAGAGTTCAGATCTTGATTTTTGGCCATGCTTTTCTTCAGATGGTGGCTGTGTTGGGCACTGGAGGCAGAAGTGAATTTCTTCATTGATTTCTGTCTTCACTTGGAGGTTATTCTTGAGATAGTAAAAGAGGCCCACCTTTTTCAGGTATGATTGTGGACCTTTTATCGTAGGCCGGTGTTGTGTGATGAGGGCAGCTTGGTGGAGGATGTACTGTGGGTGCTTTTTGTTCTGCATGCTTTAATAAGTCAACACTGATTTGGAAGCTGGCCTCCAAGTTTGCACATTTGCAAGATTTATTTGCATACAGCAGTTTGATAATTCAGGATAGAGTGATCTTGGTCGTGGTGTGGAGATAATGAAGTCTGAACTTTCCCGTTCATCCACCTTTCCCACTACTCCAATGGGAAGCCAGTTGGTCTCAGTCTGTCATGGACTCATTGGTTTGAATGGTGACTTGCATGTGACCCTGTAGCTGAGGAAAATGGAGACTAATTGGAGGCTGTTGTCAGGTCAGAAAAGTTGATGCTGCTCTCTGCAGTTTTGTTGGGACTGCTGCATAGTGAAGATCATGGCCATTGTGCTCCTTAACAGATTTGTACCTCTGCAGGCAGCATTGGTGTCTGACAATGGACCACAGTTTATTTTGCATTTTAAGAGTCTCATGCCATGTGGAGGAATCGCTGCCATTACATTACCATGTCTCTACAAGGGTTGCCAAAAGATCAACATGAGTATTTAAAGAAACCTAGAAGAACCAAGTGGTCCAAGGTTGAAGCATTGATTGGATAACTTGTTTAAATACCTTTTGATTCCATGTTCTGCCACTGGTTTCACTCTGGTAGAGCTGTGAAAGTGTTCATTGGTGAGTGAGCTTGAAAGGGAGAATGAAGAAAAATGAATCATTAGGTGATGGAGGAAGAGAAAGCGATTTCTCTTTAGGGAGTTAGTCATCAAACTCGTGAGCAAATATGAGAATCTGCCAAGGGACCTCAGTGAAATTCACCAAATTTGTACCCTGAACAACTACTTAAGAGGGTACTTCATTCATAGCATAAATTATGCCAGATCAGTCCACGTTGCCAAAAATGTTAGTAATACGTGAGGATGAATTTACTCCTGATGTCAACACAGAGAGGTTTATTGCTTAACAGTCCAAAACTAGTGAAATCAAGAGGTTGCAAGTTTTTCAGTACCTGGAACATGCACAATGTTAGAAAGAATGTGGTCAAACTGACCAAGGGAGCCACTCAACAGACTGAATCTGGAAAAACTGTATACTGAGAATTATTCATAAATTCTTGTGAGAGAAATCAGTATGGTGTATTTTTTATCATTATGTGTGCATGTCAAGTGGTTAGTGAATGTAGTGATGTCATCATGTGTATTTTTCCATATTTCCTTATGACAGAGGAGGCCATTCGGTCCATCGAATCTGTGCCAGCTTTCAGAGTGATCCCATCAGTTACATTCTCCATGTATTTTCCTGTAACCTAATCTTTCTCACATGCCCATATACTCTATCCTGATTCAGCCACCCATCTACTGTGGGGACTGTTTACAGTGTCCATTTAACAGAATAGGCATCAAGCCTTTGGGATCTCTGAGGAAATGGGAGTACCCAAGAGAAACCCCACATAGTCACAGGCAGGAGGTGGTTAATGAGGCTAACTGCAGATTCTTTCAGAGATGGGGCAGCACTTGGCTGATAGGACAGACAGATGTGTAGTTTGTAAGTGGCCCACTCCTTCCACTGCTATGAAGGGTTATGATATGCTCTTGGTGTATGGATTTGAAGTTTACAATAACAATCCAAATGATCCTTCTCCACTTTGACCAACCCTGAGCCAGAGATTCCCAGGATGGAAGGAAGTCAATCTTGAATCCAAGGTACTGCCAAAGAAGAGGAACTTTTTGTTTTACCATGTTCTGGACTGCATGGTATTCTTTTTAATCACCAATTTGTTTAGAAATTGATACTTTGTAAGGATTCTGTGAGTTGCTTGAGTGTGCCAGAAGAGCCATTGATGAACCTTATTGAGCAATTAGAAGACACTTTTATTGAGGGTTTGGATGTTTTTGTAGTGTTTTGTAATGATCATTTGAACCTTGGGATGAGATTGCAGCCTTGAAATTTCCACTGTTTCCTTGACAATAAGCACAGTACATTGCATTTGTGATCTCTGAGGACATCCCCACATATGAAGCTGTTTGTCATGTAATCGCCTCACTTCCATTGACAATCAGTGCTCAATTCTGAGAAGCGACATTATATGCATCGACTCAGCTTCTTTCCTCTTTGCCTGCTGGGTGCATCTGTGCAGCTCCAAAGCCACTTTCACACAAGACTGGTTAGGACCTACAATCCACGATGCCTAGGCATGCATGCATGTGTTGGTGGGGAGGAAAAGATGCTGTTTGTATGAAGACTGCAGTTGACCTTTGCTTTACAAAACTTTAATTCTTGGTTTGTTGCGGAGGGGCAGGGCACAGAGTCACTGCTGTTCTTCACTCACTGTTCAATGTTCAGTCTGAGCAAACAATTCATCAGCAAAACAAAGCTGCAGAATTAATGTGATTTTGCTTTACTTCAAAATATGAGATATTTGAAAATATGCTTCAATTAAAATATTTATTACTTGCAATCCTATTGTTGGGAAATGATTCTTCCTTGTTTTCCTCCCTCACCTTCCTTTTCCCCCAACCTTAATCATCAACATGTTGCAAACAATTAGATCAAATTAACAGCAAAGAAACACACCAAGTGGTCAGTGCTATGTCAGTTTATGACAATGTTAACTTGTCACTCTAAAAGAACATTCGTACCTATAGAGTATGAATCCTACACAGATAAACCCTGGATTGATGGCAGATTAGCGCATCAGGATAAAGAACTCCGGACCTTGTACTTCTCCAAGGCTGAATTGGTTCAGAAAAGTCAGGCTGAAGCCCAGATTACTATCTCACTTGAAAATTATTTTCACTCACCAATGACCTGAGATGGCTTTTGTGACTTGAGTTAATGGATTCTTTTGATAGCAAAATGTTACTGAAAGAGTTGAGGATAATCTGCACATTTCAAAGCCGTAGTAATAGTTTGAGTAGTTCTGATTAAGTCACTATGCTGTTGGTGCAATTATGAAGGGAAGGTTGGAAGAGAGAAATTTAAGACTGCTAGGTACATGGGATCCAGTTGAAAACTGATAAAGAAGAAAGTCTAAAGAGGAAAACATACCATAGAACAGAGAGAGAGAATTTGGGAAAACTTTGGAAAAGGTGGAACAACAAAAAAGAGATGTGTGGAGGCGTGGCANNNAAGCATAATTGGCAAAGTCTGAGAAATGTAAATGCAAACATTGGGAATTAAGAGATCAGAAAGAGTATTTGAAAGAGAAGGAACCATACACAAATGCAGGTGAAAGACGATGAGAGCTTCCCATGTTACCCAATCCCTTCATCCCACTATCAGAATTTGACCAGAGAATATGTAAGAGAAGGAAAGGTAAAAATCTGAAATTGGCAAAGCAGCGATTCCTTCGGATTAATGAGACTGTTTCTTTGATATCATTGACAGTATGATTAATCGACACTGGCATTATTCATTGACCCAGACAAAATGTGCATTGGCGATGATTGTATTTAGTTGCACTTCATTGCCTGAGTTTTGTAAATACGTTAATCAGAATATGTTTAGTGATTTTTGGGTTTCACAAAGGCAGGGAGGCAAACTCCTTTTCCCTAAAGATTGCCATATGTGGAATCACATGACCCAGTTGACGAGCCCTGTGCTGTTGTGCTACTCATCCTACTGAGACCACTTCTTATTTGCCAGCATCACTTGGTAATTAGCAATCATTCCAAACACAATCCTTTGACTTCAACTGCAGAAGATCAAGAGAGGCCTTAAAAGAACAATGAAGGTTGAAGCAGGTTTCACATGTCAGTAGTGTTGAGAAATCTGAAGGGACCCTTGGGTATTTACCATCTATACCCTTTCCAGAGTCCCCCATATGCCAGAAGTACCTACAGTCAGCACATCCATTTTATCCAACAAAGCCGAATGAAATATGGCTCTTACAAAATAAATCTGCTGAGCAGCATCCAAGTATTTTGCATTTGCTGCCTTGACAGTCAGAGGCATTGGGAAGTATGCACTACATAGGGTACAAGTGAAGAAAATTACATCTCTTAGGAAGTATGGAATTTCAACTTCTGTAACAGTAGAATGGAAAATTAGCATTTGCAACCTTCTGCATAGAAAATCTGTTTCATGCTGCTTTTGTGTATTTCTTGGCAGAAAATGTAAAGCAAGAATATTGTTCCAGCCACACAGTGTATCAATGGGACATGCATTGGCTCCATGTTTTTGCCATTTTCTAAACAAGACCTCTGGAATGCTACATTTCCAGTTGCATATTTTGACAGTGACAGCTTTTATTCAGCAGAGAACTTAATTTTAAATTCCTTAAATTTGTAGGTTTATAGAGATCAGTCAAATGTTGCTGACAGAGAAATTGCTTTTGAACTGTCAAGATGGGCATGAACATAATCAGTGAAATGAACTTGAAGACAGTTGAACTTGAAGCGTATTGCGGTTGTAAATGAAGATATGAAAATTTAAAATGATGCAGTAAAATGTGACAAATTGGGTGATAATCACAACTGTCCTTCAACCATGGGCCTGTGGGTGTTTGTTACCAAAGATTCATGTCATAGGAGTGTCTCTCTCCTTCTCCCTCCATCTCTTCCTAGTGCTCCACCTCTCAGCTGCCCACTCTCTTTCTCTCCTCTTGCTCACACTATAGCCCTTGCCTGTCTGTGTTCACTCAAGGGACAAATACAGTGCCATCAAACCCAGAGCCATAACTTGAAATACTTTCCCCATCTCAAAATAGCAACAGAAGTGATGACAATCAAATCTGAATTCATCCTTTTCAGAGAATAAAAATCACATTCTTGGTATTTTTTTTCCTGAGGAAGAAAGATTCCACGGACTTGAGAAAAAGGGAACCTGAAGATCAATCGAGCTGCGTGAATGAGTCCTGAGAAGAAAGGGCAGTAAAAGGAACACAGGAGAACCATCATGACTTGCAGGCAAAAGCGACAGAGATGCAGAAACAAAAGTGGGATCCCATTGCTTGGATAACAAGTTAAGAATTATGTGTGAATGTAGCTCTACCATGACCCAGTTATATAAATAAATAGACTACTATGAATGCTGAGAAGAGTACTTATGGCGCTATTGCTTTGCTGCTGTCAATTTCAAGAGGAGCATGTAAAGTCATGAGAACTGAGAACTTCTGATCTGAACTTGGTGACGATACAAGGGTTTGCAAGCACAGAGTTCCTGTGTTTCCTCAAGGAGGCTCCCATGCATGTCCCACACCGCAGGCTTCTCTGATTGCTGTTGATAGCAATCCAAGTTGGAAATACCCCCTGTTCTACCACCACCTCCCTTCAGTGAAAGGAAAGGTTTCTTTTGTTTCCTAATGTGCTGCTTGTAGCTGCATGATTTTCAATGCCCAATGTATTAAGGTGGCATTCAGTCCAGAAATGTTAAAGTGCTCCCCGTATTGGTGGGTGATGTTGCCAGCTCCACACTCACCCACAACCTCCATGCCATAAGAACTAAAGTGGGTGGGAAAGCTGTCAGAAGACATTCCACCTGAAACCAATGAATGCTCTGGTGACTTTGGCCAAGACTGCTTTAGAAATGTTGGTCAGAGCTCCAGAATAAATAGAATGGTGTTCCATGTTTGAACAGCAAAGCCAGGTGTCTCAGGTCAAAGTCTACTCCACTCAGTCAATCAGTCTTGATGAGTTTTCATATCTTCTATTGGAACAGAACATTAAACCGTTCAGACAGATTAATTCTTTTGTTTCTGAAACATTAAATAAGTGCCATAAGATATGAGAATGAAAGATAATGAAACTCATCACTGTGATCATTCTAGTGGAACCGCGGTGCAATGACATTGAAAGTCATTTACATTTTTCATTACATCTGATACTTTTCACACCCATGTCCTATTTTGTGTTCTTCTTCATGCTGTGTCCTGTATTGGTGTGAGCATACTGACTTGCTAATTAAAGCTGCACATCGAGGGAAGATTTTTCTGGTCTCGTACATATTGTCTCTGTACCTTATTCTTCATCTCAATTCCTCAGTCCCTTCCCTGTGGTTTTAATCTATCTGACTGAAACACATTCTATACTTAGGTTCACACACTGATGTTATCTCCTCCATGCATTAATTTCAATAAATTCTCTAATGCTCATTCTGGCTCAACATTCCCACATCTGTTCACGTTCCCTTGACCTCCCAACATTTGTGTGTTTATGTATGTCTCTGCATGTGTGTTCCCATCTTTACCTCGTATGTTTCTGTCAAAGTGTTTGCAATTATTTACTCTGTCAGCTCCCCTGCATCTGTGCATTCTTTCTCAATGTCTCCCCACTGAAGACTGTCTTCCTCAACCTCTTTCAAACTGTGCTCTTTCAAACTGGACTTCCTCACATCTGTGCATGTCTTTTTTGACTAACCATCATCTGTACACAGCTCTCTTAACTGCCCCATGTCTCTGCTGGTCTCTCTCAACCTTGTTTGCTTCTGTGTGTGTCTCTGGAAGTCACATCTGTCACTCCTGAACTTGAAGTGGTTCTCTGGGATGATCATGTTTGAATGCATGAGTTGATGCTTTAACTGAAAGAGCAAATGGAAAAATTCCGTGTATACAGTTTAAGCATCCAAGAGAATCTAAGCCACTTCTATAAGCAGGTAAATAGAAAGTATGCATTAAAAGGAGAGATGGATGCGATTAGTGATTTTTTTATTTTAAAAAGTGATATGTGCAGAGAGGCAGAAGGCATAGCTGGAATATTAATTGTATCAGGCTTCACCAAAGAAGAGCATGCAGTGAAACCTCTCAATAGAAGAGAGGCAGCAGAGATGAACAGTGGGTCAAAATTTGATGGGGAAAACTTATTCAAAAAGGCTGGTTAAGCTCAAAGAAAGCAAGGTGGCCTGATTGGGATTTTCTCACTTTTCTTGAGGGAAGAGGGGTGGGGTTTGCAGAGTGGCCTGCCAGACTCGTCCAGTCCTAACCAGACGCAGGGAAGGTGCCAGAGGACTGGAAAATGACAAATATGCTTGTACTAAAACAATGCAGGGACATGCCAGGCAACTTCAAGTCAGCATGTTTAACCTCTGTTGTCAGGAAGCTTCCAGAAATAATATGCTGGGGTGGAAAATATTCCTTTGGAAAAGTTTGAGTTACTGAAGAGGGCCAGAATGGATTTGTTAAAGGCAAATCATATTTGACCAGTCTAGAATCAGAATCAGATTTAGTATCACTGACTTGAATGACGTGAATTTTTTTTTTGTTTTGCGGTAGTATTATGGTGCAAAGACATAAAATTTATTATAAATGACAAAACTAAATAGTGCAG
>JARFYF010000001.1:93651005-93662536 GCA_030265395.1 Rhina ancylostomus
TGGCAGAGGGGAAGAAGCTGTTTCTGAATCATTGAGTGTGGGTCTTCGGGTCCTGTACCACCTCCCTGGTAGTAACGAGAAGAGGGCATGTCCCAGATGGTCAGGGTCCTTAGTGATGGAGCTGCCGCCTTGAGGCACCATCTTTTGAAGATGTCCCACATGGTGGGGAGGGTTGTGCCCATGATGGAGCTGGCTGAGTCCACAACCCTCTGCAGCCTCTTGCAATCCTGTGCATTGGAGCCTCCATACCAGGCTGTGATGCAACCAGCCAGAATGCGCTTCACTGCACAACTATAGAAAGTTTTTAGAGTCTTTGGTGACATATCAAATCTCCTCAAACTCCCAATGAAGTAGGGCTGCTGGCATGCATTTGTGACTTTGATGAAATACTGATTAAATTTTTGATGTAATACTTAAGAGTGATGAAGCAACGACAGTGGATGTTATCCAGAAGGTGCTTGATAAAGGCATTTGTTGGTTAGCAAAATTAAAAGTAGTGAAATAGAGGGATCAGCAGTGAAGGGAGTGAAGACCTGTTTGGTCACAACACTATAAATCAGAGTTTAGCATCAGCATGAGATGCTTGGGAAGAAGAGACGGAAAGAAGCAACAAGAACAGATTTAAAAAAAAATAAGCAGGTGGCTTCTGAATTGTTGCATGTGGCATGAGCTGTGAATTATTTTCCTTGATATTCTGCAACATAATGCCGATCCATTAATTGGTTGATAATTGGTTTGAAACCAAGAAGATGCTGCTTATAAAGTCATGATTTGTAAGAGATATTAAATAGTTTCTATCATCAAATCACTCATGAAGATTACAGACTTGAACAGAATTGGGTCTTTCTACTGGAAGATTGATGGAATTGACTGTCATTATTGACCTAGGTTTAAATTAAGTGCAGTTGAAAAATTAACCCTTTACTGTGCAGAAGAGCTTGGGAACAAGAAAGAAGATTGTTCAACAACATCAACTGAGGATTCTCAATATGCTCCAAATAATTCTGGATAATGGTTGCTGCAAATGCAGTTGAAGTGGAGGAGGCTGTGTTTATGTAGCAGCTTTAGTGTGGCAAAATATCCCAAGCCTCCTGACTGGAATATTAGCCAACAAATCTGAGCAACATGAAATATTAGGCCAGATGATCAAAAAAGGATGAGATAAGTTGGTTTTCAGGAACCTTTGGAAGGGTTTATGTGGAGGGACAAAGACAGATTTCTAGGTCTTGGCAGCTGAAGCCATGGCAATTGATCATGGAATTCAGGGATGGTTGGGAAACAAACTGGAGGAGAGGTGATTGCTCAGAGTTGGAATAGATTACAGAGTCGGGATAGAGAGCCATAGTGGCATTATAAAATCCAGGTATTATTTGATCACTAAAGAGCCTCTGATCCTTCCTGTACTTGTTGAGACATTTGTTTGTTCCTTGTGGGCTGCAAAGTTTCTCATGTTTCAATGCAAAATATAAACTTCTAAACTTTAAGCAAAAACCGTCCAAGACTAAAAGTGGAGCTCAATTACACAGTGAAAGGACGTGAGCTTGGCCAGGGGTGTTGCTATTCTTTCCAGCATGCATTACAAGAATGATCAATGCTGTGGCTCCTCCATTGTGAAAACAATGAATGCTGTCAGCTGGATTTCTGCAGCAAACAACCACATTTGCTCATGGGAAGTTTCTGTTTGCCAGTATTGAATTGAACAATTTGTTAGGTGTTCAGAAATAAATTGTCAAATGTCTGTGACTTTAATAGGTAAAGGACATTGCCACTGCCTTGAAATATGCTGTGTGCAAACCATGAAGATATCACTAAGTCATAATATCCATGATGAAAACTTGTTTTTGTTCACTTGTGTTGACATATACCTATATACAGAATCTTTAAGCTTGGCTACATTCTGAAATTTACCCTTCTTCAAATCTTCTGGAGCTGCAATGTGTAAATTGAGGTTTCAGGCATTCACATGATCAACCTTCTTCCTTTGTAGTAAACCTACAAATGGAGAGTGATGATGATGGTGGAAGATTATACTTCCAATCCTTCATTTGAAGAGAAAGGCAGGTAGACTCAGAGCTCCAGGAGCAATGCATGAATTCCTCTTTTTTTTTGTCCCCTTTCTGATTCAGAATTATAGTGAAGTAGGCTCTGCTCAAAAAAACCCAGTGAACATTGATTATAATTTCTTGTAAGAGAGGCTACTTGAGCCCAGGTATTGCTCCAATTTTCAAACTGCTTTACAAACCATGGAGCCTTTGTGTTGGCTGTACTGAGCTTCAGTACGTACACTTGCACTTTGGAATGTGTCAGTTGGCAGCATTCAACATCTCCTTGTACTGGAATTTAAATGACAGATGAGTGGGATACTTTTTACTCATTTGCCAGTCTCAACACAGATACTTAATGCCTTGTGGTTCCTCTATGTCCCAATCACACACTTTTCTCAGAGTACTGATTGTTCACTGGTAGGACTGTGTTCTCTTTGCCTTTGCATTGTATCCATGGCTCTTGAGTATCAGCAGCAGTGTTCAGACGAGCCTTGTTCGCACTTAGTGAGAAATTACTGAGCAGCAACACGCAAGTTTAATGAATGGAAATTTTGCAAGTTGCCGGAACTGGCCCTGAATGACAAGGATCAAAACTTGAATGTGGGATTTTTCCCCAGTTAGTTAGTTCACCTCACTACAGTGCGTAATTCTAAATGGTAAAATAAACACATGCCATTTTCCAGAAGCCTTGTCCATCAGTAACCTTACGTGAAATATGCATCTTCCAATTTGATAAGGCATGGGAATAAAGAAAAGAACATGCATCAAAAAGTGCATGGATTAACTTTAATCAGCAGTCTGCTATATGTATAGCAGGACATACTGATGCCCACATGCATTAAAGTAACTGGCATGTGGTTATGTTTTGTCCTTTTCAATTAGTGTGTGTTTTGCAGTTGCATTTGTTCTCAGTGAAAAAAGGTTTGAAGTGATTTGAATCCTGTTGTAGAGATGATGTTTGCAGGGTCTACAAGTGCCCAGCCCTGCTGCATCCATTTCTTTCTAGCAACTTTCAACTTGTGCATTGTATTAAGTTTCGTGGAAAGCCAAGGTTTTGCCTTTAAGTGCATGCTTCACAGAAATGATGCTACCAAGAAAGTGTTTATTTGGTTTGAGGAGAGTGGAGCTATATGTATGCTCAGTTCATCCCTTCCTTTCCATTAGGGCATATTTAATCATATGCTGCATTATTACTCAATCTGTATTTAATTTGATGTAGAGTCAATTGGATTTATTGCTGATGCAGAAATTTCTCCATAAAATGACACTGCTTTTCTGACTTCCATTTTGATTTTTGTGTTTTATGCTTTACAAATGCCTGAAGATTTCATGGAAGCATATATTTTGATACATGAGCTCCTTTTTGATGTGGTGAACTCTAGTGGTATTAATTGAAAGCTTTCTCCATTTTTACCCACAACTGTAAAGTCGAATATAACACTGTAGCAGGGGACATTGTAGCAGATTTAAATTTCCAGAGTCCCTAGTCAGGATGTGTGCAATTTGCCTCTTTCTTTGGGCTGAGTTTGGGACAGTTGCAGTGTAGAATATTTGATTTGTACATAACAAAACCAAGAATCAAAATTCCAGACAAGGGCACAAAGCTGGTCATGAACAATTCACGTGATGTGATTGTTGCACTTATGAAACTTGGGTCAATGAACTCTGAGGGAAAAGCCCAAGCACTTGGTCAAATCTATGCGGCTCTTGATCTGGGAACATCAGAGGCAGAATCTGGAGCTGAAACAAAGGTACAATAAAAAACACTGCAGTCTAAAGCAGCAGGATGCCTCATCAAAATTCCAATCTCCAACATTTTCAAATCATGTTTTGGGGCTTCTATTTAAAGCTGCCTAAAGACAGGAGAAGGTTTAAACTGGTACAAATTTTCCTTTCAGTGATCTAAGTGGATCCACAGAGGAGGCAAGCCCTCCTCTTCAGTTTGCTGGAGAGATGTGCATTTTAAAAAAACATTTCCTTCAAATGAAAAGAGAAACAGCTTGGTGAAGTAGTATCTTTCTCAAGCTAGTGACCCTTCAGCTCACAGGATGATTGGATTTTGGCAACGATAATGAAGCTGCATCTTTGTTGAATTTTCAAAGGAAGAAATGGCACACACAGATGAGAAGTTGAAGTCCTATTGAACGTCAGCTCCAGTCTGCTCATAAAGTCAGGGCAATACAGCACTGATACAAGCCCTTCTGCCCAATAAGTCCATCGCAACCATTGTGCCCATCTAGGTTGTCACAATTTCCTGTGTTTGGTCCATAATTCCTCCAAACCCCACCCCTCCACACACTTATCCAAGTGTTTCTTAAATGATGCCATTGTGCATGCCTCAACCACGTCCTCTGGCAGCAGCTTCCACATACTCACCACCCTCTATGTGAAAAAGTTGCCCCTCATCCTAAATCTATGCACCCAAGTTTTGGACTCCCCCTACCATGGGGTAAAGACTGTTACCATCCACCTTATCTATGCCTCTCATTAATTTTAAACATTTCTGCAAGGTCACCCCTCATTCTCCTACGTTCCAAGGAATGAAGACCTCACCTGGCCAATCTGTCCCAAAAACTCAGGGCCTCTCGTTCTGGCAACATCCTCTTAAATCTTTTCTGCACTCTTTCCAGTTTAACCACATCTTTCCTATAAGAGGGTGACTAAAACAGTACTTAATACTCCAAGTGCAGCATCACTAACGACTCATAACTGCAACATAATGCCCCAATGCCTAGAATCAGTGCCTTGACTGATGAAGCCCAGTGTGCCAAACACCTTTTTCACCACCTTGTCTACCTGCGACGCCGCTTCCAGCGAACTTTGCACTTGTACTCTGAGGTCCCTCTGTTCCATTGCACTCCCTTGTGCCCTACCATTCATAATACAAATTCTACATTAGTTTGACGTTCCAAAAAAATGCATCACCACACTTCTGTATTGAAATCCATTTGCCACTCCTTGGCCCACTTCCGCAGCTGATCAAGATCCCCTTGTAATCTACAACACCTAATTTAGTGTTATCCACAAATTTACTGATCGAGCCTTGTGCATTCACATCCAAATCATTTATATAAATGATGAATAACAAGGGTCCCAACACCAACCCCCGTGGCACACCACTAGTCACCAGCCTTCATTCCAAGAGAGAATCATCAACCATCACCCCCTGCTTCACACCTCTGAGCCAATTTTGAACCCACCCAACTAGCTCTCCCTGTATTCCATGGGACCTGACCTTCCTACCATTGCAGGGCCTTTAAGGCCTTGCTAAAGTTCAAATAGACAATGTCCACTGTCCTACCTTCATCTACCTGTTTGGTTACCTCTTCAAAACAAAAAAATCAAAGGTTTGTCAAGCACTACTTTCCATGCTGACTCTTCTTTAACAGACTGTTGATCCAAATGCTGGTAAATCCGGTCCCTCAGAATTCCCTCCAGTAACTTGCCCACCACTGACATCAGGCTGACCAGCCTGTAGTTCCCTGGCTTGTCCTTGCTACCCTTAAATAGAACAACATTAACCACCTTCCAGTCTTTGGGAACTTCACTAGTGGCGAACAATGCAGCAAATATCTCAGCAAGGGCCTCAGTGGGAGACGAGAGAAGAAAGTACAGAGTCTGAGGATGCACTCTGTCAGGACCTGGGGATGTATTCACCTTAATGTGCTGCAAGGCTGCAAATACCTCCTCCCTGGTGATATGAATTTCCTCAAACACCTCCACTAGTTTCCCTTATTTCTTGAGCAACCATGATTTTCTCCTCAGTATACACAGGAGAAATATTCATTAAAAATCCCATTCATCTCCTGTGGCTGGAGACTGGGTATTTCTTTCCCTGCTTTTCCTGTCCTCCTGGATATCCTGATTACTAAACTTGCTCTCGCTGGCTACTGCTTTATTCCCATGACTTTTTAAAAAATTTTATTTACAGCGTGGTACCTTCCGGCCCAATGAGTCCGCGCCGCCCATTTTAAATCCATGTTAACCTACCTGTACGTCTTTGGAATGTGGGAGGAAACCGAGGTAGGCACGGGAGAAAGTACAAACTCCTACAGACAGTGATGGGAATTGAACCCCGATTGCTGATGTTGTAATAGCATCACACTAACAGCTACACTACTGTGCTTTCCAAGGCCTCCACATCCTTCTTGTAATGGGGTAACCAGATGTTGATGGATATATTGTTTTCTGCAAATCAGTAGAAATCCACAAAATCAACTACTGTTTAATGTTTATCGGTCACTAAAACATTAGGCAATTCCCCAAATAAAGTCATTTCTCTTCCTGCCTTAAATTCTTCTTATTTAACTTTCAATTGCATTCTGGTCACTATCCACATTCCAATCCTTTCTCCCACACAGGTCTGCACCTGACTGTTTTTCTCCTCTTTGAGGCTTCGTGAGAGTTTTGATGCATTACAGTTTAAGGGCAAGTTGTTATGAACAGATCTTGTAGGGTTTGAAAAGGATTGGCATGGAGAGAATGCTGAGGCTGTCAGCACTTTTACGGCTGTGCGATTCTGATAAATTGAATCAGAGTATGACGGAAGTCAAATGCTGTGGAAATGTGAAATAAACTCAAGAAATGCTGGAAGCTGCCTTTGTTGACAGAGAGCAGAACAATCCTCTAGCATTTTTGTTCACAAGTACGCAATTTCTGAGTCATTATTTTTTCTTTGCGTGTATTACAAATAAACACCATCAGCAGCGTAAATTGTCTAATGCAAAGTACAGGCACTCCTTGGGTTAAGAACGCCTGACTTACGGACACCCATGCATACGTACGAGCTCTTGTAATATTAAATTCAGAAGTCTGACATGTACAGGCGTTCATTTCTACACACAGCAGAACTAATTTACTCTCTCTCTCTCTCTCTCTCTCTCTCTCTCTCTCTCTCTCTCTCGTCTTCACCCTTCATTACTTGCGGAGGAGGGAAATTGGAGGAAAGGCACCAAATGCTGGAGGACTCAGAGTCGGGCAGTATCTGGGATGAGGGAATTAACTTTTCAGGTCAATGAGTTTTCATCAGAACTTGAAATAAAACAAGTTTTGAGGCACAGACGAAAGGGAAGGGGGGAAGGATTGAAGCAAAGTGGTAGAGGGAAGGAAGGAGAAATTAAGTAATGCAAGTAAGTAGTGCAAGGGTGAACAATAAGGAACAAACTCTGGAGGAAGTGTAAGTACGGTATCATCTGAAGTAATCAAAGAAATGTGTAGTGATGCTGGGAATATGAAAAAGCCAAAATGTCGGTTATCTTGAAGCTGGGTTATATTAAAGTTTAATTTTGATGGCAGTAATTGAGTGTAGCAAAAGCACTTACTCAGTTAATCATGCCTTAATGAGGTACAGACAGGTGAGACTGCTTGAAATATTGTGAAATCTTGCATCTATAGCTGACGTTGGTGCTACACGAATTATAGCCCAACTGCTGCACATAAGCTGGTACTCTGTTGTCAATTTCCTGGTGTAAATGGCTGTCCAGTGTATCCACAGGTGGTGTAAGGATTAGGGATTTGATGTCTTTCTTCTCCTCAAGCTGATATATTTTCTCTGTCGGTGACATTTTTGTTTGGCAGCTTTGTTTGGGAAACGACTGAGCATTTGCAGACTTCACCCAACAGTGGACGGCTTCTTGCTCTCAGTAACCACAACGATTTAGGGATCTACGAGTTCCATGTCCAGGATGGCATCTGTGATGTTACCAACACTCACAGCTGTAGTGAAGAGGCACTAAGGAAGCTGGCTGAAACCAAAAACCTGAGTGAGTGATGCTAATGTGCTCGTTAACAAAATACACACTGATCAAAATCGTGTGGGGCAGTGGCAATGTGATTTGATAGACAGGATCGTTAACTTTTCCAGTTATAGAAGGGTCGATAAACAGAGAACAAAGTTCCTGAAGGAAAAACACCTTTGACTACAAGTTCGTCAGGCGGTCCTGGAGGCCCTGTGGGAGAAGGAGTTGGTGGTTCCCTGATTGTCAGAGTCATTTGGCAAAATGCCCCATCACTAGAGCTAACAAGCACCAAGACATTGTTTGGCTGGCTGTGAGATAGGCCCTCCTAATCAGATCCTTCATGCACATCAGGAGCCTCAATCCCATTGTATGCAGTCCTCGGGATGACTGCAGTGTGGATGAGATGATTGTCCAGTTCCTCATGGGCTGTGTATTTGCCAAGAATGTCTGGAAAGAGATAAAGTGGTCCTTGTCAGGGTTTGCCCCAAGCAGCTATGTAACATGGGACTCTGATCTCCAGGCTGTTCCCGGGGTGCACGCTGAGACTAACATCAACTGCTGCTGGAAGATCATCAGTTCAGTGATAGGCACACTTTGGTTTGCTTGAAACTTGTTGACCTTTTAGTGGAAGGAGATGTCTGTAAGGGAATGCTGCTGACTGGCACATTCCAAAGTGTAGGAGTACGTGCTGAGGGAAGCACTGCAGCTTGCTGCAGCCACTGCAAAGGCTCAGTGGGGAAGGACCACAATGTAGGGTCCTGTCGCAACTGGACACTGAGGGGTCAGGCCCTGTGTAGCAGCCTCTCAAACACTTCACTGGTGCATTGTCTGAGGAAGTGTGATTGGTGTTGGTGTATTGTACAAGTAAATGTATTGAGTTGATAGCACAATGACTGTTGGCAGTGGCAGTGTGACATGTGGACATGTCCCAATTGTACTTACTGTATATGTTATGAATAAACTGTGTTTGTGGGGAATAAAAAAGAACATCAATTTAAGGTAATTGGCAAAATATTAGGACTTTTAAGCAGTAAGTTGTGATCAGTAATACACTCCTCGATACGGCCATGGATATACATTCAATAGTAATTTAAAAGAGAATTGAATCCCTATCTTTGGTTGCCCCATTTGTCGGACCAGAACTAATTAAGACTTGCAAAGAGCTAGCACAGGCACAAAGGGTAGATTGGCCTTTTCTGCCCATTATCACTCTATGAATCTATTTTGCTAAGTAACTTTACATTTTGTTTAATTCCCTCCAGCCTGTTCCCCCCTTTACTGAGAATGTGGCTGATCTGATCTTCACTCCTTGTACCCACCTGCGCCTTATATTCTTCAACATCTTTGATAAACAATCTGTCATCCTCAGAAACTAATTAATTCACCCGCGATAATCTGCCATTGTGGAATAGAGTTCCAAATATCTACTGCCCATTGTGTCCAGAAGTGTTACTGAACTTCCCCCCGAAAGGACAATTTTAAAAAGTTGCATGTGTTGGAAATCTGAAACTAAAACAGAAAATGCTGGAAACACTCAGCAAGTTTGGCTAATGTGGAAATACACAACAGGGTGGTATTGCCTGTCAGGAGACACAAGAGACTGCACATGCTCTGTTGCCTGTCAGATATTTCCAACATTTTCTGTTTTTATTCCTGCTTCAAAGACTTAGCTCAAGTTTTTAGACTGTTCCCTAGTTCTAGACTCTGCAACTGCTGGAAATAATTTCTTTCAGTCTACACGTTCCTTTAATGTCCATTTTAACTATCGTTTCAAGCTTCATAAGAATATGCATAGCATGTTATTGGGACGATGCTTAAAAATGATTGTACAGTTGTAGTAGAAAACTGTGATTCCATGCTATTTGCTTCACTACAATATACACATTACTGTGTAGCACAGGAAGCCATTTAAACAATTTTTATTCACTTATTAAGGCTGCCTACCTTTGTAAATGATAGAAAAGGAATTTATGCATTGTGATTTTACTACAAATGTTTTATTCTCAATAGTTATTCACTCACATGAGCTTGACAGTACCGGGGTGGTGCAGGGTATGGGTATAGATTAGAAATTAATACAAATATTCTCTCATAAATCTGTTGGTCCATAATCAGCACATTCTACTCTATCTCTACTCACAATACAACTGGTTAATTCCAAAAACCAATCTAGTGAATACTCATTGAAACTCCTCTAAAGCAAGCCTAACCATCCTTGAAAAGGATCAAAACTGTGCTTTTTGTTTATTTGTGCCTGGGAAGTGGTGTTGCTGGTATGGCTGGTGTCTATTGGCCATTGGTAATTACCGTTGGGAAGGTGGTGTTGAGTAATCTTCTTAAATGACTGCAGTCCTTGTGGTTAAAGCAGTCCCTTGGTCTGGTTAGGTGGTGGGGGTGTTGGGGGAGGAGTTTTGGGTTTTGATGTGGCAGAAGTGGTTAACTTGAAGGGAATTTGTAGGTAATGGATTTCCATGTGATCAAAGTTGCTGGTTTTGAAGGAGCAGACCTTTGAAGTGCTAACCATACCCTACTTTCCTGGAAAAGACCTGTTTTTTGACCATTAACCGTTCCTCAATCCAAGCCAGTTTATCACTTCCAATCCCTTGAGCCTTAATCTTTTCCCTAAATTTCCCTAAAAATTCAAATAAGTCAGTTCCCCTATATCTACTCTATTGGTTGGACCCTCAAAAATGAATAGAATTATCAAACACTTTATATTTTCCAAGTGCCATGTCACCACATCAACAATAGATTCTTGCATCTTTCATGCTGTTGAGGTTGGGCTAATAAGCTTTCTTTTCTCTGTGTTTTTTGGACAGTAGTTGCTGGTTTAATCAAGCATTTCTAAACAGTTTTAAGATTTTTCTGTTTTTTTATATCGTCGCAGTGAGCAAGTCAAAGTGCATAAAATGTAGATTTGGCACTTAAATTTGAATGAAAAATCTTGCTAATTCTTCTGAAGTTAGGTGATTAACAAGTAAATTGTTTTTGATTTCCAGGTCTATCATCATGTTTAACTATGAAGATTCTGTCATTTAAAAGCAGCACATCCTTCATACTGCTCAATAATTGCACACTGCTTCACTTCTCTTGGTTGGAAGGTGCAGCTGAAGCAGATATTTTGGATGGCTTTAAACTTAGTCTACCTCCTGAGGCCCCAGAGCGGATAACGGATGGCCAGATTTGCCAAGAAATGCTTTTCCTACTGGACAGCACAGGCTGGATTTGTATCCTTTGTAGTAGTTTTGAACAACTTAATACAAATTATTGAACAAATAATAAAAGCTTAATATTTAAGTCCCTAATATATGAGATGCAATTCCACTTTCATTACAGAGAAGGAGCATTCTTGTAGCAGGAAATTCTATTTCCCTCCATAGATGCTGCCTGACCCACTGAGTTCCTCCAGCATTTTGTGTGTTGCTCTAGATTTCCAGCATCTGCAGTCTCTTGTGTCTGCAGTAAATTTATCACTGGTCTTCGATCACACTAGCTTGTGCACAGACATAGAGAAGTTGCTGAAAATATAATTGGGAGGTTCAATGATTTTTTTTAAATCTAAGGGTGATTTTTTAAAAAGTACAGTAACAATTAACATCCGTTTTACAATTGCACTTGCCAACACCGTGAACCATTTTATTTACTCTCACTAGCACTCGTTGAATCAGGATATTAGTTTTGGTTACAGATTTGAACAGAACTGGGTTAACATGCATACAGGTATAAAGACACAATCAGTAAACTATTC
>JARFYF010000001.1:93662636-93673327 GCA_030265395.1 Rhina ancylostomus
GACTTGTTGGGCCCGAAGGGCCTGTTACCACACAGTAAATAAAATTAAAAAAAAATTATATTGAACCCTCTCTGATTCAAGTGCAACCTAACCCTCTTGTACAGGTCACCTCTACCCCAGAAGAGATTCCAGTGGTCCAAGAACCTGAATCCCTGTCCCCCTGCACAAGCTTCTGAGTCACACATTCATCTGGCCTATCCTATTTCTGATCTTGCTTGTCAGTGGCACCGGGAGTAATCCAGAGATCACCACCCTTGAGGTCCCGCTTCTTAACGTCTTGCCTAACTCCCTATACTCATTCTGCAAGACCTCATCCCTTGTTCTACCTATGTCATTTATACCAACATGTACAATGATCTCTGGTTGTTCACCCTCCCCCTTGAGTATTTTCTGCAGCCACTCAGAGACATCCTTGACCCTGGAGGCAACACACCATCTTAGTGTCTCTTCTGCAGACACAGAATCTCTTGTCTGTCCCCCTCACTATCAAGTCTTCTACCACTATTGCACTGTCTTACTGCACTCTTCTCCTCTGAGCCAGTCACAGTGCCAGAAACCTGACTGTTGCTGCTAGCCCCTGAAAGAACATCCCTCTCAACAGTATCCAAAGAGTACCTGTCACTGAGGGGAATGGGCAGAGGGAAACCCTGCACTGATTGCCTACTCCCCTTGCTTTTCCTGGTGGTCATCCATCTACTTGAAGCCTGTAACTTGGGTTGACCACCACTGTAAAAGTCTTATCTCTGATGTTCTCGGAGGCCCAGATGATCTTGAATTCATCCAGCTCCAGTCCCTTGACTGATCTGCCAGGAATTGCAGCTGGGTGCACTTGATCGAGATGTAGTCATAACAAAGACCATGAGATTCCCTGATTTGACACACTTTGCAGAGGAGCATTTCACTGCCATCCTGCGTACACTGAATCAAAATTCAGGATCAAAAATGGAAATAAAACCTTACCTGTTCTTCCTTACCAAAGCCTTTTAAAAGGTCCACTCTCACTCCCGACAACTGGACCATTTACTCAGCCTCTTGACCCAAAGCCTCACCACTGACCCACTCCAACAATGGCCACTCTATTTGACTCTACCTTTTTATTGGCTGCTATTAATTCGCCAGTCAAATGTTACAAACAATTTGCAAACCTACCTCTTTCAGAACCCTGCAAAGTGAAACTCACAAGCAAACCCCAAGATTGAGTGCAGCATTTGCCTGTTGAGTGCGAGCATATAAATGAGGAGTGGGAGTAGGCCCCTGAGCCTGTTCTGCTTTCTGATGAGATCATGGCTGGTCTGATTTGTTACTTCATCTCTGCATTCTTGCCCACCCCCAATAGCATCTTGCCCTGCTTCTTATCAAGAATCTATTGAATCCTACCTTAATTTTTAAAAAGTTGCTTCCACCACTCTTTGAGAATGTGTTCCAGATACTCATGATCTTGTGAGAGAAAACAAAATCTCCTCATTTGGTCTTGCATGGTCTTATTTTTAAACAGTGATACTTCAGTTTTGAATTCTCCCACAGGAGGAAACATCCTTTCCACATCCTCAGGATCTTGTATGTTTTGGTCGAATACACTCTCACTTTTCTAAACTCTGACAACCTTTCCATTGCAATTATGTCAAACAAATACTCTCAGAACTGTATCAAAAGGTTCTTGAAATAAAGAAAACAGTACTGCACATCACATTCCATATATGGTCTCACCTGTGTCCCGTTGAACTGAAGCAGAACTGCCCTATTCAATTCCCCTTGTAGTAATTCCTGCCAAGTGGATAATTTCATGTTTTCCCACATTATTTCCTGCAACATACAAGGAGAAAGTATAAAATCTGAGAGGATTATTCCCGTAGTGGGGGAGTCTAGAAATGAGGATTGCTGAAAGGAGTTTACCACTTAAGATTGATGGGGGAATTTCTTATGGGGTTGGAAGAATATTAGAATTTTGGCAGCTCTCAATCCCATAGAAATGTGGGATATAATCAAGGCTGTGATTGAAGTAGGTTTGGAGTATTGGGGTTTAAAGGTCATGTGTTTTGACCAGGAAAGTGTTGAGCCAAAGGTCAGATTAACCAAGATATTACTGAATTGCAGAGCAGATTCAAAGGGCCATAAAGTCCATTCTTGCTCATGCTCTTACTCGCGGGCTATTTCTACATAAATTCTAACATTGGCATTCAGTTACAAATTATTTTTTGAAATATTATTTCTGTGAAAGTAATTTCTTTAACTGAATATGTCTCTGTGATTGAGAAGTTGCATCTTGATCAACAATGTGACGTTGGCAACTTCTGGGACCAAGGGAGTAGCACTATTTTACTGGATTAATGGTTGCTTCCTATATGAGTATTTGAGTACCCCTATCTGTTTCCAAGTAATGCCTTGACCACAAGAGTTCTTCTGGTTAAAGAAGGTGGCTTATCCCAACCTTTTGGCCAATTAGGGATGGACAATAAATACTCCTCATGCCAGTGATCCCATAAAGAAGAGCAAAAGCTCTCTTTATTCTAATAACTGAGAACAATCTTTGTTTAACAGTTGATTAACATTAAAGTATTTTTCTTCATATTTACAAAATAAGTGGTTTATTCCCAGCTAACACATTTGAAGCGAGTAAGTAATAACTTTCGTTCTGAAAAACTAAAGTGCTAATTATTTGTGAAACAAATTTGTCAGTTTTGGTTCAGCCGTTCCATTTTGACACTGTATTGATTCACATGGGCAATGGCTTGCAATATGGTCCTTGTCATCTTCTGAGTGACCAAGATCCCCAACGTCCTCCTGAACCCGCTGTTACCTCGAGCAAGTTTGGTAGCCCAAGTTTCCTTCAGAAACTGGAACAACGAGGCTTTGTGGTTCATTTAAGAAAATAAGTGATTGAAAGAGGTGGAAGAACAAAGGGATCAATGGATACAGAAGAAGAAGAAATCATTAAAAGTGACTTTGCAAGTCAATAAGGCAATTAAAACGTGAACAAATCATCAAGAATTATTTCCAACAATATATAATGCAAAATAGTGAAGTTACCGAGTTTTATAGCACTGTGTAATCAGATGAAGTTGTGCTTTGTGAATTGAATCGTAAAGAGGCATTGCAGTACTGTTGAAGGTTTAAAACAGAGCCTGAATTGTAGCTGTTGGGAAACAAATTGATGCTTTGAAAGAAATGTTTTAAAGGGCTTTAAATTATGGGTTACACAGGGTAGATGTGGAGGACATTTCCATGTTGGTGAATTGAGTGCTGTGATGCTCAATAGTTACTGTTAAATTCAATGGCAAAATAAGAGTAAATATCTTTAATCACTGGTTAGAATGTGAAATGTGCCACCATAGGAAGCAGTTAAGGCAAATCGTTTAGATGTTTTCTAAAGGAAACAAGATAAGCACATGATAGGCAGGATTCTGACTTTGAGGCATTCAGTCATAAACCCAAAGGCAGTAACTTTGCACCATTGGCTCGTACACCAAATGTCCGAACCTGTGGTTCGTCTTGTACTGAGGCAGGTTGATAGTTTGAAGGTTGGATGAAGTATAAACATAAGCACAAATTCAGTGGAATGGGCTGTTCTGGACTGTATATTCTAACTGCCTATTTTTAACTAATTAAGGACTTTGTAATGATATTAATGCAAATATCTGTGTGAAATTCCAGTGTGCAATTCAATGTAATTCAGACATTATACCACAGAAACCATTGTTTTGCCTATCTCTCTCCCATATCTGATACATCTTGGACAGGTGAAAACTTTTTCACCAGTTCAAATTTTCTTTCCACTTTTGACACTCTTGGGTTCAACAAATCTTCTTTTAAGAGCAAAGCACACAAAGAAACGGATACCAACTCAACAATCATGGTAAAAATAACACATGGAAGAATTTTAAGCTACCACAGGAGATTTCCAAAAGACAGTAAAACAACTTTATAAATATTGGTAGTTCTTGTATTTCACAGTGAATGAATTCACCTTCAGTTTTAGTTTTTAGATGTCAGAATTTGAATTAAAGAGAATCCATGATCTTCTGGAAAAACTGCCACTCCTTCCATTTTAATAAAACAACCACATAAATGTTGCTGGAGCAGTGCCACAGTCAAGGATAAACTGTTTTTCAATACATCTCCAGTCAGCTTCTTTCTTAACCCCTGACTTTGGGGTACTTATAAAACAAGAGAAATGAAGAATGCAGGACAGTAATTGAAACACATGTATTTTGGCACTGGTTGAGGATTAGGATTTAATGGAATACACAGGGTTATATGGAACAAATGAGGAGGTCGGTCAGTCTCTCGAACCAGTTCCACCAATCAATTAGCTAAGAAGCTAACTTGCACCTCGGCTCTATCTCTTCCCTTTTTGTTTCACACCTCTCATCTGAAAACAAAACTACAGATGCTAGTCTGGAATATTTCAACTAATTCCCCTTTTGAGGAAAAATATTCTTCTTTTTCACTATTATTAGGGGAAAAAGCGCTTCCTACTTTGAAATGTAATTTTACAGTTGTGCCCTTTCATGCACAATTTTCACAGAAACAATGAGAACTGGTGTAGCACGTGATATATTGCTATAGATAGGAGATTAGCTTGTGAATCGGAAACCAAAAGTTGGGATAAATGGGTCTTTCTCTGGTTAGCAAGATGAAATGAATGGTATGCCGCAGGGATCTGTACTAGTGCATCATCATTTTAGAATTAATATTGTTGACTTCCATAAGCATGGTGATTAAGTTTGTTGAGGTCATAAAGTTGGGGAGGAGAACAAGTTGTCAAGAGGCAATAAGGAAGTGGCAAAGGTAAAGGGGTGGTATGGTAGTGTAGCAGTTAGCGTGACACTATTACAGCGCCAGCGATTGGGGTTCGATTCCCGTCGCTGTCTGTAAGGAGTTTGTACGTTCTCCCATGTCTGTGTAGGTTTCCTCTGGGTGCTCCGGTTTCCTCCCACATTCCAAAGACGTACAGGTACGTTAACATGGGTTTAAAATGGGAGGCGTGAACTCATTGGGTCGGAAGAGCCTGTTACCACGCTGTAAATAATTTTTTTAATTTAAAATTTTATAACATATAAAAAAAATTTAAATAGGTTAAGTAAACAGGCAAAAATCTGGCAAGTGGGACGTAATGTGGGAAACTGAAATACTCCATTTGGCAGGAAAATAAAAGAAAAAAAATCAGAACTTCAAGATGAGCATACCTGTACTGGAAGTAAGTAGAAAAGCTAACAGAATATTGTGACATATTGCTGGGAGAACTGAATATAAAAGAAAGGACAATATGTTTTGGTTATTTCGAGCTTTGGTGAGGCCCCATATGGAGCTTTGTGTACAGTATTGGTCTCCTTATTCAAGGAAGAATTGTAATGCATTGGAAGCATTTCTGAGGAGATTACTTGACAAATACCTTGAATGTGCAGGTTGTCTCACGAGGAAAGATTCTCAGGCAAAGCTTGTATTCACTAGATACTAGAAGCATGAGAGTGGACTTGATTGAACGTATAAGATCCTGAGGGATCTCGACAGGGCAGATGCAGAAAGGATCTTTCCACATGGGAGAATCCAGAAAGGCAGCAACTGTTTTAAAAACAAAGGGCCACTCATTTAAGAATTGAGACAATTTTCTTTTTTGAGGACTGAGAGTCTGGATATTTTTAAGATAAAGGGAGATAACCTTTTCAAGAACCTATCGGGTGAAATTGGTATTACAGTCAGATGAGCTGTGGCCTTATGAAATGGAGCAGACATGAGGTCAACTGACCTACTACTTATTTGTATGTTCATAGGAATTAATTCAACCTATTCTGAGAACTTAGACTTTTGAACTATGATTTTTGACTTTTTAAAGTAACTGCACACAGGCATCAGTTACTTTTCAGGGGACCTGACCATAACATCTAAACTTTGAGTCTAGTGTAGTAACGAGAGAATGCTTTCCTCTGAGAAGATGTTCAACCATGTTTTCCATCTTAGTTGGAGCTGAAAAATGCTATGGCCATATTTCAAGAAAAAAATTGAGTGTTCTCTCCAGTTGCCAAGGCTTATCTATAAACCAGATCATCAAGTCTTTATGCCATCACTGCTTGTGGGACTGTGTTGTGCTCAAATTGTCTGCTGTGATCTCAGAGATCCTGAGGTTTAGAAGTTATTATTAAATGAAAGACCATCTTTAAACAGCAATGATGTTGAGAAGGAGCTGTTCAAATTCTCCACTTAACAAAAACAATTCGGAAGGAGTGTTGAGCTGGAAAGTCCAAAGTTTCTAGCTTCAAGCATTTGTCTGCACAACATTGGCTGCTATCAGCCAGGACAATAGTTGAGGCAAAGCAGTGAACTGGGGAGTTGTGGAGTTTTGTGACTGATTGCTATTCACTGCAAATGCAGGAATTGATGGAGGTTTGGCTGAGATGTAGCTCTTCTCAGTTGGGGTGAAAAGTCTGCACATGTGCCCCGTTCCAGTTGTCAGAAGGAGGAAGCTCTGAAAGGGTCTTGGCTCTGCAGAACCAAATGCGAGCAGCTTCATGAGACGGGGAAGAGAAAACTGACAAAGAGGAGAAAATTAAATTTCTGTCAGGTTGCCTTTCAGAATTCATCTGGACATATGTGATTGCGATGGTTTTAAAGTCTGAGTGTTCCATTTTTTCCCCAACATACTACACAAAAGTTATGATAAGCTCATGTGTCAAATTAGAATGGTTATATCATTATGTCGTGGTTTATCGATCATATTTCAGTCCTGGATTGATACTTTGCTGTTGTGACATCATGGTTTAAAAATTTATTTCAGAACCCCAGGGGACCTTTCTGACTGGGAGGGTGATGCTTCTGTTTGAGTTTCTCTCTCTGTGGTTCCAGTGTTCTTTCCTTTTCTATCAAAACTTGCCAGACACTTTTTGATAGACTCCAAGTTTGGTATTTTCAGAAGCTGTTGTATTTGTTGTAAAAATATTTCAGCAACTTTGAGGATTGGTAATGATAATAAAACTGATTATTCCAAGCCCTATCATCTGTTGTACCAGACATACTTGGAACAGAAGGCACTGGTTATATTTGTTACTGTCTCACTGGCTTCCCATGACTGCCTTTTCTGCAGTCTAGATCATTGTTCTGTTAGCAACACGTGGTTTGCTGTGGAAACTAACCAAGACTCTTGAGTGGAATTCTGGTTTCCTCCCTTTGGCTTACTGGATCAAGGTATAAGGGGTGATATCCTGCAGTCTCGCTTTCTTTAACAAGGCAGAAAATCTCCATGGTGGATAGAGCTGGAGCTTTTTTTTAAATGAGAAAAGCTAAATAAATACTATCCTCCAGTTGGAGCAGATTGCAAAACATTCTCAAGTTGTTTTTCCATTCTGAAACAAATATGTTCCAGATGTATAAAGGCTGGAGGCTAACTCATCACATTACTTCATCAGATAACATGGCATATTTGTAGCATAACTGTCTCAACAAAAGGCATCATATTAGAGCTCTTAATCATGGAATGGTTTCACAAAGGAGACCCAGTAGAGAGATCAGCCTCATTGTTGACCCAGCATCGTGAGATTGGGGGAACAGGTTAGATCTGAAATTGTTGGTGATGTACTATTCTGGCTTGATTCAGTCACAAGGGAATGCAGGAGAAGAACTTAGATTTGTTTTGTCTCCGACTTTCTATTGGAATTGGCAATCCGCTAATTGTGTAAGTTGAACAGGAGGATCACAGTTTTGGCTCCAAGTTATTTTTCTTCCCAAACTTATTTTCTTTCCACCCCTTTTTTTTTGGAACTTCAATCTCCCCTCGTCGTGCATTAATTATTTGCAGATTGAGAAAAGCTGTCACACAAACTGAAGAACTGTGCTCCTTTGCCCTTGCAGAAACTGAGCATAACATTGTCTAAGTGCACCAGAGTCTCATCAACTGGTTCAGTATCTGAAAGCCCACATCCCCACAACAGATGTGTCCATCGTAACGTGAGTATCGGGCAGTCTTTGCCATTAAACAACTGAAGTGTCCCTCCCCTTAATGATCCTTGGGCATTTTGCAGTGGTAAATATGTTTATCAAGTAGTACCATGGATATGCCACATTCAGCCCCTACTGATGAGATGAGTTGTCCATGAGCAGTTTGCCTATTTCCGGATGCCGCGAGCTGCCATTAGTTGAGGCTCTCTTGCCTTTCTGAAGTGGGATTGAGAATTTCTGCTTTGACAAATTTTACTAGCTGTGCTCACACCAAAAATAAAAGAATGTGGGACCCAGAAGCTGGCGGGCCTCGACTTCAGAGCTGTTCCCCTACTGAGCCTTGGCAAAACATTAAAAGTTCCTTGTTGCACAGAGCATCTGGTATGCACAGATAAGCAAACGGATGAGACTCTGCTGGAGACTTTTAGGAGCTCTATAAATATGGGAAGTGCATTTGATGACTGGAGAGAAGCTTTTGGAGCCCCGGTGCTCGTATATGAAAAGGAAAATTAGAAACCAATTAGTCTGACTTTATTGATAGGGAAGAAAAACACTTACCAGAGCTATGTTGAGGGGTGCTATTAATCTTCATTGAGTTAACGGAGAGCCAATAAATAGAATTTGATGCATGGTTTTTAAAAGCTAAATCATGCTTACCAAAGCCAATGAGTTCATTAAGGTGGTGACAGAATGAATGGGCCCTGATTCTTCGTGCATGTTTTTCACAGTTGAACACAGAGCTCCATATTAGTAGCTATTGAATAAGGTGCCGGCAGTAAAATAAATGCTAAATACATAGCCTCTATCTGTAGAAGGCATTCCATCTGAGCTAAACTATATTTCCCTGGCACTGGTTGGGACTGGTCCATTGGTCTTCCTTCCTGGGGAAATGATCCTTGTTTGGGCATTTTGACTACTGGAGCATTGCAAATGAGGCCATGTTCCTCTGTCACTTTCATATGTGGGCCTCCAATTTGGGCCACTGGAGGGCTGGAAAGCAGGGAAATCCAGAGCAACTTGCATAGATTTGGTTCTTCAAATAGGAGGAATAAGAAGATTGATTAAGACTTCTTAGCATATCCCCCAACTCCCTTACCCATCCTATCCCATTGGGGAGAAGCAATCACAGGGCAGATTGAGATCAAAACTGGATCCAGTGATGCATGAAACTTGCCGAACCATCAGTCAAACCAATGCTTACCGCATTGCTTGACTGTTCCAAGTAACTTGAAAAATAAAAATGTGGCATCAATTATCCATGAGGATAATTGGTCATGATGTTCACACCTGAAACCCTGATGAAAATCAAGAAAGAATAAAAGTGAACTAACATCAGGGTTAAAGTGTTGCAAACTTTCATACAGCCAGACCCTGCCAACAGAGGAAAGAATTACTTCAAAATGGGCACAGTCATAATTAAAGAATCGCATCAATCAGACCAAGACCTAGTCTTGCCCACCACCAGACTGAGGTACATATTGTCCTACAGGCGAGGTAACCCCATAGCAGCACGGGGCTTAAGCCTCATGAGTGAGTAGCCCTGAGAATCTTCACCACTGACTCTGCACCCCCATGATATTTCATGGCATGAGGACAACACAGGCATGGAAACCTCCTGTTAAACACCTACCACCTTCCTTCGGGTGATGAAGCAGTGCTCCTTCATGTTGAATATTTTTTGACAGGATGTTGGGCACCTCCTTGAATGGGACAATGAGTCAGTTACCTGAAGCCTCAGGAATTTAAGTTTCCCTTTGCAGCTGAATTTGGGGAACCCAGCCAGTAGATTTCTTGACTGTACAGTCAGTTAAGAGAATGAGCGGAAACATTTTGTGTTGGGAGGTTAATCAATCGTGGCAGCAAAGAGAGACTTCATTGTGAACTGCTGCCCCTGCAACGAAGTTCCAAGACAAGTCTCCTCCTGGGTGAAGTGGTAGTGCAGAGGTCTCGCTGCAGCAAACTGGCATCAGTATTTTTTCCACACCCCTACCCCCAAGTGCTCCGTTCATAAAGCATTAGTTTCAGGATGACTTTGACTTGGCCTATTATAAAAGCAGTTTTATAAATGGAAACTCTGATCAGCTTTTCCTGAATTGATGTATGTTCCCCACAGGCAGGATGTTTTTGCAAAGTTCTGTGGTTTCAATTTGGCTTTTAAGAATCCTGTCTTGAAATCCCAGTCTCGTGAATCTGCTCTTGGATTCATAGGGTACTGCCTGGTGATACTGCCACTTAAATTCAGAATGCACTTTTGTGCAGGTTATTTTTTTGTAAGTTCATATTTATCTTTGTTCTTTTTGCATTTGAAATGAATTCTTTATCCACATGACCACAGTTCCAAATAGTTGGAACACCATGGCCACAGAGTGACCTGACTTTTCCTTTTCTTCTTGGCTGAGACTGAATTTGCTAGGAAATACTTAAGATCATGAGATCTTTGAATAATTCCTACTGTATGGGATTTGACTGAACAGCTTCATACCACTGAGAATACTTCATGTGGGGCTTCCTCTCAGTTCACTTCATCCTCTCTGTATATCCTGTCCAATTGTGTTTACCAAGATTCACTATAAATGTGCTTTTTGCTTTAACTAAACCATGAGGTTGTAAGTTCTTTCCAGTCATTGCACTCAAACTAGATCAGTTTCTCCTGAATTTCATATTAGTTGTGGTAGTGCCAAGGTCTGTCACTTAATGCAGTTGCAAATTAAGCAGTTGATGTTTTTTTTAACATTTTACTAATGGGAAAATTGTTGAACTGG
>JARFYF010000001.1:93711251-93725283 GCA_030265395.1 Rhina ancylostomus
AAAATACTGCTTGAACAATTACATGTGTTCATATATGTGGGACCAGAGGAGAATGAGTGATTACACCAGACTGCAGACGTTGCTTCAGTTATAGACGTACAAAGGTCAAAATACGACTTTCATTCTTCCTTGCAACCAGCCACAGCACCATTAATTATGTCTTGGGAACAGCCAGCTGACTCTGCTGTGATAGCAGCCGGTATGTGGCATTATCAAGTCCAGAGAGAGATAAATAAGTAAAAGAGAATGACTTGGTCTTGAAGCTACAGGTAATATCTGCCCCAATTGTCATTAACCTCCAACTCTAAGTGGAATTAGCTTTTAGCACCAGGCACAAAGGTACTTACAAAGGATGTCAGCCGAAGGATGAGTTTATGCAAAATAGAAAATTCTGAATTTCAACTCTGTCTGAAGCAAAACACTGCTCTTTGCCCTCTCTCAGTTTTCGGGTCTCCCCGCCATCTGCAGTAGCTCATCAGGAAATGCTGAAGCCAATACCAGCCAAGACAACTCTACTGATCAAACAGTTGTCAATTTGGAGAGGTTTTCAGCCACAATGAAGTGCAGCTCAATGAATCTAAATCATGAATAAGTTTTTAAATGCAGGATAATATCCATCAGCTGGAAAGGCTGTCAAAAGCTAATTTGCTTGTCAAATAGGTTTCCATAGCACATCTTGGAGGTGACATACTAGACTCTCATTTTTGCTAAAGTATATATTATCCACAATTGGAAAAGGGCAATGGAACTTCTCATCCGCAGCATGGTTCAGAAGTATCTTTGTTGCTTTATGTAAGAAACTTTCCTTTCGTAATGTCTCCTTAAGTTCTCTGAGCATTTTATTCCAAAAACGTAGGTAGCCTTTTCACAGTTAATTCACAGTGCTGAAGAGAATTCTTCAAAGGGGCTACATTATGAAATATACACACAGCTTTCATTCATAACTGGTGAGTGTCCAGAAACTTAGTTGAAAATAAAATTCATGAAAATTTTCGTAGGCATTTACTGGTCTGTTGCCCCCACCTGAAATCGAACAGAAGCCCCATTTTGCTCAGGAATGAGCCTTTTGTCAAAGTAGCAGTTGGTGAGACCATGTAAATTCCTGGAATGAAGAAGTCTAGTGGAAGTTGACTGCTTGAAGACCTGCTTTTTTCCCCCCACAGTAGTGATCTCCTTGACATGTATTCATGCTGCAAACTGTTTTTCAATAAACCCTAAGAAATTCTAAAGGCAAATCCCGTAAATAGGCAAAATATATTAAAATCAGATGCTTATTGTGTTTGCAAGGATGAAGAGGCAACCACGAGTTTCATCCTGATGCTCCACTGTGTAACGAAACAGTCTATCTCACTATCTGAGTTAGCTGATTCAAGGTGTGCAAACTCTTGTTCATATGGACAGGTAGCCTGAAAAAATAAAAATGCTCACGGCTCCCCTTAAATCAATCAAACAAACTTAGATTAATTTATCCCAATACTTTACTAAAAAGATACATGATAGATAGGAATTATAAATATGTTGGTTCTGAAGAATTCAGCTCACCAGCAGCCTGAATGATTATCTTGCCAAACAAGATAATGAAACATCAGTTTTTCAAATACCCTTTGTTTTATTGACAAAATCAGAATACATGATCATCCGATCATTCACTGTCTCAAAACAAAACATCAGCGTATTTGACCATTTTAATGTAAAGAAGTTTTCAGAAGAAAGTCTTTACAAATATCATTGTGTTAATTCAGTTCATATTTTGAAATGTAATATGTGTCAATTGACATACTTCAATCTGCAACAGACATCTATAAGAAATCAGAAATCTTGTAGTATGATTTCATTTTATGTGATGTATACCTGTCACAAGCAGCTGTAAAGTCATCACAAGCACCAGATAAACACGGAGGGAGGTTGTCAGAAGTGGTTTTGCATAGAGGATATAAAGGCATGAGAAGTCTGATCACAACCAGTTTTGAGACAGAGATCATAACATCACTTGAAGCAAGTAGATAAGTATTTGAAAAACAAGAATATAAACTAATTCTACTTTTTGATTTCCTGAGTTAAGATCCTTCCTCTGTATTGCCTTTATTCCATCCTTTTATTGTCATGGCTATCCCTCCTTCACAATTGCACTGAGTTTTAATACTCACAGGTAAGCAGACAAATTTTTCTTTTGTCTTGCTCTGAGCCCACTTGGTGAAAAATTGGGTGAAAAACGACTGATCTCTTACCATCTCCCTCCTCACCCTGTTGGCAATCAGGGGACCTTCAGGTAGCAATAGGAGGTGTCGAAGGAGGAAATTGATGTTAAGGAAGGAGCAGTACTGTTTAAGAAATTAATCTAACTAATTAGAGTCAAATCTCAAATACACTGAAGCAACTGAATGTGAATATTTAAATAAAGTGGACCAAGTTGCCACAAATTTGTCTTGTTGGACTTCAGCTCTATGTGAAGCAATGAATGATTTGTACAGTGAATGTAGATTGAAGTAACTTCAGGGCATTACTTAAAGTTCAAGTTGTAAGTTATTGTACAAAAACCATTTCACGTTGTACAGATCATGCCAACCATGAAAAGTTTAGATTTTGCAGTATTTGAAATGCTGGATAATTTTAGCCCAAGAGCACTTGGAGAAAACTGACAGAATCAGATCAGCTTTGCCATTTTAGAACCAATGGATATTTTGTATCTCACCCTTTGGGGTACCTGATTTGTTTTGATTGCATGGACTATCTTAAACCTACTTGGATAACCACTGCCACTCATCACCCTGACGCAAGTTACGTCGCAAACAAAAATGAGCTTCCTTCAGAATTTCAAGCCAGATTTGAAAGGCTCTTTAATTGGCCATTTAAGTGTTGGCCACACTGCTGTCATTATGGAAAGGCTGAACCACTTAAGAAAGAGAAGATTTCTTTTGATAAATGTTATGAATAAAGCTGATGGATTCTTGATATCTAAGTGGTAGGTTTTTTTTGCTATTGAAGGTATCAGCATTATTTTTTCCTTGATCTATTGAGTTCAATACTTTTTAAAATCCCCAGCTGCCATTATGGGATTTCAGCATGTCTTAGCATCTTGGGTCCAGGGCTTCAGATTATCTCTCCCAGTAATAGGGACGATGCCAAATATCATGTCACCCTCGTTGTTTGTTTTTGAATTTATGGTTTTCAAAACTTTGTGTTATTCAACCACTACGAATTAAATCTTTTCTCCTTTATGTCAGCCATTTTGCTGCTTATAAAAACAAAGACAAAAAATAACTGCAGGCAGCTGTTGTTATAGTCAAGAAAATTATGGAAGATACAAATGAGACTGTGTCACCAATGTTTCCCCATTCTAAAATAAAAACAGAAACTGCCGGAAGTCCTCAGTGGATCAGGAAGCATCCGAGGGAGGAGAGACAGAGTCAATGTTTCAGGTCAAAGACCCTTTGCCAGAATGGGGAAGGAGAGAATAGAATTTTCTTGAGCTGCAGGGCAGGTGAGAACCATTTCTGGTGTGGTAAAACTGGGGTGATTATCCCCATTATAGAATCCTCCTCTTCAAACCTCACTGCTGCTTACAAACTCCTTTTCTCTCCTTCCTGGTTCTGATGAAGGGTCTTTGACTTGAAATGTTAACTCTTTTTGTCTTTGCACAGATGTGGCCTGACTTGTTCTGTATTTCTAACATTTATTTTAGATTTCCAGCATCTGCAGTTTTCTTTGATTTTTATATTTCCCTGTTCAGTGTCCAGCACAAAAGTCCTGTTTGTGAGATGCACACTGACTTTTATTCCCTTCACAGTGAATGATTGCTCTGCCTCAGCAATCTAGCAGAGATGTTCTTTCCATGTCATTCAGCATTCAATAAATTTATTTAATATTTAAATAATTGACCAACACCAAAAGGATTATTTGTTAAAGCAGAATAATTTAGTGTACTCTCCATTATATGGAAATTAATGGAAAAATAATTTGACTCTTACTTTTATAGCAAGTAATTTATTACATATCAAATAATCCGTCCCCTGAGGAATGTTCTTGGGAACAAGCTTCCCTGATATTTTGACCTGCATTCAATCCTCTGGGGATCACTGCCATTTCACGCTAATTAGAAACTCACTGCAGGAAAAAAACATCTATAATGAGCCTTACAGTAATCCACAGAAATAATGAAGTTTTTGTAATCCTCACAAAAGGAAATCATTGTCTGACAGTTGAATACAGCTGACCTGAATGACTTTCCTGCATTCAGCTAATGTACAACAGGAATAGCAAGAACATGTGAGAAATTTTAAAAATTATTCAGTTTCCACACCGAGGGAGCTGATTGCTTGCCTTGCGAGGGGTGTCCTCTTTTAGGGATCACATCGTAATTCCACTTTGATTGAAATTGTCTTGCCTCCGTGATATTTATTCTAAATGGCATTATGTGCAGAGTGCCGTTGCTATTGACCAAAGTTGGGTGGAGAAAAGTGAACTCACGAGGTTCAGAAGATACCACGTTGTACATTTGTATCTATTATTTAGCCTAGATGAGTAATTAAAACAATGTGTTGTCCAAAGTGTTAGGTGTGGCCCAGTGGTATCACCTTCTAAGGCAATCAGTTCCTGGACAAGCACGTTAGTAGTTGAAGTGGATAATGTCCACATGGTGCTGACATATGGCTGCAGTTGTGAAGGAGTCCTGTGCTATCAGAGGATGAGATGATAAGCGAAGCACTGTCCTTTCCTCTTTATTTATCTCTGAACCCACATCCCTGAGACAGGTTACATCATTGTTTGTGGGAGCTTGATTAAACAAATTGGCTGTCACATTTCCTGGGTAAACGTGCCTTCAGATACACTTAATTGGTTCTAAATGTGTTTTGGGAAATCACACTGTTTTAAAAGAAGCTATAATAACTACTAACCTTCTCACTTCAAGATTGTCAATTTGAACTGTGAAGAATTCTTTGTGGTTAGATCAACTGAATAGTTTGCTTCAGTGGCTGGAATTGTGGGTTATGGCTGAATTTAAATAAGGAAATCCTGAATCAGGAAGTAAACAATTATCTTGAAGTGAAAAAGGTGGTTTAATTATAATGAACTGAAAGGCAAAATAAAGATAAAGAAAATTTAAAAAAAATTCTTCAAATCTCCAATGATTAAATTCTGATAGAATGAAACTCCACAGTAATGAGATTAAAATTCTCAGAACCAGAGTGCTTCATTTGAAAAGTTGATTATATTATCATTAAAATTCACTTGCAACTGAATGTATCAGCTCTACCCTTCTTTATTCCAGCATATTTAATTGGTAAGTGCATCAATGCCACACCCTCGTATGGATTTCAAATCTGATTCCATTGATGAGAAATCAACAGAGCACTGCTGGAGGAGCAAAGCAGCCTGGGCAAAGCTTCCACATTAAGCTGGGGATGGGATGACTCCAGGGGTTGCTTTCGTATTAAAATATTACTGTGGGTTGTAAGCACCTATGTTATTCATAATACAGTATCAAAGCCATTAAGATGCATTGGATTTCTTGCTCTATCTTTCTTTCATGAAGAAGAATAATGACTAACTTGATTTGTGTTTTGGTTTTTCTTTTTTCATGCTGAATGATGGCAGGATATGATTTCTACAGTTGTGAAGAGTGTGGAAAACCAATAGCGTATCCCAAATTCTGTAATTACTTAAGTGTATTCTGTTCATTGATATGTGAATTTCATGCATTTTCAAACATTATTGGATTTTTATAACACCATTTATTGCCTTGTGATTAGTTCCTGAAGTATGTTTTCACGGTTATCTAGCCATTATCCCAGCATGATCATAAATGATAAACATCATTGGGGAATAATGAAGCATTACAGATGAACAGAGTGCAGTACATGTTCCCTAAAAGGAAATAGTGCTTGGAATAATCCTGCTTCATTTAAGTGAAAAGACTTGATGCTGTGAATCATGGTTTCTTGTGGATAATAGTGCGGACAAACAGTCTCTGCAGTTTGAATCGAGTTCCATGGGGTGATTGTAACAAGGTATACTGAGGCTTTTCATTACTGAAAAAATAATTTTAAATGTTTGATATCAGTTATAGTGCTTTTGGCATTATTTAATAGAAAACAGTTAGATTTTTTTTATGTAGCTAAACCTGGCACTGATCTTAAGTGGTGGATTTCCATTATAATTTATAGGCAGAAAAAGTTATAGGTTTCACAACTGAAGATCAGCCCTGGCTTTACCCAAATACTTTGAAGAATATTTTCAGAATAAATTCTTGAATTGTTCTTTCTGTGGCAGTAACACAGAATCAGTGAATCATTGCAAAAAATTCTGTCATTCACATTGATATTAAAAGAAAATCAATGTTATGAAAGATATTTTTAACCCAGAAAATCAGGGAAATTCATCTTTGGGTTCAAGAATTACACTCTATCACTTGTTTTAAAAAAGAGGTTATTTTCCAAGAGCAGAGTCCAAGTGCAGTGCAACAAAATGGAAATAGACATTGAAGAGTCCTGAACTGTTATGATCACAGAAAGAGAATCATCATCTTGGAAGCAGAACTGAGCAATCCTAGATGCAAGTAAGTTTACCACCTTAACTCTTGGCACTACACAGAAAATTGAGCAAGAACTTGTGGTCATAGATGAGCTGCCTGAACTTGCTGCTGACAACGTGTGTGATGGTCCTGAGTTTGCACTTGACTTCTGTGGCAACACTGTTGTGAACTGGTATGAGCTGCCTGATTCAAGATTTTACGGCCCTCCCTGAGTTAAAACCCTCATGTAATTGGGCCAGAACAAGTGCAGCTCACAAAACAGCTGAAAGATTCTTTGACACTTGACTAAACTTGTCCTCCAATTTGGCCATTTATCAAACCAGTCAAGAATTTTCTGTGCTGATCCTTAAAAAAAACAAAATCAATGAAACAATATTTTAAAAAATCTCCAAAAAGTTTAAAACTGATGGATAAAGTAAAACCATTGCAAAGTATTTGACATAGGTGCAGGTTTAGTGGGCAGATTCCCCAGTGTGGCTGCAGTGGAATTGCAGTATTGCTGCACTATTGGATCTGAGCACAGCAGAGAAATTACCAGCAGAATTTGGCTGGCAAATTTGGGATTTACGAGCTTGTGACCATATTCAAGACTCCTGATGCTTCGAAGGAATAAATTCCAGCAGCTCAGTTTGGAATTCCAAATCTTTCCCAGCGACCTAGCCCCTTGATGTTTGAGGATGAATTTGTATTAGATCTGGAGATCATTGCTGTGGTTGTGGGGTAATGTGCAATGAATTGCACTAATTAATTGTCTCATACATTCAACAGCTTGTTATTCAAAGGAGCTAATCAAAGCTAATTGTACTATCAATGTTTGCCAAAAAACATTTTATCAATTTTGATTGGAATCAACCTGATCTTTAAACTATTGTGATATGCTTGAAGTGCCTTTGGCACCTCAGATGTTAATTTATAGTGTCACAGAGTTGCACAGCACGGAAACGAGCTTTTCGGCCCAACTCGTCCTGACCATGATACTGATCTCCGCTAATCCTGTTTTCCTGCAGTTGGCCCATATCTCTTGATTTTTTTCCTATCCATGTACTTATCCATATGCTTGTTTAACACTGTGATTGTACCTGCCTCTACCACTTCCTCTGGCAGCTCGTTGTATTAACCCACCATACTCTGTGTCGAAAAACTGGCCTCTCGTATTTCCTTTAAATAATTCTCCTCTCAGCTTAAGCCTATGTCCTCTAGTTTTAGACTCTCCTACCCTTGGAAAAAGATCATGACCAACTACCCGATCTATGCCCCTTATAATTTTATAAACATCTGAGGTCACCCCTCAGCTTCTTGTTTTCCAGCTGAGAATAACTCCAGCCTATCCAATCTCTCCTTGTAACTATACCCTCCATTCCGGGCAACGTCCTAGTGAAACTTCTGCACTCTTTCTAATGCTCCCACATCTTTTCTATAGTGTGGTGACCAGAACTGGGTACAATATTCCATTTGTGGCCTGATCAATGTTTTGGGGCAGCATGATGCCCCAACTCAAACTCAGTACCCTTGCCTATGAAGGCAAGCAAACTAAATGCCTTCTTCACTGCCCTATCCAACTATGTCATCTTTTACAGGGAGCTATGAGCTAGCACCCCAAAGTTTCTCTGTGTCTCAGCACTTCTCAGGTCCCTGCTATTAATTGTATGTCTGGCCAGTATTATTTCAATTACTTAAGTTGATAATCTATTTGAGTAATCTGAAGATTTATATCACAAATCTTAAGGTTATTGTAGTGTCATGAATATTATTTTTATTTTCATTTTCCATCTTTTATTTTCTTTCATTTCTATTTTCATTTTCAACTCAGATTTTATTATGAGTTAATTAACTATTTTTCTTTATTGTTTATAGAAAGTTAATATTATAAAGGTCAGAATAAGGAGAAAAGGTTGTTGGAAGGCAAATCAGCAAACTTCATTTACGTACCTGATGTGATTGATATGTTCTCAGATGGTTCTTTGATAGCGGGTTAAGCTTAATTGACTAAAGATTCATCTGATGTCCTGTGCTTATATTTCTCAGTACGTTTATTGAACTGGTCTGAATATGTTACCAATTCTCTGGCATTGAGGTCAGTTGCATCACCAAGCTGAAACAAGCAGAATTGGAAGTTTTCACTGGTTCTGACAGCCTTTCTGTACTTCAGCCCTCCTTGAAGCAAGAACTTAAATATGGACATCAGAGCATCATTGAGGAGAGGGAGCAAGTGGGTTCCTTGAGACCAAGTCCAATCCTACCTCCTGCTGATGTCCACAAACAAGCACTTTCCAGTGTAATCGATGCATGGATGATCATCAGAAGCAGTAACTTCTGCAGCCAGTTATGGTCCTGCAATGTGTGGAGGCACATGACACCTCACAAATCAGGAGACAGGAATCTGTCAACCTTGCAGTCTGTATTGTTTAGTCCATACAGCCAGTGCATTTACCCACTTTTGAATGGATAGAATTTTATGAAAAATGAAAATAGAAAAATAATCTTATAGTACAACAGATTTATTTATTTGGATTTTCAAATGCATCGATTGATGTGTTGCACAAGCAAAGTGCTGCAAAGGCAGTTGAATATGGTGTTTAAGACCACATATGGCTGGAGAATGCATCAGATCAGCTGCGGGGATAAAGATGGGGGATTCTTGCATTGAAAAGATATGATTGCTTTCTTATGGTTTTGTATTTGAGGCTGTAATTATTGGCCGCAGATGTATATTAACAATTTAAGAATTGGGGGAACAAAACTGAAATTGAGTTGGTTAGATTGGTAGAACTCTGATGGGGCAGAGTCTGGTTTAAGGATGGGCAAGTCCAATTCAAAGAGAATGACATAATCCATCTTCATATCAGAGAGGGAGGCATATTTTGAGGAAATGTTAATGGAGAGGTTTATAGTGAAGAGAGGTAGTTGGTTTGCAGTTACTTATAAATGATGGTGACTTTTTTGATAAGGCCATTAAAAATGACGCTAAATCTTGGCTTTGTGGCAAGAGCTGAATAGTAGTAAACCAAAGAGGTGATGATGTCCAGTGGCTCAGTTTGGCCACAATTGGGAATGAGTGCAGTTTTCAGCACCTTATCAGGGAAAGAAGTAACAGAAGTGGAAATATGGATATGATATGCTGAAGTGTTAATTGGGACAAGGTGTTACAGTTGCAAAAAAGGAACTTTTGACGTTGTTTTATTTTAGATCTGACAATGTTAAACTGTGACCTAATTGAAGAGCCAGGGTAGATTGATGTTGGACTGTTCATGACAGCAAAAAGGTAAAAATTTATGATGAGCAAAATTAATTAAAGAGGAGGGTTCAGGGATGATTAGACTGAGAGTTATTAGTTATTGTGTTCTGAAGGCTTTGCTGAGGAATCTGCACAGTGGGCCTGACATGGATTATTTATTTATCCAGCAGGAACTGAAGCATTACATTTTATAAAAATCCAACCAGCTCTCTTGGGTTTTGCATTATGTACTGCACAGCATCAACCAAAGTAGCAAATTTATTGACTGTAAACCAAAGTGTGTGAAGTGTGCTTGCACAGATGAACAGATGCATGCATTAAAGTACTGCACACAGTCTATAACAAGGAGATAAAGGAGTACCTAATAAAAAAACAAACACTAAGAAGTAAATGCTGATACACTATACTTTAGAGCAAGCTTTTCTATCAGTGCTGATCCAGTTGGTACAAGATTCCATAATACAATTGTGGCAGTATTTCATTGTCAGTATAGCCCTTGACGAGAATAATCTCAACTTAAGCCATGAGGATAGCAGAGATGGAACTAGGTTGCAGACTGCTTAGGATGGGGGAGAATGACAGGAGCAGATGGCAACATAGGATTTCATTGTGCACATCGTATAAAATGTTATAACAATGATCTCAAATTTTCTCGAAGAAGCAAGGCTGTGCAACTTTAGAATCTTTCACCCCTGAGAGTGTGGAGATATTTTTGTCTTGACAATGCAGTCAAGGCAAATGTATGAGTTTGAAATAAAAGTGGGTTAAGGGTGGAGAGAAGAATTCAAATGTGATAAATTTTAAAAGGAGTGCAGGAGCTTACAATGTACAAGGCTCAGTTGTCAACAGTGGTGCCTTTTGTAGATAAAGGTTATCAAAGGACAAAGTGAATCCTCTGCTTTGTACCTCGAGTGGGATAGCCTGGAGGTAATTTTGCAGGTGTGGTTGAGTGTTATATTTTTAAGATCATGTACTGTATCCTAATTTGTGTACAATGCTTCTATGTTATTTGTTTCAATATATGAGCTTGGGGAAAGTAGAGAAATCAGAAGCAGAGAGTGATAGTGGAAGGTTGTTTCTCGCACTGTAGGCTTAAGACTAGTGGTATACTGCAGGGATTGCTGTTGGACCTTTGTTGTTTGTTATTTATATAAATGATTTGGATGAGAATGTGGAAGGCATGGTTAGTAAGTTTGTGGGTGATACTAAAATAGCTGGTATCGTAGATGGTGAAGAAAGTTATCAAAAATTATGGGGAGAGCTTGATCAGCCAGGTAAGTGGGTCAACAAATGGCTTTCAATTCAGATCAGTGTGAAGTGTTGCATTTTGTGAAGTCAAACCAGGGTAGAATTTGTACATTGAATGGTACGGCCCTGGGGAGTATTGTGGAGCAGAGGAACGAAGGAGTGCAAGAACATAGTTCCCTGAAAGTGGCATCACATGTCGGGTGGTGAAGAGGGCGTTTGGCACGCTGGCCTTCATCAGTCAGGGCAATGACTATAAGAGTTGGGACGTTATGTTGTAGTTGTATAAGACATTGATGAGGCCACATTTGGAGTATTATACGTAATTTTGTTCACCCTATTACAGGAAAGACATCATTGCGCTGGAAAGAGTGCAAAGAAGACTTATGAGAATGTTGCCAAGACTCGAGGTCCTGAGTCAAAGGGAAAAGTTGGGCAGACTAGGACTTTATTCCTTGGAACATTGGAGACTGAGGGTGACCTAATAACGGTGTGCAAGAATCATGAGGGGCAGGGATAGGGCGAATGCACAGTTCTTTTCCCCAGGGAAAATATAAATGGGTTTAAGTGAGAGGGGAAAGATGTAAAAGGAATCTGAGGGCCAACTTTTTCACTCAGGAGGAGATGTGTTAATGGAATGAGCTGCTAGAGAAAGTAGTTGAGGCAGGTACAATATAGTTGGCATAAGTACATGAACAGGAAAGGTTTGGAGCTATATGGGCCAAACGTAGACAACTAGGACTGGCTTGGGTGGGCACCTTGGGCCTATTTCCATGCTGTATTACTCTCTTGACTACAACCCGAAGTAAAATGAGTTCAAGGACAAAGTTAGGGTGCAGGTTCTCTACAACACCAGCCTCGGATATAGAAAAAGACAAAACTGGGACGCAATAGTGTATTAATGTAAGATGGGTAATTAGAGCATGACAAATTCATAAAGGCATTTTCCAATATCAGTCTGAAAAAGGAATTATAGCTTCAGAGATAAGTGCACAGATATAATATTCTCAATATATTTGAAAATAACTCTGCTCACTGATAAAATTTTAGCACTGTTCCTGCCTCTGAGTCACAAGCCTGTTGGTTGAATAATCAGGACCTGAAATCTCAGCACTATGAATAATGATATTTCAATGGTGTACTCAGAAACTTGATTGATTGTCAAAGGATGAGTACTCTTGATTGAGATGTTAAATCAAGTCCTGATTATCTTTTGAAAGAGAGCAACGAGTCTTCCATGTGTCCTGGCCCAGATTCCTTTCTCAGTCTTATCTGCCTTAAGACAATAGTATTAGGACATACCTGTCATTCAAAGTTAGTTGAGCGTTGCTTCTTGTAAATCTAACAGTCATTACTCTTCAAAAATAGATTATTTTTTGATTGTGATCCACTCAAATATCCTGCAAGACTAAAAAAAATCTAGAATTTCTCATCCTTTGTTATACAATAGTTCTAAAAGTCAAGGTCATCCAGATCTTCAAAACTTCAGAAAATCTGTTCACTTTATAACATAATTAATAAAGAACTTCAGATGAAAGGGAGGGTGTTCTGTATTATAAATGCCCAATATGTGGGCTTCCAGTGTTGTGTGAAATGGTTATTGGGTCATGCTCCCTGAGAGCTTTACAGAAGCAGTATTTAAATTGATGAGACATGGTTTAAGGAAACCTTTCTTATTACCGTTGAGTTAACATTGTAGAACTTGAGTTTTAAATTGATTTTTTTACATCCCTTGAGATAAAAATTTATTGATGGATGATCAAGTACAGGCTTATTTACAGCCACTCAAATTGCAAGGTTGTTTTGGAGGTGAAGAAATAATAACAAGAAAGCTTTTAGTGCACGAGAACAAAATGATGCTCATATGAAAGGTTAAGAAACGTAGTTAAGAAACAAAATATTATATTTTGATAATGGATCCTTTTTAGGATTGCTTTGACTGATTGATGACTGGGAATCTGCGATATTCTCAGAGTCTACGGCTAAACACGACAGCAATATGTTCACCTGTATTTTTTGCATTTACTTATGACATCAGTTGCCAATAACTTAATTACTTTGGTCTTCAATCTGAAATGTGAACTCTGTTTCTCTACTCAGATGCTGCCTCGCCTTTGAATGTTTCCAGCATTTTCTGCTTTTATTTTAGGAATCCAGCATCTGCATTTTTAAAACATTTTCATTTAATTACTTTTTTTTGTCAGCCTAATCAATAACTCAACTCAATGCCTCTATTTTACATCTTTTTCCCTCCATTTATCAAAATACCAATAATATCAGAAAGTGATTAGTCACAACATCCAACACCTAAAAGAACAAATCACAAGGATGTTTTGTCCTATTCCTCTGTTATCATGCTTGGTCCTGGGTGAAAGAATTTTATCTATGTTTTATGCAATTTTTGATCAGTGTGAAAATTCAGTACGAGAAGTATGGAATCTCTCATTTCGTATCTTTATCTGTGAGGCTTCTATTATGGTTGACCGGATACTAGACATCGTACAGACACCAGTGAGTTATTATCAGCCTGAACACAATGTTTATTTAACCTGAAGATTGTTTATAGTCTTCTCAGTTATCATTTTCTCAGTTTAATCTTCCTTTACTGAAGCCAATGGATTATATTGGAGTATTTTTCCACAGTGATGTCTGACCTCAGCTTGGCAGAAGTCCTGTATTATCTACAGGTTGAAAGAAAACTGGGTGTCTGATTGTATTTAGACTGGAAGCCATTAGAACCAAAAGTAATTTAGCACTGAATGCTTGCTATTCTAGTAGGAAATGTGCTGTTGATCATTCCTGCTGTGTTAACCACCAAACCAAGGAGCTGATCTTTCTCATGTTAAAGATCTAAACAAACCTGTGAGTGTGCACATCCTATGACCCAACTGGATGAGCATCTATGCCCTGACTTATGCAACCATCAATCAATCTATCAATCTCTTGCCACTTCAGAGAAAAAGGCAAGGGATTGATTGACGGTTGCAAAAGCCAGGGCATACATACCCAGCTTCCCTTGG
>JARFYF010000001.1:93867573-93883454 GCA_030265395.1 Rhina ancylostomus
TCCACTTGCTTTGTCTGTGGATCTTTCTGTCAAATTCTGTCAAATTGACAATGGCACAGTTTGTATTCTGTACTTCGTCTACATTCGATATCTCGGAGCACTTTGCACTTTGTTGATCCATTTAATGATGCAGACATGAAGTGGTCAGTTACTTAAAGGAATTATAAAATAAATTCTCCTGTGTTCCACAAAAGACACATTATCAGTTTTCAATTAAAAGTAAATCTGAAAGCATACTGTGACCAGTTTGATATCCCACTGTGCTCTTATTTTAAAATTTATAATAAGCTGTTTGCTGCTTCCTAGTCAACCAAGGTACAGATGTTAATTTGATTAACTGATTTTTCTGAATTACTGATTAATTCTGAATGTTAAACATTGACAAGTAGATTCTTGCTGAGGAATCACTGTCATTCTCTTGTGATTGAGCTAATAATTGAAAATGGTTCACATTTGTAATTCAATAATGTTGTCAATTTCCCTATTAGATGCCTTCAAATGAAATGGTGTAGTAATGAGCAGAATTCTCTTTTTTTTTCTTGAAGCTCTGTGAACCAATTGTTGGATCACGTATACTGAAAGGAGCTGTTAATTAAATATTCAAACTCATCCACACAGTCCATGTTAAACAGCTTTCTCGCGTGTGCATTTGGTGATTCCTCTTAAGGTTTTGGTGACTTTGTTGTGCCAGAGAGTTCGAAGGAAAGCAAATTAAGCTTTCCTCAAATTTTTAGTAGTGCGTTTTGTTTTGTCTTTTTTTTGGGAGTTTGGCAGTAGAAGTGGTTAAGAGTGTGCTGAATGTGTTCTCGCCAGTGATTTGAGCAAAGTTGGGAAAAAAAACTTCTGTTGTCCTCAAGATGCATCACTTACTGCACTGCCTTGGATACACACTTGAAGCTGTCAACCTTCATTACTATTCCCTTTAATGCATAAACTGTGGCGATGAATTCTTATGTGGTGGTCTGAATATTTGCAACTGCAAGACGGCCATTAACTTGTAAGTATCAGCTTTCTTCGTGAAAAACACATCAGTGTGTGAAATTATTTCACAGCATGTACAGCAACATGAATAGGTGCTGCAGACCATAAGTTTCTTTAAATTCGTTATCATTCATGTGTTAGTGAAACCAAAAAGATAATTATGAATAATTATGAAACTGGAGACAATGGTATCCTTGCATTCGATCTTGGTGAGGTGTCAGCAAAGCATTGGAACGGGTTCAGGGGAAATTTAAAATCACCTTGCTCTTAGTTATTATAATTATCATAGAGGAGGTTTATTTTAATCCAATGAAGCATAGGCCTTTGATTGAGGTATTAAAAGACCATTGCAAATGTTTCAGGGTGGCAGCTCACCACTATCTTCCCGGGCAAATATGAATAGCCGTTAGTGCTGGACCTTCCAATAACAATCCACATCTTGGGTATGAAAAAAATATTGATAATCAAGGATCCACCATATTTTATTTATTAAACAAAGGCAGTCCACATTATTTTTAGCCTGCTCACAAATATTTGAAATTTATACTTGTCTTGGGATGACATCCAAAGTACGTGACCGGAAGGTCTTCTTCCTCCTCGTTAGGTAGTCTCTAGGAGTTGAAGGTAACTTGTTTCATCTCCATTTCTGTGTGTTTTATGGTGGCTGAAGTGGCCTGTGCTCTATCTGCACCTTTTTCACTGTGGTGAGGTGAGGAGTGGGGGAGCAAGAAGTACTTGTTGGGGCAGGCAGGTGGGTCAGATCTTTGGAATATTGTGTACTCCTCCTGCTGTTTATATTTGTTCTCTGTGTGTTCATATCAGAATGACTTGTCTTCCGAGATGTTTTGAAAGTCACAGGTTCAGGATTCCCATAAATCTGTGAGGATATTGCATTTTTCAAGGAGAATGTAACAGCAGTGATGGAGCTTAGAGTAAAGTGCCTGTTTGGAAAGTCTGGTGTTGGGTGTGTGGATGATGTGGCCCACCTGTCCGAGCTGATTGAGCAAGATCAGAGCATTTTTGGGGGTGTTTGCCTGGGAGAGGACGGTGACATTGCTTATCCTGCCAGTTGATTTGGAGGACTTGATGGACTTCTCCTGGGCTTTGAGGTGGATTGTTCAGAGTTCCAAGGCATTATTAGAGGTAGAAATCTTCTCAGTAGACCGCAGTGCCAATTTTGAGATGTAGCCTTGAAATATTCTTTTTCTCAATGGTGGTGCTGGTGCATTAGAGGAAGTGGTAAAATTCATCATTGATGTTTGTTTTAACTGAATAATTGATCCCGAGTTGTATGAAGTTTTCCAATGTCTCATCACTGAACTTGCATGTTTAGGTGGCTGTGTAAAGTCCGCTCAAAGATAAATTGTCTTGTCTTCATGAAACTTGCTATTTGTTTAGTAATCCATTTGTACATTGATATTGTTTCCAGGCAGTATCATTGTTATTTTACGGTGTATCCAAATTATGGTCACATTTAGAGTTCATCTTTATTTGATTGTGTTTGCACAAATGCAGATTGAGATTTAGAAAATACGCTGGTGGATTTCAGATGTAAAATAAATAGGTTTGAATGCAAATGAAAGGAGAGAGCCATTGTCGTGAAGGAGATAAGATGCATTAACACAAAGGCTGCTTTGGGGTTCACATAACTAACCTTTTTATGCTGCTGCATTAGCATGAATCACATTATATAAGCAGAAGCTTTTGTTCAGTGAAAATAATGAAAGCACTTTTTATGTATTGAGGTGGTAATTTTATGTGAGAAGAAGATAAGATAGCAAACTACTATGGAATAAAAACACAAACTTTAGTGCTTTACATTTGTGTTATTTTAAAGAGACAGACTCTTGGCCATCATTCTTGATGTGCCTTGTCAATGTTTGAAGATGTGTCATCAATTAAAAATGCCACCAATTTGAAACTCAGTTCACCAGGTCTGTAAATTTATAACCACGTGTATCAATAGGATGATTGTGCAATCAAACACGACTGTATAATTATCACATATCCTACTGAATTGGTTTCATTTATTAAGAAAATGGTTTTGCTTTAAGTGAGTTTTTGTTTCTCGGTCAAAGTATATGTACCTCATTGAACCCCAACCCTTAGTGAAATGCTAGTAGTTTTAGTTGGCAATACAGGCCTTATTGGCATGGCTTTTATTGCTGATCCCTAATCACTCTTGAGAAGTTGGTGGCCTTAAACCACTACAGTTCTTCCAGTGAAGCTGCTTCCACTATTGCAATGGATAGAGAGTTCCAGGATTGAAACCCAGTTACAGTGAAGTAAGAGTGACACATTCCCAAAACAGCATTGTGTGCATCCTGAAGGGGAACTTGCAAGTGATAAGAGTTCCCATGCATCTGCTGCCCTTGTCCTCCTTTATTTTAAAGGTCACAAACTTGGGAGGCGCTGTCGGAGGGGTAACTGTAGTGCATTTTGTGGGGTATCTGTAGTGCATTTTGTGGACAGTACACATTGCAGCCACTGTGCGCTCGTGGTGGGCAGGCGAATATTTAGAGTAGTGGATAGGATACTAATCAGGCAGGCTGCTTGCGTGTTGTTGGAGTTAGACTCTCCCAACCAAATAGAAATCTGCTCTTGATATGTCTTGTCGATGATGGAAAAGCTTTTGGGTATCAGGAGATGAGTCAGTAACAGCAGGATACCCAGACTAGTCCTGAAATGTATGTTAGTCTTCAATAGAATTATGACAAAATACCACATTAGACTTTATTGCTGAAATGGTCATCAAGAAAATTGCAGCCAATGTATTAAAGGATAATTCCCACAGGAGGAAACGCAGTGTCTTGGTATCTCTTAAAGCAGTGATGAAAGCAGATTGAGTGGTAATATTTAAAGGAGAGTTGGATAAATACTTGAAGTGGAACCATTTACAGGGCAACAGAGAATGATTCGTCGAGTGGAATTGGATTACTGTGCCAGAGGTATGATGGGCTGAGTGGCCTCCCTCCTGTCTGTTCAATGAAGTGGGCACCAGAGATGTAGAGAACTCATTTACAGCCAAAAGCCTGTCAGTTTTGCAGATGCTGACTTGTGAAGCCTTTGGTGTCAGATCAAAGGTTATATCTGTTAATCTATTACTTTTATTGTGGCAAGGTATCTTGGGAAGAGGACTGAATTTCACTGAAAGCTGACCTGCATATTTCACTTCAGATGAACCAGTAACTAAGTTTGTCTTATTGTCTTAGAAGACACATTGAGTATGTGTCAGTTCTCAGTTTGTAGAACTTGCAGCAGATGATTATTCAAAGTGTAAATATTGCAGATGCTGAAATGAAACAAATATTGTTCAAAATACCAAACAGGTTACGTAGCATCTGTGGTGAGAATAACAGCTAACATTTCAGGTCAGTAACCTTTTTATCAGAATCTTTGGGATAGTTCTTCCTAAAAGGGACCTTTTATTGTTATGGTTGTCCAGTACATCCATTTATGTTTTTAGGTGATGGGTGGTAAAGTTCGACATGTTTTGAATGGACCCACTTGTTGGGGTGTAAAACTGCTTCCAAGAGAATATCAGATGTGAACATATCATCCAAATTGACAATCTGGGTATTGTGTTTTGTGCATTTTTTTTGCATTTCTTTCTTTGTTGTGCCCTTTTTCATTTCCTCTCTTTCCCTATGATCATTATCTTCCTTCCCTTCTATCTTTCTCTGCAGTTTTTAACATTGCATTTCGAATGAACCTCTTTTTCCCCACCGCATTTCTTTGTTCATTGTGCTGGCTGTTTCTCTTTGTCTCAAATAATTACTGCAAACGCAGTGTTTATCAATTAACCACTATGTCATTGATGTAATTCTGTTACACCTTTTTACTCAGAAGAAAGCAGCAGTGAATCAAATGGTGCAATGAATTCTTATTTTCCATATCATATGACAAAACAAGCTGTGAGCTCCATCAAAAATAACCTTGGATTTGGGAGCTACCTTTCAAAAAAAAGTGCATCTGGTTATATTAGTATGTAAATTGACTATATTGAAATTAATTTGTCTGCTTTCCTTCAGCAAAATCATTTAGTCTTGAGACTTTGTAATCCATTCTACTCTTATATCATGGGGAGGAAGTGGATCATGCTCTGCCTGGTAGTGAGACAATTTGACATGAATATGCAGCCCCTGTTCTTAACCTGGATCAACATACCAGAAGAGCATTTTCTAAGTTAATGATTTGGTGACACAGGGCATCTGTTCAGTTGCTTAAGCCAAGCAGTATTGACTTGCATCATGTCTGATTGAGTTCAAACTCACCAAGCCTCATTTGAGTCCTTCACTATTTTCCATTCTCTTCGCCTTTTGTCAGATAAACAAATCTGAAATATCTCTGGTTTTCCATTCATTGCCAGTGATCCAGTTGTCACTATAATTCCAGGTTTCCTTGGGGGTGAGCAGTGAGAAAGTGATTTATGTTAATTTCTTTGCCTCTTAGCTTAAATGGCTAAAATTGAAGTTGAAAACAACTTTGTTCTTGTTTTCTGTTGACTTTCCACTGAATGCAGCTGAAAGTGCCACAGAAATTCTCTCCCACAGATCTCCAGCAATATCAAGCCATCAGCTTCAATAAGAAAAGTAAGTGATGACTGTTTCAGTGCCTGCAGCCATCACACTGCATTATAGTTTCCTTGCCAAAGATAAAATCAGATAAGTTATTTATTTATTAGTCACATGTACGTTGAAACACACAGTGAAATGCATCTTTTTGCATTACTGAGAAAATGCGGGGGGCAGCCTGCAAGTGTCACCACTCTTCTGGTGCCAACATAGCATGCCCACATTTACTCAGTTTTCAGAAGAGAAATGCAGCATTTTATTGATAGGTCACGATTCAATGAAGTTATGAAAGGCACAGTGAACCGTAGATTGTTTTTAAGTATATCTGAAAGTGTCTCAAATTAAATTCCTATGGGAAGACTGTTTTACCAAAGAGAGTTGGTTTCATCTTTCCATTTGAAGTTTTCTGTGTCTGATGGTTGTGGCAAGGTTGTTGTGGGGAAGCTTGGCCAGATTTAAGCTACTGTTCAAATTCATTTATTGAGAAAAAAATGACAGGACTTTGTTATTTTATATATCGAAAATGGTAAAACATATTAATTGTATTTACCATATTAATTTAAGTAAAGCTATCTGTCAGTTTAGAATCTTATCCTGTCTGAAGGTGTTTATTAAATTCTGCCCAAAAAGAATTAAGTTATTTGGAGGACATTTTTGCTGAAGCTTGCAGTTATTGCTTATCCCAAATTGCTGGCTAAAGGTGGGGGAGCTTTGGAGCACAAGTCTTCGGTACTGCAGCTACCTTTTTGTATTCTCCAACAGCTTCAGCTAAATCCATTTTCAGCTGTTTCTTGATATCACCAGAGTAAGTGGAATTGGCTGAAGACTGGCTCCTGTAGTGGTGGGGAGCTTGGGAGGAAAGCAAAGTGAATCATCCACTTGGTATTTCTGACTGAGCATCAGTCTTTAACACAGCATGAAGTTAGACTGTTCTTGGAGTCAATCAGGGTGTTTTGCCTCATTAGCTGTTTAACTGTATACTCCCATTCTTGGCTATATGTGGTTGGAGAGCAGAGTTTTACTGCAATCCATTGATTGTGTAGCCATTTCTGTATGCTTTTTTTTACTCTTTAGCAATCATGGTCACCTGACTGGCAGTCTTTTTTTTTGGTATTCCTGGTGCTGCTCCCAGCATGCTCTTCATTTAACAGGCTTCATCCCTTGATTGAGGCACCCATAGTAGTATATTGGTTAGTGTAACACTAATACAGTGCCAGTGACCTGGGTTCAATTCTGGCCACTGTCTGTAAGGAGTTTGTACGTTCTCCCTGTGTCTACGTGGGTTTCCTCCGGGTGCTCCAGTTTCCTCCCACATTCCAAAGACGTACGGGTTAGGAAGTTGTGGGCGTGCTATGTTGGCACCGGAAGCATGACAACAACTGTGGTCTGCCCCAGAACACTCAATGCAAAAGATGCATTTCACTGTGTGTTTTGATGTACATGTAACTAATAAAGTTATCTTATTTTACCTTAAGCCAATGAACAATGTTAAGGATGCATTGAAGTGCATCCCAAAAATGTGCTGGCAGGTTAATTGGCTTCTGTAAATTGTCCCTGGTGTGGGTGAGTGACAGGAAAATCCAGCGGGCAGTTAATATGCACATGAGAGAGAATAAGTTGCAGAGAAGTAGGAATAAGATTGATGGGATTGCTCCGAGAGCCAACATTGGCCTTAATGGGCTGAATAGCCCCTTTCTGGGTTGTAAGAACATATGAGAAATACAGTATATAGTAGTTGCAGCACAGATGGAAGTCATTTGGCTTATTGTGTCAGCACCTGTTCTCTACCACATGAACTCATGAGTTCCACATGAACTCATGAGTTCCACCTGCTCCCTTCAGCCCTTTCTTCATAGCCTTGCAATGTTATCCTGGTCATTTTTATCTAATTCCCTCTTGGAGGCCCCCTTGGAGCCATCCTCCACATCTACAGATTCCAATCACATGCTTTTTTTTCATGTCACTCTTAATTCTCTTCCCCTCTATTTTCTACCTGTGACCTCTGGCCTCAACCTCTCCACCAACAGGAATAACATCTCATTATCCGCTCTATTCAGACTCATCATTTTATATACTTGCAAGCAAATCTCCCCTTGGCCTTTTCTTTAAACACAATAATTCCAGACTGTCTATCTTTGTAACAGTAGTCCCTCATCCCAGGACCCATTCTCATCAATCTTTTCTGGACCCTCTCTCAGTCCTTTCACTCCTTCCGATAAGGAGATGACCAGTATTGGACATAATTTCTAACTGAGGGCAGAACAATGTTTCAGCGTGACTTCCCTGCTTTTATACTTGATACCTTTGTTGATAAAGCCCAGAAATGTGTGTGCCTTTTTAATTGCTTTCCTGCTACTTACAGTGATTTCTGCACCCAAAACCCAAGGCTTTCAACTCCTGCATCCGACAACATGATGGAGGGTATCCTCAGGGTGAAGACAGGACTTATAGTCTCCACGAGGACTACGCAATGGTCTTTTGTACCAGTGTTATCTTGGACAGACGCATCTGCTGAAGGTAGTTCAGTGAGGATGAGACCAATTATCTTGGACAGACACATCTGCTGCAGGTAGCTTTGTGAGGATGAGACCAATTATCCCTTTTGTTCGTTTACTCGCAACCTGTCTGGATGTTGTGTCCTTCAGGACTCAGCCAGCTGAGTCATTGGTAGTGCAGTGCAATCACTGAAGCCCCCTACCCAGAGTGCATTCTGTATCCTTGCTACTTTCAGTGATTCTTCCAAATAAGATAAAACATCTTTATTAGTCACATGTACATTGAAACACACAGTGAAATGCATCTTTTGTGAAGTGTTCTGGGGGCAGCCTGTAAGTGTCACCATGCTTCCGGCGCCAACATAGCATGCTGGCAACTTCCTAACCCATACGTTTTTGGAATGTGGGAGGAAACCGAGGCACCCGGAGCAAACCTACGCAGATACGGGGCGAACGTACAAACTCCTGACAGACAGTGGCCGGAATTGAACCCACGTTGCTGACGCTGTAATAGCGTTACACTAACTGCTAAACTACCATGCCTGCCCAACATGTTGCTCAACGTGAGGGAGCATTGTTCTGCCAGCTGAGGTGGTGATCAGGAGGGGGTTTCTATTTCTGATCTGATGCGATGGGACTTGAGAGGTCTGTCCTGTTGGTGAGACAGGATGTACCAGATTATATTGGAGGAAAATCAATTTGGCTCATCTGCTGAGTATTTCTAGCATTTTCTGTTTTTATTACATTGCAAGAGCCTGGCACGTTGTTTATAGGGTATAACTATCTGAGTCTGACCATGTCAGGCTGTTGCTCGATGAGAAAATAAACAAAAAACTGCAGATACTGGAAATCCGAAATAAAAGTAGAAAATGCTGAGGAAAAAATTCTGCAGGTCAGGCAGTGTCTGAACAGAGAAACTGTTAGTGTCTAAGGTTGAAGACCCTTCATCAGATCTTCCAATCAAAAATGGGACTCAGAACTCCCAACCCCATTCAGCTGTTTCTCTTTCCACAGATGCTGCCTGACCAGCTGAATTTTACAAGCATTTTGTGTTTATATTATTACTTGACCACACTGTGGAACAGCTCTCCCAGCTCAGGTATTGTTGCAGTGGTCATTGCAAGGATGACAGGGCTGGAAGCAATTTTGCTTTCAATGGTAGATGGTTGTATACATCTAAATGGCCACTAAGAGGGATTTAAGAATCATTCACATTACTGTGGACTTGGAATATAAATCAAGGGGTGGTACAGAAATGTTATGCAGAATAACAGATTTCTGTTATGATCTCTTTTTGTCATATAATTAGATATTGCACAGAACAGGTGCACTCCAGATTATAGAGGATCCAGTGTTATATAATAGTACTGGCTTGTGTGATAATTGTCGAGTTTTAGAAAAAAAGCAATGTTAAAATAGTGGAATAATCCTGTGATTTCATTATTGATTTTGTGCAAGTGACACATGCCAACTTGCACAGATACAAGTTACTTTCTGGGGAAAAAACTCAGCGTTGCTTCCTGTGAAGGAATCAACAAAAAGAAGAATAGCTTGACATTTGAATTAACAATAGGTTGTGCTTCAGAGATGGTCATGAACTTATCTTGCAAAGACAGAACGCTAAAGGGCACTTCAGTATTTCGCTGCAAATAACAACTGCAGAAATAAGACTACATTTCTACCCAGAAAAGACCCAATTATGTCAAAGCATTGCAAATACTTAGTCTGAGCTTGTATTTCTGAAATAGATTTTTCATATATTATTTGTTGATTTAATTTAATGACCAGATTATAAAAATGAGGCATCTTCTAAGTTAACAGTCTTTCATGTCTTTTCAACAAAGCTGTGTGTTGCAGAGTAATAGTCTTTCCCAATGTATATATAATAGCAGCTAAAGAGGCTTGGTTGTTATAACATCCCATGGGTAAGTTATGGTTTACATGTTAATTATGTTTCTGTCTTCCAACATGGCCAGGAACAACATTGTCAAAATTTGATTCTCCGGAACACCAGATAGTTGGTGATCAAAAATGCCTACCTGGAAACATTAGAGAGTTTTGTATAAATTTGGGCACTGCAGTAATTGTGCAACCTACACTTTGTGATTAGCGGTGTAAATGAATGGTTAAGCCAATGGAACAGCGCCCATTTGATTCTTCCAAGAGACGTCAAGAGATTTTGTTTTAATGATGATATTTCTATTGGTGAGATTTCTGAATGTAAATGACACAGATGCAACAGGATTGGATGGACAAGTTTAGTGTGGAGGTTTGGAACAATTTGAATGACTGAATCTCACTGAGATGCCTTGCCCATGGTCTTTGCAGTTTGGAAAATATTCCTCCTCTGAATCAAATACTCTTGCACTTGTTGCTTCGGATTCTTTCAGCAAGGATTTTGTGAAGCGCAATGAAAATTTTGTTCTTCAGAATTGTGCACTGAGCCTCGGAGGCATCATGCAACCTGAACCGGAGATGGGTGGATAAGAGGCTATTTACAGCCTAAAAATGCTAAATTACCTGCTAAGTCACAGAACCAATATTGGAGCACTGGAAATTAAACCAATCTGTGCTTTGAATCCAACAACCAATTTCTGAATCTTTCTAAAAACAAAATCTATAAATTTCTTTCCATCTAGGATAAAATAATTGCCTGCATCTTAAGGGTTCGATTAATTTTGGTGCAGTGTGCAACATAATTTTTAAAGTGCCTAATGTGTAATAATAACGATCAATTGTACAAAACAAAGCGAGCTTTCTGAAAATCTTTCGGGCAAATGTCTCACCAGATCTTCCTGTTCTCGTCCACATTTTTAAGTTGCCTATCTTTCTCCCATCCTGTGATTGTAGCGGCTGCCTTCTCTTGGGACTGTCCAGGTGCTGCTTAGTTGACAGAAGTTATCAGAGGCAAAGATTATTGAAATGCTGAAGTTCTTTTCATTTTGTGGAGAAAGGCCCAGGTCGGGAATTGCTTTCTTAAAAGGGTTCAAGCTGCTGAATTCATTTTCAATTGATCAGCCTGCTCGTTTCAGTGCCTTTGCAAGAACTGAGTTATTTTTAAACTAGTATCTGAAAGCCTGCTGGCTAAAGGATATCTTTTATTTTCCATTCCCCCAAGATTAGTCAGTGATATAATAGACTACCAGAGGCACTGTCACACTATTCCATAGACAGCTTCTATTTCAGGAACTTTCAGTTCTGTCACTTTAACAGGAGATACTGATAGTTGCTTCAAGTCTTTGAGATGGGTATAAATTGTCCAAAGTGCACCAGGGTGGGATGTGTGCAGGAAATGCCTGTTCATGGCACCACTGACTATCAGTAAAATGTAGCCCACGGTGACTAAAGGCAGCGATCAAAATGATAAGTAACCCAATCCTAACCTGACTGCAACCAGTCCAAACCTAAACCTGAGTTTTTCTATACCCAATGTCACTTGACCATCACTGTAAAGTTAACTACCTCAAACAAGCAGAAAAATGAGCCACTCAGCTCAAAGCAGTCCTGATAATGCAGTATATTTGTATGTTGCAATTGGAAGCACAAGCCAAATCTTTGTTTACTTAGAAAATTTTTTCCCATCTGTTCATTCTTTCCTGATTTCAGAATCATCCTTGTACATCTTTTAGACACCACCTCCAGTACCTCTGTATCCCTCTTACAGTACAGTGAGCAATTGTGTGCTGCACTCTCTCAGTGTGCTCTAACTAAGGTTTGATGCAGATCGAACTTAATCTCCATATCCATCTCCATGTTCCAAGTTCTGTTCTTCCAGAAGTAGACCCTGATGTTCTGTTTCTTTTTTGAGGCTTTCGGCTGTTGTGGCACCATTTTTAGTGATTAATGTACTTGTCCTCTAGAATCCTTTTATTCCTGCAACCTCACCAGTGCAATAATGCAAATCATCCTGACCTGGCTAAAGAACTTAGCTGGGTTGGCACAGTAGACCTGGCACCATACAGACTCAATTGTTTTATTGGAATATACACCCAATCCAAGCTGAATCAACATCTGTAATGGGTCAATGAGTCAGTTTCGACAGACTGCCTGTGAGCCACTGGGCCAGAACGCTTTCAATTGTTTTCTGTTGTTACATAAGTAGCAAGGACACTGACAATCAGTTAGTTACCTGAACACAGGAACTGCAAGGTATTTAAGTGATTGAGTTGAGAGATGATTTAGCATGGAAAATGTGGATATTGTGTGATTGAGGATGGGAAACATTTTAGACACTGTTTGATGGTTGATGCACAATGTTATGAAACACCAGGGAAATTTTCCTTTTTCTTTGGAGGTATGAATATTTTCTTTTCTTGTCTAATTGTTTTGTCATCCACTTGATTGTAGGATGATTACATTTGTAGCCACCAGTTCAAAGCTGCAGGGATATTTTTAGTTGGAGGCTACTGGCAGAAACTTTGCAATTTATAAGGTTCACAGAAAATCTGCATTATGATAAATCTGCATTATGTACAAATAAAGATTCTTGAAAAGAATATTAGACTTGGTTTTAAATAATCAAAATCATGTAGTGAAATGAAAAGAGTTGGGTGTTGCTGCAGATTCATTGCAACACTTAATTCCACCTTGCTGGGTTAGTGAACAGATTAAAGACACATATTTGGTAAATCATGGTATTTGATTCCGTCTGCAGTTAATTTCAAAAGACTTTTAAGTTTAACCGGTCACACTTGGGGGTGGGGGGGTGGTGGGTTTGGGGTGGAAATCACAGAAGACAATCAAAGGTTCCTTAATCACAAACAACAAAATATTCAACAATAACTTTTATTTTTAATCATTTATGGATGTGGGTATTGCTGGCATGGTTGGTGTTCTGTACAGATACAGTATCTGAGTATAAAAGAAGCTCCAATTGTAATAAGTTGATTTTCAGCTGCACCGCCAGTTTTGCTTTGATATAGGGGAAGATTCTGTTGAAGTAGAAGAGTTGAAAAGAGCTCAGAATTTCTCCCTGAAAATTTTAAGGGGCTAATTGCCCCTTTAAGTACCTGCTGATGCTCACAAACAAGACTTCCACGTGTTTTTGTCAGCTTCTGCTTGAACTAATGCCTTGTCCCCAACAGCTGATTGGTGAGGATTTACAGTTGCAGTTTGAGGTATTCCTGGTCTTTGCAGCTCACTTGGTGATTAAAGTTTGTATAGGATTTTTGAAACATTGTGAGGATACTTTCAGGAATGCTTTTGTCAAGACTGTACCAACATGGAAAATACTTATCCATGAATTCTCTTGAGCTGAAAGAGAGTAAGTATTGTGCTACTCCATCTAATTGGTTGCTTTATGGAGGTCATCAAAAGAATGGAAGCACCTCATCATGGGTGTTCAGCCAGGAAATGCTCAGGAGGAGTGGCATGTGGCAAGGCATCAGCTGCAGGAGAAGGAAGCAGCAGAGTGAGGTGGACTCCTTTCTCTCCCAAATCCTCCTCCTCATGCAAAGGTCATTCCTCCTCCCAGGGGGCTCCAACAGCAGGACTTGCAGGGCCACATTGAAGCAACTGTACTGCTTCTTCCTCGGTCCCCAAACTATCTTGAAGCATGGAGACGGAAGAGTCCGCAGATGCTGGAATCTGGAGCAACAAACGATCTATGAGAGAAACTAATTGGGGGGGGGGGTTGGGGGGAAATAAATTGTCAAAACCTGGCATCAGGACTGGGAAAGAGAGAAAGCCTACCACTTTAATTCCCCATCCCACTCTCACTCTGACTTTTCTGTCTGTGGCTTCTTGCACAAGGCCTGATGTAAGGATGAAGAAGAACCATTCGTATTTCATCTAGGCACATTGCAGTCTTCTAGACTTAACATTGAACTCTCCAACTTTAAGGAACTTGTTCTTTATTTCTTTCTGTCTGTAGCAGAACTGGTCATTTCTACCTGTCATCCATCTGTCACTTTGGGTCAGTCTTCCTCTCTCTAGTGGTATAGTCTAGCCTGCTGGGCATGTTCCACAGTCCTGCTGTTAGCGACACATAACACAGACTAAGAAGCATAATCTGATTCTGACTGCCACGTTGTCTCAGCCCTTTAGGTACTCCCTTTGTTCTAAACATCCCTCTGTACATTGTCTGCTACCGAAAACTAACCCTGTTTACTCTTATTCCCAGTTCTGACGAAAGATCTCAGACCTGAAATGTTAATTCTGTTCATCATGGATACGACCATGGAAGCCTGCTGAGTTTTTCCAGTGCTCTGTTTTTATTTCAAATAGGCATGACCTATTAGCACAGCATTCCCTTAGCATCTGCTTTCATCCTTCATATGAGAATGCAAACAAGATTTTCATCTTCTGCTAAAGTAAAATTCAGTCCAATGCTTTGAGATGGGTGACCAGTTCATCTGTTCTTGGTGATGCTGACTGAGGAAGAAACGTGGCTCAGAACGTCCTGTTAGAATTATGTCGCTATTTGTCTGACGAGAACAGCAGATTTCAAAATGGTTTCAAGGATTTATTGAGAGATCTGAGTTGTTCAGAAGATGACTTTATGAATGAGAACGAACTTTATGAATGATCATCATTCAGGCTTTGGCAGTCTCTACAGAGATGATAACCATTTCAGGTAAAGATTTTAATATTGCAAGTTTCATCCACTCAGATGACTGAATGTAGTGTAACATTCTTCAGATTCTTATTGCATATCTAGCCATACAATTGCTTGTCAAATTCAATTGCCAGTACCACAATGGCAAAATGTGCGGTGAACCTTCCCTCAGGTTTAAGTGGCACAGCAGCTGCATCCAAGGCTGTGCAGTCAAGACTTTGTGTTTGATTTGATAAGCTGAATATATTACATTAAGAAGCTGCATAACAAGCAATACATTGTAAGCCAGAATCAAATTTGAAAATGGCCTTCTACAGTATGTGCAGCTCTCAACTGTTGTCCAATTCTGTTTATCAGTCAGCAACACCAGGACACAGTTCAGTGAAATCGCAATGAGATGGAGCTCAGTGTCTCTGGCAAAAGTACAACCAACAGAATTTACCTCAATGTGCTAAAGAGAAGGGGCCTAATGATACCGGCCATGTGTAAATGACAATAACAGGCAATGATGGACAAGGTCAAATGCAGAGTCCTTGCATCTTGCTTTGAGTAACAGAGTCGTACAGCATGGAAACAGGCCCTATAGTTCAACTAGCCCATGCTGACCAAGATTCCCATCTATGCCAGTCCCATCTGCCTGCATTTAGCCCATATCCCTCCAAACCTTTCCTATCCATGTACCTGTCCAAGTGCATTTTAAATGTTGTTAATGTACCTGCCTCAACCACTTCCTCTGGTAGCTCATTCTGTATACTGACCACCCACTGAGTGAAAAAGTTGCCCCCTCAGGTTCTGAGTAAATCTTTCCCCTCTCACCTTAAAACCTGTGCTCTCTAGTTCTTGATTTCCCAACCCCAGGGAAAAGACTGTACACATTCACCCTATCTATCCGTGACCCTTATGATTTTATATGCCTCTATAAGATCACCCCTCATTCTCCTACGCTCCAATGCATAAAGTCCCAACCTGTTCAACCTCTCTAGGTCTCCCTCAAGTCCCAGCAACGTCCTCGTAAATGTTTCTCTGAATCATAAATCTAAAGTCCTTTCCAGCTTAATGGCACATTTCCTCTATTAAGATGACCAAAACTGAACACAATATTCCAAATCCTGCCTCACCGACGTCTTGTCTAACTGCAACATAACATCCTAACTTGCATATTCAGGGCCCTGACTGATGAAGGTCAGTGTGCCAAAAGCCTTCTTCACCACCCTTTCTACCTGTGATGCCACTTTCAGGAAACCATGTACTTGTCTTCTTAGGTTCCTCTGTTCT
>JARFYF010000001.1:93896907-93907258 GCA_030265395.1 Rhina ancylostomus
GGTATCTGAGAGTCCAACCTTGAACGTTATTATTTTCCCCATTAGGATTTTTACAAAGATCTGCCTTTTTGATGCTGTTTGGAATTCAGTCAGTGTTCAGTTTGGAGTGAAGTAAATGTAATTGTGATCGAAGCTGACCCAATTAGGTTAGACTTAGAAAAAAAAATTATGACCTTCATTTACAAATAGGCAGTTCCATTTCTTGTGCATGCTCTCTGATAGACGGTGCCCAGTGATGACAATGTAAGCAGCAAAACCATCTCCATCCATGTCGGCTTAGCATTTTTACTTGTTCATAGTTAACTTAAAGGATCATAGATTCTGCTGCTGGAACACAGCAACAAAAGGAATTTGTGAAAATGTAAATCATTCTTTATGATTCATTCTCTCAGTAAGCCAAATAACTAGAAACAGGGTAAACGTAGCAAGACACTGGTGACTGAGATTAACCATTCATTTATTTAGTCTGGTCCTAGCCATTTGATTTGCTGCCAGATTTATTTCTGGAATTGCCAACCACTTGTCAGGCCTGTAGAAACAGCCCGTTATTGTCTTGCCTCTAGGAAGAGGTGTTAAACCCAATCACACCTGCTCATTTATTTCTTTTTCTATTTTTAGTACCTTGTTCTGCACAAATTAGCTGTTGCATTTCACAGGTTATTGTGGACATTGCTCTTAAACACTTTATTGGCTACAAATTACTGGGAATATTATGAAGTCATTAATGTCCCAATTTAAGTTCTCAACTTTGTGGGCTTGATAATTACTTGCATGTGAAAATACTTAGAACCATTTAGGCATTCTGCAGTACATCTCCAAGCATCCTGATACTCATGTATTGCCATTTACTATATGTAAGAATGTGACAATTGGTACATCTGAATTCTACTAAGCCATCAGTTAAAGCATGATGAGTTAAGGAAAAATGTTGATGTTGTTAATTAGCCAGGGGAATGTATTTGGGTGAAGCATTTGATAGATCTTCAGCTTTCCACAGGCCAGGAGTAAAAGGTGGGGTTTGGATGCTGTACAAGGGAAACTCGGAAACCCAAAGCAAATGACGAAATTCCCTTTCTTTTGGGAGAGGAAGGGAGAGAGTGATTTATCATGGCTGCCATGTAGGGAATATGGCCAGAACAATCACATATTGTTTAGGCTTGAGGTTTATGTGGCCCAGTAACATTTTATGTGATTAACTGACATTCCCACAAAACATTTGCCAAATACTTAAGGTAAAGAGCAATCCCTTTTGAAGATTGATGTTCTTCAGAAATATTCAAAAAGCTGCATGGCTGGAGGTATAAGATGAAATTGGAAGGAAAAGTTCTTACGTGACAGGAATGCTTCTGCAATTTGTCTCCTTTCATTGAAATTCTTCTCAGCAAGAGAATTGTGTGACCTTCATATAATTGTAAAGACTTTTATGATTGTCACCCTGGTGTTGCTACTGAGGTTTGGAGTAGTTATTCTGTTGAGATATTCTGTTTGATATTTCTTAGCGTCATGGACAGAATATCACGATGCATTTACATAACAAATTTCGTCTTGACTTCATGCCAAGGTTAAAGTCATGGGGTGTAAATTGGGTATTGAAACATGCAGATCCCTTTTGGCTTTGCCGTAGTGTAAGGATGTGGCCTGATTCTGGATTTAGGTTGCAATTAACCAGTTTTCAACACCAGCAATTTGTGGACTCATTAGACAATGCTGCTGTGTCTGGGCATATTTATGACAATTGAAAAGTCGCATCCTTTAGCAATGTGGACCAAAATGCTTTTTTAAATTGGACCCAATAAAATTTGGGGAGAGCTATTCAATTTTCAGTGGCGAGGATCGATAATCCTGGGTTGGATTCAATTGTAGACCTTGCAGATGTATGATACCAAGGTCATTGGGTCCCATGCACACAATGAGCCATGTTTGGGCAAACAGGGTGCAGTTTCTGTTTGCACTTCATGGACAGGCATAAACTTTAGCCTTTCTGGTTGTGAATAAATCCGTGTAATAGTTTTAGCCATCTCAACATCAAAGCTTAATGAATTTCAGCAAAGTAAATTCAAATTAAAAAATATATAATAATTAATATAAAACCTTTCACAATGTCAGGAGATCCTGATGTGTAGTTCTTCTGTAAATGCAGCAACTGATTTGTTCACAATAAAACCCAGTGTCATCACAATCTGTTTAGTGATGTAGATTGGGAGAATAATACTGGCCAGGGTACTGAGGGCAACTTGGTCAAATGATTGCCTTGTGATATTTTGTTGAAAACTGAGAAGCACCTTGCTGCTATTCCAAATGGCTGTACCTCTGACAGTGCAGCACTCCCTCAATGAGGCACAGGAGTTTTAGCGTGGACCTATAATCTCATCTCAAGACTGGGTTGTTAGCTTTTAGTTTTCCTTCCCAGGTTTCATTGTGAAAAACTGAGCCAAGGCTGATACTAAATGCCTTGCAGGCATTACATCTGAGGTGCCCTGAATTGCCACCAAATGCTGAATGACGGTGAATGGTGCGTCTGTCTCATCATTTGAGGTTCACGTGGGCCTGATGGATGTGTCAAGCTGTGTTTCACCAAAAGATGGCGCACATAGTAGGATGGTTCATGGACATTGATGGAGGTCCCCCTTACTTAAGTGCCATCTTGATGTGAGTGGCGAGGGCAAGGGTACATGCATTCTGCAGCAGATCTAATTATAACATATTATATTGTAGACTCTTCAGTATTGTTAATAGTTTAGATAAAGGTGTCCTAAATATAAGGGGAAATTTGCAATGTTAAGCAATTTAAAGTCAGTAACAGAAAGAAAGGAGATGGGTAACCTCCAGGAAGGCCAGGGAGTGGAGGAGTCCCCTGTGGTTTTTCCCCTCTCAAACAGTTTTGGATACTTTGGGGGGCAGTGGGGGGTGGGGGATAACCTCTCAGAGGAAAGTGGCAGCAGCAGCCGAGTTTGTGGCACTATGGTTGGCTGTGATCAGAATCAGGTTTATTATCACAAGTGTGAAACTTGTTGTTTTGTGGCAGCAGTACAGTGCAAGACATTAAAAATTACAGTAAGTTACAAAACTAAAGCATGCAAAAGAGGAATAACGAGGTGGCGTTCATGGGTTCCTGGACCATTCAGACATCTGAGTCATGAAACGTTGAGTGTGGGTCTTCAGGCTCCTGAGTCTCCTCCCCAATGGTAGTAAAGTGAAGAGGGCATGTCCTGGATGGTGAGGGTCCTTAATGATGGATGCCACCTTCTTGAGGCACCACCTCTTGAAAATGTCCTCAATGGCGGGGAGGGTTGTGCCCAAGATGGAGCTGGCTGAGTCTACAACCCTCTGCAGTTCTTTGGATCCTGCACATTGAAGCCTCCATTACCAAGCGGAGATGCAACCAGTCAGGATGCTCTCCACTGTACATCTGTAGAAATTTGCAAGAGTTTTTGGTGACATACCAAATCTTCTCAAACTCCTAATGAAGCAGAGCCGCTGGCGTGCCTCTGTGATTGCATCAATGTTTTGGGCCCAAGATATATCCTCTGAGATGTTTGATGCGCAGGAACTTGAAGCTGCTCACCCTTTCCACCACTGACCCCTCAATGAAGACTGGTGTTTACTCTCCCAATTTCCCCTTCCTGAAGTCTACAATCAATTCCTTGGTCTGTTAGATTTCACCTTATAGGAAGTAATGGCATCCAAATCCTGCCACAGCTGTCATGTGTCTGAATGCACAGCATTGGTGTGAAAAACCTAGGTGAGCACTAGTCCAGAATGGTATGTTTACTCCCTGGATCAGGTAGATCTCAGATTTGGTACATGCCATTCAGAAGGAGGAGGGAGAACAGACAGAGGTCGTAGTACACATTGGTACTAATAACATAGGAGGAAAGAGGAGTGAGGTCCTGTAAAGTGAGTTTAGAGAGTTAGGCAGAAGGTTAAAAAGCACAACCTCTTCCATTGTAATCAGAGGATTACTCCCTGTTCCACATGCTAGTGAGAGCAGACATAGGAGGATAGGACAGATGATTGCGTGGCTAAAAATCTGGTGGAGGAGGGAGGGCTTTTGGTACGTGCGTCATTGGGATTGCTTCTGGGTTAGGCAGCACCTGCTCAGGAAGGCCAGGTTACATCTGAACTGAAAGGGTCCAGCATGTTCCGATAATGTTGCAAGGTGAGAATGGTAAGACTAAGGAACGTTAGATGACAAAGAATATTGAGGTTTTGATTGGGGGAGAAAAAGGAAACACATGGTGGGTTTTGGCAACTGTGATCACAGGAGAGTCTTGAGGCATATGAAGTGTGCAGGAAAGAACTTAAAGAATTTTGGAGGGCAAAAAGGGGCCATGAAAATATTTGTGGTAGGTAAGATTAAGGTAACCTGATAAAGAGGCATAGAGAGGGTATATAGAATCATTTTTCCTATAGTAGGGGTATCAAAAACAAGAGGGCACAGGTTTTAGGTGAGAGGAAGGAGCTTGAAAGGGGATTTGAGGGGTAAGTTTTTTTTACACAGAGAATGATTGATATCTGGAGCTTGCTGTCAAATGAGGTGGTGAAATCAGATGTATTGACTGCATTTAAGAAACATTCAGACAAGCACTTAAATAAGCAAGGCAGAGAAGGATATGGACATAGTGTGGGCAAATAGGATTAATGTAGAAGGGCAAAAAGATTGGCATGGACGTGGTGGTCCAAAGGGTCCATTTCGGCGCTGTAAAATTCTATAATGGTTGACTGAATCTGGATGTTAATTGATGTCCAGTGACTCTGAACAGAGTGCAATTCGAAGTGTTTCTCCAATTAAAATCCCAATATTGTGTCACCTTGTTTATTTGAAGTGGAAATGTACCAGAGTGTTTGTTTGACTTATAAACGTGGAGTTATCATTTAGTCCATGCAACATTTACTCAGCTCACTAACACATTGAACAAATGAGGGGGTGTATTGTAACTTAAATAGAAAAACAGCTTTCATATTCCTAGTTCCTGTATGTGTCAGCAGGCATTGAATCTGATACTGCAGCTGTCCACCCTTTCAAACAGATGTTCACTTATGAAGTGTGGGTTGGTGCGTCATTTTCACGTTGAACCAGTTCTCTTTCAACAGTTTGTTTTCTCTCTCTAAGTGCCCTTATTAACCTATCGACCTGGCAGTTTTTTAAACAGATTATCACCAGGGCAACCTCTTGTTGCCCGATCAGAGTCATTCTCTTAGTCCTATCCATTCCTCTGCCACCCTCTCTGTAACTTAAAACTAATTCTTTTTTCCTTGAATAAATGCAGAAAATGCTATAAACACATATCAGGTCAGGCAGCATCCGTGGAAAGAAAAACTGAGTTAGCCTTCATGAAGACCCCCCCATCAGAATGTCTCACTTTACAGTTCTGACAAAGGATCTTCGACCAGAAACATTATCTGGGTTTCTCTTTCTATAGATGCTGTCTTACCTGCCAAGTGTTTCCAGCAGTTCCTGGTTTTATTTCAGATTTCCAGTATCTGTCAGGCCTCTGCTGGGCCACCAGTCTATTAAAAAGCTAATCCACTAATTTTTAGTGGTAATTGTCTGGGAAGAAAAGATCTAGCTATCAAGTGCAGAGCTCTAATCTATTGAAACATTTCTTAAAATTTAAGTGAAGTTCCGTGTTTCTATATCCCCATCCTGTAAATGCAAGTCTTGATTTTTTTTGTATTTGAAGAGAACAGGAAAACAAGATGCCACACAATTCCAGATTAAACTATTTATTGGCGTGCTGAAGTTTCTAGCATCAGGGCAACAGTGTGCACTGGAATGAGTACAAGGTACTGATGGTGAATCTGTGCATGCATTCAAAAAGGGCGGCACAGTGGCACTGCAGGTAGTGCAGTTGCCTGACAATTCCAATGACCCAGGTTCAATTCTGACCTCCAGTGCTCTCTGTGTGGAGTTTGCACCTTCTCCTTGTGACTGTATGGGCTTCCTCACATTTCCTCTGTCATCTCAAAGACATGCTGGTTGGTAGTTGAATTGGTTGCTGTAAATTGCTTCTTATGTATGTGGATAGAAGGAGAATTGGGAAGTTGTGGATGTTACTGGGCATTCGTGAGACAATAGATGCAAAGGGAAATGGCAAATTGGACTGATGGGGTTGCTTTGAGAGCCAGCATAGACTCGATGGGCTGATTGGCTTCCTCCTACATTGTAAGGAGAAACGAAAAGGGGTGATTGGGTTTTATTGGCCTGGTTGAATTTTGTGAGGCCGTCATTGTCATGAGGAATAGATGACAGCCTTTTGTCAGCTGTATGGATTTCCAGAAGCCATTTGATAAAGATCATGCAAAGAGAATATCAGCAAAAATGAGAGTGGACAGAATTGAAGACAGCCTTGTGATGTGACTTTCAAGCTAGTTGACATGAAAAATTGGCTATGTTTAAAGCTGGGATTAGAATTTCTGATCGATTGGACATGACTAGAATCTGTCAGAATTAATTGGATTCATGGAAAGAATCATTGAATAATGTTTATATTTTAACTGTAGCATTTGCTAGCCACGACTTAATTTTGTAATATCTGTTATTCAATTAACTTCATCATGAAAATGTAACTATGTAATTCCTTCACACAGAAAGAGAAGCTTTGTGAGTTTGTCAGTCAGATTTGGATTGCTTTCCTACCTACTACTTCAAGCTCCAAAGACAATGCTACCCTCATCTAACCAACTCTGTCATTTCTCCACTTCTTTCATTTTTGGAGTCTTCTCTCCCATCAGTCTGATTGTTGACTGGGTCCCTGTGTCTGGCTGGCAGCCACCACACCTGTCCCTCTGTTTTGGCTCTCAGTCCAATCCCGCCAAGTATTCAGCACTGTGAAATAGAGCCCGTTAATTGTCAGCTGCACCCTTCCCTCCCGTGACACTGATCACCTCCACTCAAAATGCAGAGAAAAGGAAGCACTGAACCAAAGAGAGGTGAAGGTGGAAGCAGTGTTAAAGAAAGGTTGAGGAGCAGGGTGGGTAGGGGTGTGCAGAGACTTAAGTGCGTAGTGTTGGGAGGCAGGGATGGAGGTAATGAGGAACTCGGCATGAATAAAATAGGCAGTGAAGGCAACGACTCATCCAACAAGTTCCAGTAATATATATTTTAAACCTTTTGCTTTCTTTTAATGGAGCTCTGCACGTGTTCAGCCTCTTGTCCTCTCTGAAAGTTTGCTTCATTCAAGATCGGTTGCCATCAATTTTTCAGGGTGGGATCATATTTGCTGGTGCTTATTCATTAACGTGTTTAACTTGAACATTGCTGCATTTGTGAAATTGCCAGGGTTTGGACCAGTGATTACCTTGTCACAATTTTAATGCCGTTTCTTTTAAGTTATGACAATGCACTCACTATCTATGACAGATGGGCTTGTCCTGAGTAAATTTATCTTGTGTAACTACAAAAGTTGTTGAAGAATGGATGTAAGAAATATAAAAAATTAGTATAATCAGGGCACAGTAATAAATCAGTTCCATCTTTTATTTGCCTTTTCCCTTGTTTTCCTGTCACTTGGAAGTCACAACCTTGCTTCTCATCCAATCCTGCTTTTCATCCGCATTTAGATGTGGCCTTGGTCCCTTCGAATTAACTGAACAATTGAAACTAAGCTTTTAAAACTGGCCAAATCTCAGTGATTTTGGTTCTGTTTTACTTCTAGTTGCTGGAGAAATTACTACTCTTTCTCCCCTAGGTAGAAATTTTCTTCCCTCTTCAATCATTCTGAAATTTGAATGAAATTATAATCAGTTCTTCTTTCCCCAAAGACGAATCAATGACTGCAGTAAAGTTTCTCCAAGGCAAGATCATTAAAAACTCAACAAAAATTACAAAAATAACAAAAGGGAGATTGATTGTAAAAGCATTCCCTCTCCCTTGTTGGTAGCAGTGACTAAATATTGCCAGCCAATAGAATGAATATCTTGGTTTGCAACAGACAGACATTTTGCAAACGAGAATCGATAGTTTATTTTATCTGTAGTCATTTACATTGGATTTCTGTCATGTAGATGAGATGAGAAAAGGCAAGGAATAATTTATTTTGTTGATTATTTTATTACAACCAGTCATGTTATGGATGTGTAACAGTGTGTTTAAAAGAAGTGTATTGCTACAGCTGATGGAATTGAAAACTTTTGCCTTCTAATCTGCAGAGTGTGGTGTTGTCTTTTTTTGCTTTTAGGTGTGTTGCATGATTAAGGGCCTCAGCAACATTTTTGGCCAGTATGAAGAGCAAATGCTGGAGTCTTTGCTGGTGCACAGTGGGCTGGGGGTGAATTTTAACATCCAAAAAGCCAGTAGGTTGGGGTCAGGTGAGATGAGTAAAACAACTCGACCCACCTAATCTGGATTTAACGGAGGCAGGACAGGATGGGAAGCCAAAGGTTAGTCTTCATTCCCCTTCCTTCAGTTGGGCCGGGCATGTTTTTAGGCTTCTAGTTTAACTTGTTCTTTGTTGCTTTACAGCTTTTCCCTTGAACTTTCACACAACTGTTTTTTTTAAATCCAATCTGTGTGATCATACTGACATCATGGGTTTACCTGACATTTCACTGGGATCATCTTAACTCTTCACTTCTCTCTGCCAATCCCACTCAAGCTGCTTGGATGACCTGGGTCAACAATCACACTTTGCACTCTATTACTGTTCCGTTTACAAATACCACTTCTGGTTTTGTGCCCTCACCTCTTTAATGTGGTAAATTTTTGCCTTTCCACCACAAAATATCTTTCCTCAGCATCATGGATACTCCTTCTCTGCTAACAATCTCCATCTTCGCTCTTCCTCCCTTCCACACATTCACAGGCAGCTGTTCCTTTATAAATCCTTCAAGCTCTGCACTCCAGTAGGTTTTAAAAAGGACCATGCTGTTTCCAGCCACTTCCTTGCTTCAGTTGCCACATGCATCCACTTGTCCTTCTTGGCCACATCGTACCTGGAGCAGGAGTCATCCCTCTCTCCTGAAACCACACATCAATCCAGGATTATTATGGGGCCAAAAAAAAAAGCCCAGTTCCCTCTTCATTTTGCAATCACAAATGGCATCCAGTAAACTGCTCCCCTTCTCCCTTCACCTCAGACCCTGAGCAGAAGGAGCCAATGGATTGCTTTACCTGTTGAGGACAGTAATTTCATGTTGCCGCATCCCTTTTCTCGCAAAACTTTGAATCCTTCTCTCTCTCTCTCGCTCTTGCTCAAATTCCATCCCTTTTCCATTTCCAGTGGATCACCTCTCCCATCCTGAACAATAGTTTATCTTCCTGCAGCTCTACTGTCACTTCTGAAGGGCCACAAAAACACACTTGGCACCATCTTTTCCTTTGTGCTCTGTTGCTTACTGACTTACTTCCAGACAAGGATAATTGTTAACAAATAAGCTGCTGACACCCAGTTCTGCCTTTCCACCAATTCTCCAAATTCCTAGTCTGTGCTGCCAAACTACTCATCCGATGTTGAATGAGCTAAAATTCTGTTCAACAGGTTATTGGACAGACACCAACGCTAACTTTTGATTTCCATCAGAACTATGGTAACCGTGCTCTTGCCATTCACCTTTCTAGCCATTGACTCGGGCTCAATAAAACCCTTGACGTACCTTTGTATCTCAAATTAAACTGATGCCATGGCCCCTCTATCACAAAGCTACCAACCACCACCCATGTCCCACTGCCTATTGACATTTCTTTTTCAGCCGCTTTTGTCACCTCCAGAGACATTGATGTAGACAGAGGTCCTCAAGTCAACATTGCTTTCTGTGCAATAACAGGATGTTCGTGTGTCATGTTCTGCTTCTGAAACTCAATTCTGCTATCCTCGGACAAACGTCGAGTCATTTAAGCAAGTCACCTTCCCATGTCCCTTTTCCCCATCCTATTTTCTGGATTCTCTATTTGCTGTAAAATTTGCTCTTTAACAATGTCTTGTCCTCGTGACAGGTCATTGATCTGCAACGTTGACTGCTTTCCTTACCACACATGACCCTTCATCTGCTGAGTGTTTCTTTAAATTCACATATCCAGAATCCATACCTTTTGGATTTGTGTTACAAGTGTTACAACTGTTCTTGTCATCTTCCCAACCAATGTGTTGTTTTCCATAATTGTATCCTGGGTGCCATCATTTTCCCGGGTCCCAGAACCCAGGATTGCTCACCTCATCGAGAAGCAGGAGGAGGTAAATGGCTGCAGAGAAGTGATAGTTCTACATGAGTTGTACCCTGGAATAGGTAACTCAGACATTACTTTTAAAGTCTGTACTGGTCTGGATTTTGGAAGGCAATTTTAATGGTTCCATTTGCAACTCCCAGCATTTCCCCATGTGAGTGTGAGCAGTCGGGAGTTCGTGCAAATCTG
>JARFYF010000001.1:94064322-94074474 GCA_030265395.1 Rhina ancylostomus
GGGTTGTTCACTGACATTCAATTCCATTTGCAAGTCCTCAGCAAATAAAGCAGTCCATGCGTGCATTGAGGCATATACTGATAAGTGACAAGTGATAGTCAAGTCATACAAGTGCCAGGCATTGACCATCTCCAGCAAATGAGAGGAGGACCACCCATCCTTCACAACCATACAAAGCTTTAAAACCTCATCATCTGCATGCCACCACTAGAACAACCACATAAACACTGTGACTACAGGAATACGTCAAAGGCTAAAGTCTCCTGCCCTAAGTGGCTCACCTGGCTGAGCAGATCTTTTCCACCTTCTACAAGGCACATGTGAGGAGTGCGGTGGAATACTCTCCTCTTGCCTTGGTGCACAGTTTGAACAACATTCAACAAGCTCAGTGTTGTCCAGGATAAAGCATCCCACTGACTGGCACTCCATCCATTCTCTGAACATGTATTCCCTCCACTGCTAGGCACTCTGGCTGTAATGCTCACCACCTACGGAAGTTGCTCAGTAACCTGCAGTTACTCAGCAAGATTCCTTCAACAGCAATTATGTAAACCCACAACCTCTATCGCCAGGAAGGATTAGGACTGCACATGCACAACAGTGCCATCATCTGCGGGGTTCCTCCACGTTGTGCACTATCGTGACATGGAAATTTCTCATCATCACTGGGTGCAAATCCTCTAATACCTGCTCTTTATTGTCAATGTCTGACTACCCATTTCAGAAGGCAGTGAGAGTAAACTACTTTGGTGTGTCTGAGGTTTCGTATAGGACAGATTGAGTGAGGCTTCTTTCCCTGAAGTTTATCAATGAACTAAATGGGTCTTTAATAACAATCCAACAGTGAATTGTGATTATTATTAATAACTATTGTTTTTATTTCATTGTGGTTTATTGAATTATCCCAGGTGCCATGGGATGGGGGATTGGAACTTGTGACTCCTGATCAATGGACCAGCCTCTGGATATTAACCCTGTTATTTTTCCACAGTAGAACTGGATGTTATTCCTTCACCACTGGGACTGTGTTGGTTCAGGAAAAACAGCTGAGCAGCACCCTCCCCAGGGTAGTTAGCGGAAGGCAATCAACACTGGTGTTGCAAGTGATACCCATATTCTACAAGGCCAACAAAGTGGTGCCACAGTGCAGCTGTCTCCCAGCTCTGGAGACCTTGGTTCAATCCTAGCCTCTGGTGCTGTCTGTGTGGAGTTTGCACATTCTCCATGTGACTGCAAGGATTGCCTCTAGGTGCTCAGGTTTCCTCCCATGTTCCATAGACGTGGATGTTGGGTTAACTGGCTACTGTAAGTTACTCCGAGTGTTGAAGGGTGGTGGGAGAATTGGGGTTATTAATGGGCATGTGTGGGAGAGTAGATTACAGGGAAATATGGGGGAATGGGATTGCTCTGACAGCTGGCACAGACTCGATGGACTGAGTGGACTCCTTCTTTGTCATAGGGAGATACAGACAGTCTCCTCGTTATGTAAGGGTTCCGTTTCTGAGAGCTGTCCGTAACCCAATTTCTCCATAAGTCAGAAACATGCGTTTTCTGTTGTAACCCACATCATATCGCTGTGTATATTTGCTATAATTCTTTCATTTCATTAAATAATCATCCTACTTGTACCTATCATTAAACATATGGAATATATACTGTATCCAGACATTAATGAATTCCATGAAGCATTTTGTTATTATTATTTCAGCTTGAAAAATGCTTTAAAAATGTATGGGAGGATTTGTATAAAGTTGGATTTCTGTAAATCAGGTTGTTCATAACCCAGAAACCCCCTGTATAGAAAAAAAGAAATCATGTGTACTGTTTCTGAAAGCAGTATTTATGTCTGCTTGGCTCAATGGTGTACCCCCTCTTGCTTGGCCAGAAACTCGTGAGGTCAAGTCAAATCGAGGGATTCAAATGCACCAACTTTGGCTGACGGTCCAGTACAACACTCAGTAGAATGCACTGTTAGAGGCATTGGATTTCAGATCAGGTTTTAATTCATTTTCTCTTTCAGGTGGCCTGTGATCCCATGGCACCATTTTGAAGAAATGTGCAGTTATCCTGGCTAATATTTAACCCTCTGCCTATCTTTTCAAACAAAAAGATCAGATGCTTTCATCATTACCAAGTTGTTTTTAGTGGGCACTTGCTGTGCAGAAATTGGCTGCTGCTCTGTCTACATTATACCAATAACCATTTCAACAGTGCTTCATTGGCTATTAAGCTCTTTGATACCCTGAAGCTAGGAAAGGTGCTATATAAATGCAAGTCTTTTTCTTGTCAGCGCTTCAGTAAATTAGTATCTGGATATTGGGACTGGTTTGCCTTTTTAACTGTAAAACAGTTGGTTGAAAGCTGTGGTTCTCAAAGCATCAAATTGTTTTCTTGAAAACTGATCAGAACTTTTATACAAAATGATCCAGTATGGTGTTTATGAAGCCCAGAAGTAGGTGCTTAATCTTGCACTATGGATAGCTTTTACACTTGGTAGCACCTTGACCTGACATTTTTTCTCTCAAAGATTGGCACACCATCTGAAATATGACTTGTTGCCTTTTCTGACAGCAACTTTGATCACAACAGTGCAGTTGATAAACTCATGGAAATAGCCAGTTTGAGTATTGTTGGATAGTCACATGTGATGATTAACATAATGACCAATTGAGTTGAATTAGGTGAGGGATAAATATTTGCCAGCATAGCAGATCTATTGACTCTTCTCCATAAATTGCTATTGGTTCTTTCACCAAAATCTGAGTACAGATGGGACCTCAAGTTTCTTGTCTGCACCAAAAGTTGGCACTCAAAATGATATAGTACCACCTTATATTGAAATGCCAGTGAAGTATTGGTTGAATTCTGCTGTGCAAACCCAACAGCAAGTGCATGCAAATAAATAAAAAATCCAGAGATGTGCCAGGTATTCTGTTCCATGACCAGCTGCACAAAAATGGTGTCTTGCCATCCTGCTCCCTAAATGTATTAACTGTAGTGTCTATGGCCTCTTTTTCTCACTGTTCACCAAGATAAGTACCAACAAAATATCAGACATTCCCGCTTGAAGCTCAAACTAACCAACTCGGAAGACAGATCTGTACCATTGTTAATAGCGATTTATGAGGGTACAGTGATGTGTAACCTAATGTCATCAATGTACTGTGGCTGAATTAGTTAAACTCTGTCTTGTTGAATCAACAAATTTTGACAAGTGAAAGACTAATGGAAAGTGATATGAAAAGTTTGTTTTTCTTTTGGAGTAATTGCATAAAAGGAGATCTATAAATGACTGGATGACTTCCTTTGATGTATGTGAGGAGTCAAGGCCAGTGCAGTTTTCAGGTCGAGCAGAGGAAGAGGTTGGAGGATAATTAATCCAGCGGCAACAAACATAATTCAGTCTCTGCTTTAGAGACATGGGGCCTATCGTGATTTTTAACTGACACTTGGAGCACATGCAACATTACCCAAGGTTAGGCAGACAGGAGAGGGATTTGCTGCTTTGTAACATTAGGGATGTTTATAATCAATTGGAACTGACCTCAAGACCATTGATTTATGGTGAATGAATAAAGGGAAAAAAAACATTTAATAAGATTTATACTGGAATGAAACTGATAATTTGGTAATTAACTGTCACAATTCAGTGACTTCAATGGAGTGGAAAATCAGACCCTATCTATTTTACATCATCAACAGAAGGTAAAATGACACTCCTTACCCCTTGCCCTCCATTCCCTTCATGTGCATTAAGTCCATGCCTAACATTGATAGTTAGTTTCTTGGAGCATTCCTCCATTCGAGCATCAGGAATTATTAGTTTTGGGGTAAACTACTTTTTAAACCAAATGCATGGATAAATCTAGTCCTTAAAATGAGTGCACTTTCATTTTGATTTAAAAAATTCAGAATTTATACTTTATTCATTAGTTTATTTAAGCCTGATTAGCTTTTCTCTTCCAAAAATTTCTATTTACTTAGGATTTGCTCGTCTGAGCTTGTGATGGCACCAGCAGCATGTCTGTTTGTAAAAACACCACTGCTGGCATCATTACTATTCAGGTTAATTTTATCCTCATGAATGCCAGGTTGAATCATTTGATAAAAATGAAGCACCTTTTCAAATTCTCTGTTTCTTTACACAGTGACTTGGATCTTGCTTTTTTTTGGAGGAATGTCAAATTGTTAATATTTCAAACAATATTGGCCATAAAGCATTTCTTTCAAACCACAATATCACATTGAGAGGTTTTCTGTCAAATACAGGAAATATCCCTCTTCCTGGCCGCTCTGGTTCCACCTCAATGAAAGTTCCAGAATAGGTCACAAAATGAAAGCAAATGAATTGTGCCAACATTGAAAGATTCAAATTACATATATGCCTGCATGCACAACACACCATACATTAAATCTAGCACTGATCTACTTTCTGCAACAAGACCCAGACTTGTAGCTTTGTGTTTGCAGTATATAAATAATACTCCGTTTCTGACTGATTTTAGATATCTCTGTGCCATTTTACCTCCAATAAAGTTTTTTTTTAAACTACAAAAGATTCTGAGTGATTTGGCTCAGTGTAAAGAATAAAAGGTGCAGAAGCCTTTGCTCTCGGGTTCAGCTTTCAGCCTTCCCTCTCAAGCTAACCTTGTCCAAAGCTATGGCCCTCTGAGAGTTTTGCTTTCCTCCAATTCTGGCCTCTCATATATCCTGAGTTCCCTCAGCTCCATTATTGCTAGCTTGGCCTTTAGCTGCTGTGGAAATGAGGTTTGCAGTTTCCTCTTTGAACTTTTCTACTTCTTTCTTCCCTCATAACATTCATTCATTCAATCTCTAAATGCTCTGACCAATAAAGGAACCAGACAGTAAGGGAACAGGGAGTGAAAGTGAGATTGAATAAATCGGTCATGATGGAAGAGACCTGTGTGGGAATTGAAATGTGACTTCCTTTGGAGGGGCTTATTAAACACCTACATTATACACTTCCACACATCCGTTTGATGTGTTTGGTGACTAATGGGGAGCCCATTGTTCCTGCTGGCCAAACTCTGCACACACCCATAATGGAAGTGCAGCCTCAAAGGGCTATATGGCTTGCTCCTTGCATTTCTCGTGTGCTTAAGTTTTATGGAGCAATTAAGAATCATTTTTGATCACGTGCCTCAATATCTTCTTCTGCCAACTTTTGTTCTCCAATGCTCCTGTGAAATGCTTGGCATGATTTTTTCGAAATGACTTTATAGATGGAAGTTGCTTAACTTATGCAAGGAGCTTCACCTTGCTGTGTGAGGAGAGAAAGCTGCACTGCTTGTTTTGTTTTATTCAGAATTCCAGCTGTTAAATTATTGTTTTTCCTCTTCCATTCCCAGAACCCCAAGGACTGCAGCAAAGCCAAGAAGCTGGTGTGTAACATCAACAAGGGTTGTGGCTATGGCTGTCAGCTACACCATGTCGTCTACTGTTTCATGATTGCATACGGTACGCAGCGCACTCTCATCCTGGAGTCTCAGAACTGGCGTTATTCTACTGGGGGTTGGGAGACTGTCTTCAAACCAGTCAGTGAAACCTGCACAGATAGATCTGGCACCAGCTCTGGCCATTGGTCAGGTAAGAGCACTAAGGTGTATGGACACTTACCTTTTGGTTAAACAATGAGTGAGGTCTTCAGGTCTGGAGTCACACCTGAGTGTTAGCAGGGAAACATCTTGAGCTACTGGTGTCTTTTTGCTTATTGGAATTGAGTTCATATTTCACACCATGGTTCAACTGGGAGCGCAGGTGTTTGGGGGATGATAAATTCTTGCCAGTGAGCACTAGAAAATTTGACTGTGCTTTCTCTAAATCTTCTTATCTTTCAGCAATCATTATATGTTTTTGTTAATTGTTTCCATCCCTACTTGTTCATTCCTCACCCTGATTCTCAAACATTGCTGCGCACTGCTGGCACTGGAATAATACCATTCAGCAACCTCTGGCTTTCCCTCTGCCTGGGCACCTTCTCTCACTTCAGGATATCTCTCTGTGCACCTTGTCACCTTGAGAGAACTCACAGCAGGAAGAATTATTACACCAAACCTACATCTTTTTGTCATCAGCCAATTTGTGGGTGAAATGATATATTTCATTTCTTTTTGCATCCCTAATGCCATGAAGGTAATCTTTCCAATAAATAGCTCAGTTTTCAGTTTCACAGAACCCATTATATGCCATGGTAAATCAGCAGTTGAAGCAAAACAGCAAATCTTCCAAAAAGAATGACAATGAGTTAGCAAGGTTTTATACACAATGCTCACTTCTATAATTGTATCTTTCCCATCTTTCCCTTTGGGTTTTGGGTTCTCAGCTGCAGTTCTGCTGAGCATCTGTTGGCCTCTGAGGAAGGTGGTTGTTTGTTCAAACCCCACTTCAGAGACTTGAACACAAAAAACATCCATACTCTCATTCCAGTGCAGCAGTGTTATGCCCTCAAAGACGCCATCTGTTAAATGGAACGTTAACCCAGGACACCATTTGTGCTCTTGGTTAAAGATAAAAGGGTCCATCAAATGATTTTGAAGAAAACCCCCTAGTGTCCTGGCCAATATTTATTCTTGAATCAATATCACAAAAAACTGATTATACACTCATCATCATGAAATTGCCATTTGTGAGGGTTTGTTGGGTGAAAGTTGGTTCCTGTGCTTTGTACAATATAACAGTGACCACATTTAACAAGTAAGTGAAATAAAAATATAAAATACTGGATACAGTCAACAAATCGGGTATCTTTTGTAGAGAGAGGAGCATGGTTCATATTTCAGGCTGTAGAGCCTTCATGAGAACTAGGAAAATGAGAAAACAAGTTGGTTTTAAGTTGCAGAATGGTTGGATATGAAGCACTCTATAAAGTGGGGGAAAAAATAAGGACAATAAAGGTGGAATAGATAGGAAAAGAGTATAACTGCAGTGTCCAGGTGATCTCAATGTTTATGGAGCCATCTAGTTAATTAGAGAAGTTACAGAGTAGGAGAGAGAAAAAACAAAGCAACAAGTTAATGCTATGAAAAGCAGGTCAGAGTCAAGGCTGAACAAGAAATCATGCAACAAGAAAATGAAAAAAATGCTGAATAATTCAAAGTTAGCTTATTGCTAGAAAACACCTGCACAACCAGAGCTTATGAAAATTATGAAAATAAAAACAAGTCTTCGTGTCTTTATTTTGTTTCCAGTTCATATAGTGCATCATCTCTGCTTCACAGATAGCCTATAGGTAGGGGGAAGCAGTGAAGGGAACATGCTAGCCTAATGAAAATACTTCTGATTTTCTACTGGTTGCTGGATCAATCTAATCTTTGTTTCTTAAAGGGATGAGGAATCGAATAGCTTTGATTAAGCTCACAAAAATTCAGTGTCTGTTGACTGGTGGGTGAAACATTGGGATAGGAGCCTGGTGTCCTTACCAGTTGAAAGGGGACAACACACACACAATGATGGAGAGGAGTCAACTCAGCAGCAAGTAACAGTGAAGGTGGCAAGGGAAACAAATAAGGATACTTTTCTGGTTTACTGATTCTTTCGGTGAATAGGGAATCAGATACTGCTGTGAAATATGCAGCAGTCAAGAGAACAGCCAAGGATCACTTGATGTTTTGTAATTTCATTTTTCCCAGGAAGGTAAAGTAATACATGAAAACATTCTGTATTTTTCAGGATGTTTAAGCTTCAACATAATCCAGAAATGTAGGGTTGTTGCACTCTTGAGCTGAAGTTTACAGAAAGATTTAATGCGTTGGGGTTCAGGTGTCTATTGAGATCCAAAGGACAGAATTTTAATTCTCCATTTCCCTTTTCAGTGCTTCATGAAAGTACTGTCACCTGGTTAACTTTTGATAATGAGTGACTCATAGAGACAGTGCATTGTCAGGATTAGACTGGTAATGGTGGTGACTGTTTCTTGTACTTAATGTGTTTACTTTTGGTTTTAGTGAATAATTCTTTGGGATCCAACCATCAGTGGCAAAGCTGGCATTTATTGTCCATCCCTAATTGGCCTTGAGAAGGTGGTGGTGAGCTGCCTGCTTGGACTGCTGCATTTCCACTGGTGAATTTGCAGATATCATTGAACGTAGAACAATACAACACAGGAACAATCCCATCTTCCTGGACGTGGTCCGTATCTCTTTATTCCCTGCCCATTCATATGTCTGTCCATGCCAAAAGAGGCATTTGACATTTTAACTAAATGACCATCAAAGATCACTTGGAGTTGCACTTAATTTATGCACAGTTCTTCCAGCTGATAAATCGAATCACTGGGAATGCACCTTTTCACTTCCACATAAAAATAATTTAATTTTCCAATACACAAGCCAATGAGGCAGTTTATCATGATTGGCTTTTAATCTTTTTATCATCATTGCAGATTTATAACTGTTCTGGTCTGTCATCCATAAGTAGCTCTTTAGTGGAATGCTTGTAGCAATTGGAGTGCACTGCTCTTAGTCATTCATGATGTACTGGACGTTCAGCGTCCCTTGTTTCTGAGAGTGGATCCATTCAACATGGTTGTGATGCCCATCCAACTTCCTGGAGTGAGCAATAGGAATTGCAACTCTGCATGGATGTGTGGTTAAGAAAGAATTTAATCAGGGCTATGTATACCTTTTCGAACAGTTTGTTGGGGGCTGTGGCTCGTTGAACAGCTCTAACGAGCGATAGGCACAAGCAAGAGAGGAGGTTGGGCTCTTCCTGTGCCACGTAACTCTATGACTTTGCAAATGAGTGTCAGTACTGGAAAAGATACATTGAATTTTGACAAAAATTTGGCATGAAGGAGACACTGGAATTGAGCAAAATTATTCCAATAGTTGCATTAGTCAGTACGTTGTCCAGGATGCTATTTATCACCTTTCATTTCAACACTCCTTCACAGTAGAAATAAAGAGCAGGTATTTAATTTGACATCTTCGCACTATCTCTATAATAACATCACAACTTAGGTTGATAGCTTCTAGCAAGAGAAAATATTCTGCAGCCCTTGATGGATGCATAATCAGTCAAAAATAGATACCAAGCCACAGAAGGCATTAGGATAGGTAATTAGAAGTTTGATCCCAGAGGGAGGAGGCAAGATTATAGCAAGTGTATGAATGCACTGACTGGAAAAAGCCCTATCCTGCCTTGTGCAGCACCTTGTCCACACACCCCAGCCTTGCAAAATGATGTGATCTGTTGCAGTGTTCACTTATTATATTTTTCATTGGAAGTAAAATGGTGCACGCTTTCATGGTGTCGTTGCTTATAAACCCAGCCTGTCTGTTTACCGTCCAACAAAACATGTGCCCTGTGTATGAGTGTATGAATGTATGTGGTGTGTGTGTGTGTGTGTGTGTAATTGAAAGTTATTCTTCAGATTTACCTCGAAAGAAACAGCAATTTTCAACAGCACAGTTGATTTGCTGCATAATACAAAGGAGGTTGTTTGCATTCGAGTCATGATGGTTTGAGGATGTGAAACAGTGATGTATCGTTAAAAAAATTCTGCATTCGTATCGAATCATGAGATGCTTTCTTCAGAATCCATATCTTGAATCATCAGTGGCATAATAAATGCAGGATGACAGCTTAAACTCCATGATGTAAAAGCACTGAGCTCTTATTAGCATTTCATGTGTGCTGTACACGCACAGAGCTGCAGAGTGGAATGGTTTGTCTCTGTTGCATATATATTTCACAAGCAGAGATTTCAATAAAGACAAACTCAAATGCCAACATGTAACCAGGGTGAGGAGGATATCCATCCATTGAGTTATTAATCCATAGTTTGATTGCGTGGTGTCACTCAAGTCTTCCAGAGCCATTGAGGGTTTGCTGTGTGGCAGCTTTCTTCCCACAGCACTGGTTGTAACGGTGCAATGGTTTTTCCCCAAGGAATTCTCTGCCTGCCAACGTTCTTGCGGGGAGAAGAGAGGGGATAATAGAGGGCTCGGTCTACTATCGATCCTGAAAACATACTTTGAACATGCACAAACTTATTGTGGCAGAGAAGGAAGCCATTTGGCCCATCGAGTCCATGCTGGCTTCCACCTGACACCCTGGAACCTTTTTGATTCTTTTTTCACTTAGCTAACCAAGGGGAAATTTACAGTTGCAAATTAATTTACCAGCAGGTCT
>JARFYF010000001.1:94080471-94093961 GCA_030265395.1 Rhina ancylostomus
AAGGAGTTAAAAATAATTAAAATACCATTAGATAAGGAAAACAGAGGAAAGTTCATGTGATTAATTTGTAAATGAGATAGTTTTAGGGCTTGAATTTATTGTGCACTTATAGTCTATGTCATTTGTGTCTGCTGAATATAATTCTGCAGAAATATGTGTTAAAGAAACATGCGTTTAATCATAGATTTCTAGCTGCTCAACTGTTCAGTAGGTTCACAAAATGAGCTTGTGCCCACTTCATTCTGCATACTGCTTCACTCAGATTCAGCAGTGGGTTGACATTGCAAAACATAACAAATATTGTAACAAAAATACCAATTAGCAATCAGTATTAATCAAGGAAGAGTAGAATTTTTGCCAATGGAGAGACATGTGAAGGAGTTCACTGGAATTTACTAAACGTGGTTAAGGTTCATAAAATGCTTAAAATGAACCATTCTGCGTGACAGCCTAAAAATTCCATGGATTTATTTTTTCATATCAAACCAATTTGATCACAAGGACTGTGACAAAAGTGGGTGAAATATAATTAAATTTCTGGATATTTTGAACATTTCTAACACAGAATATAACTCAGATTTTCCTATTAATTGTATAATCTACCCTTGCAGAATTGGGGAGAGAAAGTTTCAAGATTAAAATCAGTTAACATTGTGATTGGGAGTCATTTTCTAAGCTCTTCACAGTTTTCTTTCCTGTTCAGGTCCTCAAATAAACTTGCACTTCTCTTTGGGTAAAGGCATAACATTTATTAATCCTGCCACTGTTATATTTTTTTCTTCCTGAGCCACCATAAATATCCTTGTATCCTTTTTGATCCTCGTAGCAAATCAGGAAAATGTTCACCTTCTCAAACATTTTTAGGGATGGGCATCAAGTACAGGCCTTGCTAGTAATGCCCAAATCCCATTGATGAATGTAAAACTAAAGATTCTAATTGGTCTAACATGGTTTTATTATTATAAACAAAATCCCAATTCAGGAGACATTGCCATTTTCCCTGAAGGTACTGCAACATAATTGATCTATTGGCCCGCAACCTTGACAGATCTGGTTCAGTCTGGCACTCAATGATGAGGAGAATTGAGAAAAGAGTGATTGAAAGATTCTGTGACGGTTCCCATGTTGTGAGTGACAGTTTTAAGAATGAAATGGGTTGTCTGTGACAGATGCGCTGGCTGCAGCTGGACAGGCACTTCATAAAAATGATGATTTTTGTACCCTTGCTGCTTATTTCATCCATTCAGAAAGATTGCGGATGGCATTGTGCTTCCAACAGAGCTGCTTGAGGTTTCTGGCAGTTACACTTTTATTTTGTGTGATACGCCAATTGCAAGCACAAATGACGTTTGACACTGCCCAACACATCATTAAAGATAAGCTACTTTTCTCAATGATTCAAATTCAAAACCAGACATATTTGGTGGGGAAAAAAATGTCTGTATACAAATGCTGTGCTTCACTGGTGGAAAATATGCATACTGTTTCTGCTTGTTTGCAAAGTCTGTAGTAAGAATATATCAGGGGTACATTAAATATTAAATAATATGTAAAGGCTGCAAGAGCTTTGAAATGGAAGGACCTCTTGGCTTCGAAATTAGCAGTCATAATAAAGTATGTGCTTTGCTTTAGTTAAACTGATATATTTTTCTGTTGAATGCAATAACTTCCAATCACAGGAAGCTAAATGCTTATATTATAAATTATATTTTTCAGGGTCTATTCCACATTTATCTGTACCACTCCAAGTCAAAGTTACCATCAAAATTTCTGATATATAGTGATAATTTCTTCATACTGCAACTTATCTAACATGAATGAAACCAGAGCATTGTTACTCCAGCAGCAGAGTGATAATAAAATAATCTTGGCTTTTTTTTTAATCTAAGCTATTTACTTTGTGATGTTATGCTCTGGAGTTCAGTTTGACATCATGAATGCTTTTTATTCAACTCCTTAGTTAGATGATTCTGGAGAGAAATGTACAATCAGATGAAGCCATAATTAAATACAGAGTAGCATATTAACCTCAATTTGGAAAGCATTGCTATTCTAAAAGCCAATGATATTGAAAACCATGATTTGATTGAACGGCATTACATGCTCAAGGAGCTAAGTGGTCTAATTGTGTTCCTTTGAAAGTATTTGGTTACAGTCTTTCTGTGGCTGCTGAGGCTCTGCCTATGTAATGGTTGATGATAAAAATGCTGAAAGATTCTGCTGCTATGAGCACCCTTTTGAACAATCTTGAGGAGGATCTTCATGAACAAAAAGAAAAGGATTAGAATTGTTAGAAGCTATTGTTATTGTTCAGACCAACTGCCCTTTTGACTTCATTGTTCACCTCAGCTTTTCATATTTACCAACCCAGTTGTTTGGCCAACATCAGCTCCATGGTAGTTTTGTGTTATAAAGGAATTTTCATCAGCCTATGGTGTTGACTAAAGTAATAGTTCTTCAATATCTGGGTTTTAGCTGCAAATATCTCAGGCATTTAGAATGAAAGGGGGACAAGACTTAAACAGGTAAGAGCAAAGTTTCCTTTAATTTAAAAAGGGACAAGCGTATGGCTCTTCTTGGCAGCTCGAGGCATCTTTCCTCCACAGCCTCCACCAACCCCACACAATCTGCTTCGTCCCCAAGATCTGTAACAGGACAGTCCCGATGGACCAGCTCTTGTCCCACAGGACTTATTTCTATGTACCTTGACTCTATTCCTTCTTCTTTTGTCCGGTCCCTTCCCACTTACATGTCTGTCGCCTGTGAGGTTCTTCACCAGTTTGACAGTTTCCTGGTTCCAGCCAAATCATCTTTACCGTGGACATTCAGTCCCTCTGCACCTTCATCCTTGTTTCAGTCCTACTCAAGGCACTTTCTTCACCCCTTTTTCCAGTCCATTGATGACTGTACTGATGCTGCTTCCTGCATTCATGGGGAGCTCAAAAATGTAACCACCTTTGCCTCAAATTTCAGAATCAGAATTATTATCACTGACATACGCCGTGAAATGTGTGGTTTTGCGGCAGCAATACAATGCAAGACATAAAGAATCTATAAATTACAAAAATAAATAATAAGTCCAAAATAAAGGAATAATCAGGTAGTGTTCATGGATTGTTCAGAAATCTGATGACAGAGGGGAAGAAGTTGTTCCTGAATCGTTGAGTTTGGGTCTTCAGGCTCCTGTAGCTCCCCCCTCATGGTAGTAATGTGAAGAGGGCATGCCCCAGGTGGTGATGGTCCTTAATGATGGATGCCGCTGCCTTGAGTCACTGTCTCTTGAAGATGTCCTCGATGGTGGGGAGGGTTGTGCCTGTGATGGAGCTGGCTGAGTTTATAACCCTCTGCAGCCTTTTGCGATTCTGTGCATTGGAGACTCCATATTAGGCAGTGATGCAACCAGTCAGGATGGTCTCCACTGTACATCTATAGAAATTTGTAAGAGCTTTTAGTGACATACCAAATCTCCTCAAACCCTATTCTACCTTATTCTCACTTTCACATGGTCCATACCTGACTTTTTCTTTCCCTCTTCACATCTCTACCTCCATCTCAGAAGATGGGTTAGAGACGAATATCTATTATAAGCCACAGTTCCCATGACTACCCTTCCTCCCACCCTCATTCCTATAAGGATTCCGTTCTCCCAGTTTCTTTGTCTCCATTGATGAGACTTTCTGCACCAGTACTTCCAAGATTTCTTTTTAAACTGGGTGTGTTTATATCTAGCACAGTTCACAAGACTCTTTTCTGCGTCCCCTATATTTCCACACTTCTGCTCTTGATCCTTCTCCCAACCAGCACAAAAGATAGGGTTACTTTTGTCATCACCTTTCACCTCAGAACTCTTTCAGTATTCTGCAGTAACTGTTCCCTCTGTGACTCCCTGGTTCACTCTTCCATCTCCATCAACCACTCCCATTCTCAGGGTATTTTCCTAAGCAAAGGATGTAACACCAACCCTTTTATTTCATCTATTTCCACCATGCAGGGACCCATATAGCTCTTCCAGATTAAACAGTGATGCACTTGTACTTCCAATTTATTGTTTTGCGTTTGGTGTTCATGATGTGTGTTGGAGAAACTAAAAGCACATAGAACAACTGCTTTGCAAAACAGTTCTGTTCAGTCTGCAAGGGTGACCCTGAGCTCCCATTTGCCTGCCACTTTAATAATCTATCCAATTGCTGCTCTGTCCTCAGCCTCCTACAGTGCTCCAATGTAAGGTCGAGGAATAGCACCTCATTTTCCATTGAGGCATGTTGCTGTTCTTAGGACATAATATTGAATTCAACAATTTGAGAAAAGCAGCCCTTCTGATGTCAGGTCATTCACCCGTAACATCCACTCAGTTTTTCTCTCACCACAATTGCCACTTCACCTGCTGAGTATTTCCAGCATTCTCTTTGGTTTCAGATTGCCAGCAACTGCTGTGTTGTCTCTCCTGGTTCCAGCATGTTGTTGTTTGATCTTTTTTTGTTCTTCCCTCTCTCTAACTGCCCTCATTCATCTCCCACTACAAACTGAACAGCTATAATTTACTATACGGCACCAAAAGCAGTTGTGTCGCCTGCACGACCTTGATCTCTGTCCCTCACAAAAGTCACCTCTGTTATTTCCATCCCTCTCCCTTTCTATAACTTTAAATCTACTTGCTTTCCTACTTGTTCGTTTGGAATAAAGATTCACCGAGCTGAAACTTTGACATTGTTCCTCTGTCCACAGATGCTGCCTGACTTGCTGTGTATTTTCTGCACTTTTTTTCTCTTTCTGTTCTTGACTCTGCATTGGAGCTCCTGAACATCCTTGCAAGAGCATATCCTCTGCTTGGTTTTGACGGGCAGAGGGTAAGTGAGATCCTCTTTCCTCCCACCCCACCCCACCCCCTAAAGGAAAGAAGAATACTGAGCAGAAACTAGGTGGATACTAAAAGATGGAAATGTTTTGATGTTACTATATTGAGGGAAATTGAGGGAAATTGAGGGGTGGGGACTTTGCTCTGTGAAGGGAGAAAATCCCCATGCCCCCTAAATAATTGGTGAATGCTGGAGATACTGGCAGCAGAGGTGCCTATAACAACTTGGGTATCTGTGGCCCCAACAAGATGGGATGTTCCCACGTTAACCACCCAGACTCTGGCAGGACCAGTGCTCTTTTGTACTTATGGCCATGACCTTGGTCTAATGCCCTGGGATGTCCCACCCAGTGTCATCTGGTATTGATCTCGTGTTGCCAGCAGTGTTTATGGCAATGAAAGATGAAGCTTCCAGTTGAGTTAAGATTTCTCAGGACATTCAGCTCTTGGATAAACAAATTGGTATCAACAGAAGCTCACAATTAGGAACTCTACCAATACCTTATCTAGTCAGCATTTTACATCCAGATCTGTAGTTGCCAGCTTCTCATCAGGAAGGTTTATTTTGTGCCAAATAGCAGGATTTTCAGAGGGAAGTTATGTTCCAATTATACATGATGATGTTCAGATAAGCCATAAGATGCAATGATTAGCAAAATTATTGAGAGGAATGTACCATTCTCTGGCGCAAGAGTAGTCCTAGACCAGCTGTTGTTTATTTTCAGTACTCTTTATCACATCCTTGTCAAATTCTCTCATGTAGAACAATATTCATGAGTACTGAGTGATTGAATATCTGAAGAAAACTGATCAATGGGTGAAATCTAGTACTTACTGTGTCCAAAATCAAAGCCTACTTTGGCATAACTTAACTGTTATGTAGATCCTAGACCGTCGAACAAGATGATGGAGGATCTCAGTGGGATCAATGAGAACTTCTAACCTTCGATGAATGCATTGTGCAAAGAGAAATACATAATCAAAGCATGAATCGAGTGCACGGTACTAAAATACTAAAAGCCACTTGAGAGCCCATAAATAGATCAATGGAACGAAGACCATCATCCTCGACCTCAAGGGATAGCCATGACGACGACGACTAAAAATTATGAAATTCTGTGCACGTCCAGCATGTTCTCCATCTTAGTGTGTTTCAACCCCATCCCCTGTAACAACGGCTTTCTCAGTTAGCTACAAAGCTTTGTGTGCAAATTTCCTGCAGTTTGAATTGCTCAGGAACCCTCTTCAAATTACCACCAGAATTTCACTTGCAGCAGGAAACAATCATTTTTACAGGGTTTTATTGTGATTTTTTTTTAGTGTTTCGGGGTTACACAAGTCATTTTCTTTAAGGATTGATCTATATTTTCTGTGTTTTTTTGTAGAACTGTTATGACATTACACGTCACAGAAACTAAAAAGCTTCCATGATTGCATCTACATTGTGTCTTTCACAACCCCCAAAACACTTTATAGCCAATTAAGCACTTCTTTTGAAGTGTAATCACCATTGTAATGTGGACACCCAAGAGCCACTTTTGCACTGAGCAAGCAACCAAACAGCGAGACTATGCAATTGGATGGTCAAGTTTAGTAAGGTTGGTTATTAGCCAGGACGCTAGGGAATAATTCAGTTCATCTTTTACAGCCATCTGATTTGTCAGACGGGGTGTCAGTTTAACATTCCCTTTGGAAGAGAAGTACTGCCTACTAACACACGTTAATACACGAGAGCATCAGTCTGGATTTTTGATCTCAGGCCTCCTCAGGTGGCACTTGAACCTACAGGTGAAGATGTTACCAACTGACACCATGTACAAAATACTCCATTTGGCAGTAATGTGCTGTGAATGCAGATATGGATCAGAAGGTGACCAAGCAAAGGGGAAGGAAAGCTTAAAATAAGGATGTTCACAAATTACAGAGTTTGTCCAGAATAGCTATGCCAATGAATGTTAAATGTAGTTCAGGCAGTGCACAGTCCCAGTGCATAAAAATTCTTCACGAAATTGCCAGAATAACTGGATCAACATTACACCATGACCTCATCTGCACTGCTATTCCCACACTCAGGAATGCCAAGTCCCTTATGAGACTGCAGCACCTTCACCTCTGCTATCTGATACATTGAGCATGAACAACATCTCCAATGGCGTACTCCGGGCTTTTCAACCTAGTTAAACTGGAAACTATTCGGTCCAGTACACTCAAGTTCCAAGTCAGCAACCTTGACAGATGTGAAATGCCATTAAGGGGAGCAATAGGCAGTTTGACATTAAAGACTGTTTTGCCTTCCTCTTCTGGGAGCACTCACCTTTGGAAACTGCTGAAATAGAGATGGGTTTTGCTCACTTTGATGCCATTTCACAATGCTGAATTACTGGAAGCAGTGTATCACCTGCTGACTAAATCTGACCATTCATTTATGTCTGGTACTGAGTAGGTAGTACTCATCTCCTTGCCAGTTTTAGGGCGAATGTGAACAGTATTTGCCTTGAGAACAATTGGTATTAGTGTTTCATTGCATGAATGGGCCAATACCTGAAAGGACGACATGAATTCAGTTTGATAATTGAACTGCATTTGAATGGAGAGTGAACCTAATTATGTGAACAGCCTCATAATTAAATAGATGAACAGGTTGGTGTGTGAGTGCATGACAAATATGATTCAATGAATGAGCTGATATTTCGTTTCCCAGCAATTACACATTGTGCACATGGAGTGCATGAACTCCACTGTTTAGAGTGAAGTGGGAAGGCTGCACAGGGCAGATGGAGACTGGCCAGATTAATGGCAAGGCTGGAGATGTTGGGTGCTGCAGTTTCCAATCTGGGAGCCAGTTCAGTGGGCAGGGAGGAGGAAGCTCAAGCAGCAGGCAGACACAGCAAGGCAACCCCCAGCAAAGGTAACCCCCAGCAAAGGTCTGTAGTGACTGACAGCCAGAAGGGAAGTGGAGATGAGCTGATGACTTGCCTTGGTCAGGGAAAGGAGGGTTAGCCCAGTACCAGCAAGGCCCAAGGCCATAAGGGCAACTCCAGCCCTGCAGGGAAGCCTAACCAATATCTTTTTGAAATACCTGCTGGGCCTGTCTGTCGCCAGGTTCCATCCCTCAGCATGATGGGCGTGTTTATATTTTTTGCCTCTAATTGTGTTCTTTCTTGTTCAATTTATGTTTAATTTGTGTTCTTCTGAATGTTGTGCCTCTAATGATACATGCATTTGCTGCAAGTTTTTCATTGCACTGTGCAGGCACGTACTTGTGCAAGTGACAATAAACTCAGTTTGAGCTGTTAACCCACCCCACTCTTCCAGTCTTCTTGCCCAGCCTCACTTCTCACACAGGTCTCTGTTTGACACTGCAGATCAGTCCCTCTTGTCATCACTGATCCTGATCTACAGATGATCATCAGCAACTTAACTTCTTCCTTGCCCCAACATCCTTTTAGACTGTTAACAAACACAGGGTGGATGCAGTAAATAGGAAGCCAGGTTATCAGAAGTAACTGGCACCTATTATTTTAAGCTTAACTTCCCACCCAGTATCCAGCAATCATGGGAACTACATGTTTACAAAGGCTGTATGCTGTGCTGAGTGTGCCTGCGTTGAGTTTAATACAATGCTTATTTACCCATTGAGGAGGTGGCTTTATAAATCAGGTGTGTTTACCATTGGTGTACTTGTGAAGCATCTGCAGTTGGAAGTGGTGGTGATCCTGCAGAAGTGAGCAGTTGTGGCAGAAAAGAATAAGGCTTAACAGTACTCAGTGTGCATGGTGCTTGATTTTGCATCCATCAACTATACGGCCAAACCTCGCGTGTTCTGGTTATGTTCAAGTGTGTTTCCTTTGTGATTTAGTTGGGAGGTATGGTCCACTGTGAAAGAGTAGGGATTGCCCTGTGGGGTCATCAAATTTGGAAGTGAAATAATGATAGGGCAGATTGACAGCAGTGGAATCTTTATGGCAAATGGAATCAAAAGACAAGATGCTAGAAAGGGGGAATGGACACATAAGTTATGGGGAAGAATTTATTACAAAGTTGAACATAAAGAGAGGAAGAGGTGAGCTTTGTTGGAACACAACTATCAAGGTAAGCGATGGCACGGTTGGAGTTAACCTTGTCGGTCATCAAGACCACTGGAGGAGAGAGGTCATGTGAGATAATCTTGGTCTTGGGTGGGTGACCATAGGTGTGGGTGGAGCTTAAATGAAGGTATTTTTAAAGGAGGATCGGGGAGCAGTGAGACAAATAGAGCAACAGGTGAGTTGAAATAGAAATTAAAATACCCAAGGATGAGGACTCAACCATTGTAGAGGATAACTCTACACTGGAGTAACTGAAAGGAGATTGATTGATCGCTTTGCAGAGCACCTGTGCAGCCTGCCATTTTAATTTACCATTCCCACTCTGACCTTGCTGCCTCAGATCTCCTGCACTAACACGGCCAACACAAGCCGTGGTGGATGTTGGTGGGCCAGGATTAAGGGTATGGCTTCAAACTGTGGGACATTAAACCACATTCTTCAGGCCATGGGGTGTGATTTCAAGGCCATGCCATGGGGAGAAACTTTATATCATAATTTTAATTGAAGTAAGAGGTTACAGGGAGAGGAAAAGTTGTGCTGTTAGCTGGAATATCAAGGAACAATTTTAAATAAATAAAATTATGCTGGAACCTAAACATTTTCTTTTTTTTAATTACTCTGTCCAACTGGAATCTGAAATCTACTCTTAATTATTATATCCTGCTGAGATAACCTTTGTTAATAAACCCTTCAAAGAGCTCAAACACTCCATCAGTCAGCACAATTGATGGAGCAGTTATGAACAGCAGTGGGAGCCACAGGGAAAGCAGGCTCCCTCTGCTTTCAGGTTATCGGGATGCCACTGATCTGCTCACTTGACTGGGCCCAGCAGATCTGTGTTACGGTGAACAACAGATTCATTGTGGCCCTCCAGTCATTCGCTGTTAATTGTTCCTCTTAGGCTGCTCACACAGCATTCGGCCAAGAACAATACACTATTGGAACAGATGGCATCTGAGTAATTAATTAGTTGTTGACTTTTTTTTTCAGTTTCAATCAGTCACAGCATTTGAAAGCACTAACACCTTGGATCAAATTCCATATACTTTATATAGATGGTGGACTTTCCTTTCAGTAATTGTCAATATCATCTCACATTTATGTATACACATCATTAATGTTTTATTATAACAATTTTCCTGTCATAGAACTCTGAGATGCAGACATTTCCCCATTCCCCAAGCCCTCTTGTACCATTTTGGCCCAAGTTTCTTTCATGTTTTTCTGGTTAGCTTTGAAGCTTCTTGTGGCTGCCTGAACCCTGCAGTAATTTTGTACTCTAGTGCTGGTAATTTACTTTCTCACAGCCCCGTTAGGCCAACACTACGAAACTCCTGAACTGCTATCTCCCTCAAAAGGAGATGTTTCAGCTGCCTGCTTCTACCTGTTACAAATACCTAGCTGCACTGCAGGTCTTTGTATGAATTTGACAGTTTAGGAATGTATATACCGTTGCAGAAATACTGTTTTCCTCTGCTCTGTGCTTCAGGAATTAGTATTTTTCTCAGTGCAGGACTCCATCCAATGGCATTATCTGGGATTTCCTGCTTGCTTCTCAAAATGGCTACCTTCTTGATTCTCTGACTTTTTATCTCAGGTCTTTTATTCATTCCAGGGATGTAAGTGTTATTGGGAATGATTCCCAGTGCTGGCATGAAGCATGTGGATTGCAGGGCCATTTTCAAGAGCAACTTTGAGTCAACCACATGGCTGTGGCTCTGGAGTCGTACACAGGCCAGACCCGATAAAGATAGCAGGATTGTTTCCCCAAAGGATATTAATGAACCAGATACATTTTTACAACAATCTGGTAGTTTTATGATTATCAGGGAAGGTGCCAGTTTCTAAAATCCACATTTATCTTATTGAGCCAAGGTGGGATTTGAACTTGAACATTAACTCAAGCCTCTGGATAATTAGTCCAGTTATGACTGTTAGTCTACTGTCATTTTAAAGATGCATATCCCCTGAAAAACTTACTGTAAAATGAGAGTTGGACTTCCATCAAATCAATCCATGAATCTGAATTCAGTATAAGGAATTATAAATCTATTGTGAATAAAATTTGTTTCATTGATAAAGGGAACCATCTGCTCTGGGCCACAAAGGACTTCTTTACCTTGACACCTTCTTAAATGGCTGAGCAAACTACAGAGTTGTGCAACACCTTTCCAGGGCAACGAAGGAAGAGCAATATATGTCAGGTGCACCTCAGGAAGGAAAGTTCTTTTTATAATATGTGTAACCAGCCAACTGTCAGAAATGAGGACTGGAGTTTTCTCTTATATTACACAAAAAAAATGTTTCTTTTTGTAAGGAGGCATCTGTTTGAAAAGGGACTGAAACTGGATCAAGTACCCAGAGCTACATTGTGGAGTAAATCATCATATTCATAACAGCAGGCACAGGCAACTTAACTGACCATCATGTGACAAATGACAAAATAAAATTACTTTCTTTTAAATCTAGCAATAGAAATAATCAATAGCAGCATGTATCAAATTGTTCTGAACAATGCAATTCATTATGACTTACCAATTTGTGTTGTTTTTGGGTTTTTTTGTCCTATTTGTGTGAAGCAGGGGCCAATACCATGAACAAGAATTCATGACTTTACCTCATTCACAGTTCTTGAAATTTGATTGGTGAGTCCCCTCTGGGTGAATGACCATAAAATCCTTGCATTCTATAGCCTATGTCCTAGCTTGCACTAAATCCCTACATATGTGCTTGCTGACCCAAGTCAAGCACAGTGGTTAAACAACTTCTCTGTTTCAAATAAACATTCATGCTTATCTCCAGGTCGCTCCCCCACCTCCCCCCTCCCCCCTCCCCTTCCAAATGCTCCCCTCCTTCCCTATCTCCCTCAGCATTGTAGCCATTTTCTGGCCTTTTGGTCATCCCTGAGTTTAGTAACTCCATGATTGGCAGCTGAGACCCAAAAGACCAAGTTCCCTCCCTAAAAACAAACTCTCTCTATTCCCTTCTCTTGGACACTTATTAAAACCTACCTATTAAACCAAGCTTTTAACGACCTGCTCTAAAATCATGATATATGGATCAATAATTTTTTTGTCAATAATACTGCACTGAAATGACTTTAGATACTGTAAAGGCAGAGTACAGACATAGATGTTTCTGTCTCATTGTAATAAAAAAGCTGCTGATTTGAACAAGAAACAACCCGGTTCCATTTATCATTATATTTCAACAGTGTGTAAAACTGTCTGTGAATAATTGTTTGGAATCAAAGCAGAGAAATGCTTAACTCATTGATATGTTGTTCTTTATCAGAGGATTGGTTTCATTGGCACATGGAGTTTCCTGACAGCACACACGTGGTCATGGCAGAGATGCCTGCTGCTGCACATCAGTCATCAAAAATTGGGTTTTGCAGCTCCTCATGTTAAAGAGAATGAACCACGACACTGCCTTTCATGAAGATGAGAAGCTGTTTGGTACTCATACTGTCACATGCTGCCATCCTGTATGTCGCAGTGGAATTCTGCAAATTGTTTTTCCATGACCTCCACCTCTCTCCAACTTCCTTTCTCAGCCGAACCGTTTGCAGGAAAGTTATAGCCAGAAACTGGACATAAAGCTGAAACAGGTTCAGGTGTTGCAAGAACATTAAGATTAGATTGGATCACTCTTACAAAGACTTCCCTTGATGCTCACAGCATGCACTGGAAATTACTATGGAAGAATTCTTATCTTCCCATTTTTACTTAAATGAAAATGCAAGGACAAGATTGCTCGTTCTCTCAGTGAATGCTGCATAAAACAGGCAAAAATGAAAAAGATGTGACATGAAAACAAATACAACAACACATTTGCATTTCACAGCGCTATTTAGACATAATTAACTATTGAGCTGTCCTTGACCATCTGTCTGTGTTTTTGCTGCCTCTAATTGTTTCAATTATTTTGCATTTCATTGCAATGTACATTCTTCTAACTTTAAGCATGTATACAATTAAAACAAACAAAATCAGTAAACTGCTGAATTTTGAGTATAGATTCCATCAATCTGTAAACTTCTGGATTGATAATGCACTCCAAAGTGGATGATTGTGATCTTGTTTTGTTAGTGTATTTGGCTGGTTAAGAGTGCTCTGACATTTTGTGTGCTTGCTTGTATTTCTGAGTTGCCTGTTGTTAAGGTGAGAAATGTAAACCAGGGAATTAGAGACCAGTTAGCCTCGCATCTGTTGGAGAATATTACAGCATCTATAATTAAGGACAGAATCGTTGAAGACCGAGAAAATTTCCAGCTGAATCAGAGAGAGTCAGCATGGACTGTAAAGGCTGGTTTATGGGTTGTAAAACTACTTGAATTTTTTTAGTGGTGACTGAAGGAGTAGAGGGAATATCTGTATGTGTTATTTACATGAATCTGCAGAAGGCATTTGATCGATCCCTTTTTCATTAAATGACACTTGTGGAATTGAAGAGAAACTATTAACCAGTTTGGGGAATTGGGAATGTGTTGGAATAATGGGCAGGTACTGGGATTAACAAGATGTGAGCACTGTTGTCCCCCAGGG
>JARFYF010000001.1:94205746-94217560 GCA_030265395.1 Rhina ancylostomus
GTCTGGGACTTGCTCAGTGGGAGATGCCATTGAAACTATCACTCTGTTCTGCAGCAGAGTAGAGTAGCATAGAACAGTGGAGCATAGGAACAGGACCTTCAGCTCCTATGTCTGCGCTGACCATGAAGCTAATCTAAATTCATCCCATCTGCCCGCTCATGGTTCATATCCCTCTATTCCCTGCCCGTCCATGTGTCTGTCTAAGTGCTTGTTAAATGTTGCTATCGTACCTGTATCTACCATCTCCCTTGGCAGCACGTTCCAGGCACCTACTGCTTCATGCATAAAAGAAATAAAAAGCCTTGCTCGCAAATTTCCATTAAACTTTCCCACTTTCTCCCTCTTAACTTAAACCTCTGCCCACTCGTATTTGACCTTTTCACCCTGGGAAAATGACTCTATCTCCCCTATCTATGCTTCTCATAATTTTATATATTTCTATCAGTTTACCGCTCAGCCTCCAAAGCTCCAGAGAAAACAATCCAAGTTTATCCAAACTATTTCCTATTCATATCAAAGGAGATTCTTAGCCTGTAGAAATGGGAAGATGAAAATGTTTTAATTACTTTTACTTTTGTTTTCCAGTTCAATTGATTTGAAAATGCTTTAATGTATTTCTAAATAGAACTGATTTAAATTTTATTCCAAATTTTTGTTTCTTTTATATACATCAGTTTTAATACATTTTAAATGTCTATGGAAATCATAGCCATATAAAAACTAGAAAGAGAAAGCCTCTCAAGCTTTGACAGGATACCAAGCCATGCCTTCACCTTTGCCTCCTGTCAAAGGCTGTCAATGTATTTTGGGGAGTTACAATGCTGAAGGACGACAAATTGATCTCCATTATTGAACATAATAATGGAAGTATTGTCTTATCATCTTATCAGATGAAAGACCAAATCAGCAATCAGGGTTTCTCTCCTTAAGTTATACAATCATTAAAGCACTTTGTACATCCCATGTTTCGGGGCAGTTGTTACAGAGATTATATTTTTCTCTTTCAAGGGGGTCTGGTAGTAAAATATCAGAAATACCAGCTAGACAACTATAAATTCAAACCAAGATTAACTGATATCCCCACCGTTGAACTATCGACATGCAGGTTTCCACAGTTTATGATGTTGTGCTATCACTATGAAGCCATGAGAGCACTTGAATCAATGCACTGCAAGCAAGTTTGTTGAGTTTTCAAAGGTGGTGCAATGAACATTGATTCCAATGTGCATTGTAAGTTGGAATTTTCTTTTTCTGGGGCAGTCCGTCAGGATCGAGGATAGTGTGTTTCCACCTTGGTTTTGTGATGGCTGATGAGGGAAATGGAGACTCTTCCACAGACAGAACGGATGGGTGGATAGTTTGTGGGGATTCCAATTGGGAATATCTGGGATGTATCCATGAAAATCTGGGCTCACAGGATACTTAAAAAAAGTGGATCATAAAGAGTACTGTAACAGTCCCCAAAGGTGGAGTGGCCAAATGTACCCATGTTAATGGGGCTAGTGGGTTGTACAGGAGAGAGAAGGAGCTTGTGTATCACAATACAGGTAGTTCTGCTATGACACCATTATAATGTTCCTGAGAAACCTTGTGTTATAGAAAGCTGCATTATAACAGAACAGGCTGTAGTTGCATTCAAAACACAGATTTAAACAGGCTGTCCCAATCATGTGATAGCCTGTGCGGCCTGTGTAATGCAAACAGTGTTCACTAATCCATCAATCGTGTTTTAACCAATTTCCATTATGGAAACGTGTGTTACGGCAGAACTACCTGTCCCAGAAATTGACCAAAGTTTTAGCATCCTGACTGAGAAATATACAGGGGTCTGTGAAGCGTACAAGGTGACAGAAAGAGTGAAACTTGTGCTTGTCCCCCTCTGTGATTATCATGATTGTCCATTGAGCTATAGCAATTACAATGCTGTCAGAAAATGTCTGAGTTCTATCCAAAAAGATTTATAAATGTTAACATCTGGAGTGCAAGTCAAGATTGTTATTTTGTAACATTAAGAATTAAATAGTTGATCCATGTACCAGACAGAAGAAGGGAAGAGAGCTAAAGCACTGCTTGCTCAGGCCAGCAGGGCAAGAGCCATGTGAAGCAATGTCTTGGATCAAAGAGGAAATTGCAGATAAAATTGATCACGATTAGTGGAATTTGACCCTAAAAGTAAGACCTCAGCTGTTAGAGAACCTGTGGTCCAGAAAATGTGGTTGGGTCTGCCATGGGAAATTGCTTCTGTTGATTATCACTGGATTAATCCCCTGGGATAATCATAAGTATGCAGAAGGTTTAGCTCACTGCAAAGAGGGATAGAGAGAAATGGAAAGGTATCATATTGTCAGCTGTATCAGTTAAGGTGATTGTAATCTCTTAACCACAAGTAAGGGTATTTCACACAGAATAAGGATTCTGTTTTTTTTATATGACTTGCTAAAAAATCCCTAAATAGCCAGAGGTAATTCAATTACCAGCTAGTTGTAATCATAGGTAGGTAGGGGGAGACATCAGTCGTACAATATGCGTAAGAGGAAATGTAGTTCACAGTGAATTCACAACATTGAGAATTTTTACGTTGAATTACTGACATCAATTTCTGCATTTTTGCATTTAGTGGTGCATATGAATATTCCAGATGCCGTAGTCAGTTTCACTGATCAATGAAAGAAAGTAATAACGGTTCACCTTTATTACAACCATAACATCCAGGCCAATGTTCACTTTATAGATTTCTGATATTAAAGGAGTACTTTTCCATCAAAATGTAAAAGAGAGTAAAAGACACAGAGGATTGAATTGATCTATTTACAACTGGAATGGAAGGAAGGAAGCTATTTTTAATAAAGCCTTTCATAACCTCAGGACATTCCACATTATTTTTCAATTAACAAAGGACCAAATTACAGTTTGGGTTATGTGTTTAAATCCTGAATGTGTAAATCTTGAACCCAAACATTCTCTCACAGAGGCAAGATTGTGACCAATTAAAGATTGTACCACATAGTTGATACAGATTGTTCTGCTGTTTAACTTAACTCACTTTTATTTTACTGCTTGACATCATGCACCAGGTTACTTATTTCAGAGCCAGGATTATACAAATGTATTAAAATGATTTGAACCTCATTCAAGTGGAGCTCCTAAATCCTAGCTGAGGAAGGACTGGGTAACAGCTTTTTCCTACCCCTTGTCTATCTGAGAATGAACAACAGCTCACTCTTGAGATTTAGAGCTCATCCAAAGACTGACCATATAACTGGCTGTCAGGCAACAAAGGTGAATGTCAAATTACATCTTGCCTTGTTGGGTCAAAACTTTTTGGAGGCAATGGTTATTTTTGGTTGACACATGCCTTTGATTCCACAAAGGCCTACATGCTGTACTGGTTAGTGGAACAAGGCTTCTGTACCTTGTGGCTTGACTTTGCATCAGGTTGATGGCAGAAAGTGTCTACCAGGATTGCCAATTCCTAACTTTTTCTGTCTGGCTCTCAACATTTTGTGAATCTGTTTTTGTGTTATAAATGAAAAGTACATACATCATGTCGGACTAGATGCATCCATACCAGAGGAAACTGAGTAAAGTTCTGTGAGAAAACTATTAAGTAATAGAGGGTATAATCGCACAGATTAATTTCAGGGTAACAGGAGGTAAGCTTTAACATTGAGAGAGGAAAAGAACCACCTTGATGTTAACTCAAGCTTGTCACACTGGACAGACATTTATTACCAGGATACCCAGAGACTGGTTTTAAATATTTGGATTCAACAGTGTTACATTTATCAATCCTGTTAGCCAGTGTTGTGCACAGTTATCCTTTTTGATAAACATCATTTCTCTAACCTTGCATTATTTAACTTTTGATCACCAAAATAAAATTGTTACTTGAAATTTGGCCAAAGAACATTCAAATTCTCCATTTGACATGCACAAGGATCTACTCAATGGGTTAAGCCAAAGTTCTACAAACTCCAAAAGATAAGATTCTGCAAAACAAGTGTGGAAAGGAAAATGGAGGTATAATCATGCTGACTTTATATCGAGCTGAGAAAAATGCCATGTTATTCACTCCTCTAAACATGAGAAATAATTTGCCTACAGCAAATTACCAAGCAAGTTTTTATCCATGACCATTACATTTCTAGCTGCTTCCTAATTAACACAATAGGTCTGCCATGACAGAAAATACAGAGTTGGTAATTGGTTTATTATTGTCATATGTACCAAGGTACAGTGAAAAGCTTTATTTGCAAGCCATCCAGACAGATCATTCCATATTTAAGTACATTGAGGTTGAACAAAAGGAGAACAATAACAAAAATGCAGAATATAGTGTTATAGTTACAGAGAAAATGCTGTGCAGGTAGTCAAATAAGGTACAAGGGCCATGACGAGATAGACTGAGAGATCAAGAGTTCATTTTTATTGTATAAGAGGTCCAAGAAGCTGTCTTTGAGCCTAGTGGTATGTGTTCTCAAGCTTTTGTATCTTCTGCCCGATGGGAGGGGTCTTTGATTATGTTGGCTGCTTTCCCAAGGTTGTGGGAAGTGTAGACAGAGTCAATGGAGGGGAGGCTGGTTTTCAAGATAGACTGAATAACCAACTCGAAGGCTGGTTGTGAACCATCTGGCACTCCACCAAATTTATTTGAACCCCACATTTTGGAATGAATTTGACATACAAGAAACACAGATATATGAATGTGCTGTAGACTCTCCTGAACAATTATTCTTTTCTTGTTTGTTTTATTTTGCTTGTGTAAAAGTATTATTCACCATGTAACAATTTGAAGAACATAATTTTCTCTGTTTTGGCTTTTAGCAATTTTCCATTAAGGAGAAGGGTACAGCAAATGAAGTTCATTTCACTTATCTTCAGTTGTACTTACTCATTAAATGACTGGCAATGAGCTACAAAATAGTATTTTTCACAGCACCAGATGTATGGCTACTTGATATTCAACATCACCAAATCCAGGAGATGCATTTATTACCTTATAAGTCACTGCTATTAATGCTGATTGCTAACACATGGTAACTGTGGATGAAATAGACCATTTGGCCTAATTTAATTTATCTGAACAGATTGACCCCAAAGTCCTGTCACTGTGCCATCCACTTTCATTGTCATTATCATTGTCATTCCCCTCAATGATTCGAGTATTTACTTCTCCTATGTTGGATTCTACGTATGTAATGAAAAACATGCCCAAAATTTTCCTTATACTTGTTTGAACATAAAAGCCCCAGCCCACCTCTTTGATGTATCAAATTAATCTCTATCACATTATCATCCATCTTCCTCAGCGAGATAATTTCTCAAATATCTTTTTTTCCCTGTATAAATATTGTAATGTTAAGCAACCCTTCCTTGTAGCAGGCTCTTCTCAGCTCTGCCTTTAGCGTTGGACTGTCTGCGCATTGTCTCGCTGACCAGAACTGGACATGACATCCAAAGTGTGGTCTGACTTTGTCACAATGCACTGTTAGTTTGATTTCCTCTGACAGACTCGACTGCCTTATCACAAAATGCATTTCTATTTGTTTTGTTCTGTAAAGCTGAGTGGATTTAATATGCAGCTTACAGAGACTCTCGGGTCCCTTTCCATTTCACTTGTAATTATGTCAACACATTTTCTTGAAGAATGTGCCATCTATTTTTCTTCATCTGTAAATCATATTACATTGAGCTCCCTCTGCTAATGTTCTCCTCACTTACATATTTTATCCAATACAGTGGGCCAAAATTTGCTGTCAGCAATAAGCCACTTGGACTCATCACTGTTATATGCAATAAGTATCCAAATAACTGCTGCGGATTAGCATGTGGCTAGGTACAGATCCGATCCTCATTGACAAATTCCTGTACAGCAGTAGGGCTCCTCAATATAATCCTGTCATGTAGGTGAGCCAGAACAAGACTGCCCAGAAAACAGCTTGTAAACAACTTCAACAAAAAAATTAAACTGCTGGAAGAACTCAGTGGGTCAAGCAGCATCTGTGGAGGTAAAGGCATGGTCGCTGTTTCAAGTTGAGATCCTATGAACAACTTTAGTCAGCTGGCTTAACTAAGCTTCCGGCTTTGCTTATTGCCAAAACTTTCAAAAATATTGAATGCTTTTGTGTGCCTCCGAATCCTTCTCTACACTCTCTCACTTTTTGTTAATCAGAACTGGAAATGATGTCTCTGCTGTGCATCATGATACTACTTATGTGTGACTTTTCCTAACTTGCACTCCAAGCTTCTGCAGATGGTACACTGCCAAACTGGTACTTGCTTTATTCTTGTCGGATATACCAGGATGCAGTGAAGAGCTCATGTTTGCATACCATTCAGACAGATTATTCCGTTCATCAGTACATCGAGGTAATACAAGAGGGAAGAAAACAGGATGCAGAATATAGTCTTAGAGTTACAAAAAATTGCAGCGCAGGTAACAAATAAAGTGCAACAGCCAGGATGAGGTAGCTTGAGAGATCAAGGGTTCATTTTTATAGCATAATAAGTCCATTCAATACTATTACACAGCAGGATAGAAGCTGTCCTTGAGCCTGATGGTATGTATTCTCAAGCTTTTGTATCTTCTGCCTGATGGGAGGGGGGAGAAGAGAGAATGACCAGGGTGGGAGGAGTCCTTGATTTTCTTGGTGGCTTTCCCAAGGCAGCAGGAAGTGTAGACAGAGTCAATGGGGGGAGGCTGGTTTTCGTGATAGGCTGGGCTGCATTCACAACAACTGGCTGCAAATGCAGAACAACAAATGGCTCTGATAGGTTTTCAGATATTGAGTTAATGTAGGGATCAAACAGAAATCTGGACCAAGTAGAGTATCAGCAACAATCTCAGCAAACAATAGAACTGTTTGACAAAATTAAAAGCCAAAAGGAGAAACATACAGGAAAGGAAAATCAGAAGCTTGAAGATATATGAAAAGGAAGAGAGAGGAATCAAAAGGGAGACCAAGATTGCATGAAGCAGAGGTGGAGGGAGACAGACAAACTGAAGACAAAAAGCAGAGGTGCTTTAATTATTCATGCACAGGACTGAGTATTCTTGGAAAATCCAGCATTTATTGCACACCTTTAATTGGTCCTGAACTGAGTACTTTGCTGAATAAATTCTGAGGGCAGTTAAGAGTCAGCTGTTGCCATGGGTCTAGAGTCTCTGGTAGGCCAAACAGGTTAAAGTTGGCATATTCCTTTCCCCAAAGGACATTAGTGAACTAACTGAGTTTTCAACAACAATCCAGTAGATTTATGGTCACCAGCTTTGCATTCCCTAATTGCTTAGTTCACTGAATTTAAAATCCTTAGCTGCCGTATTGGGATTTGAATTCATGTCTCAATATTACAGGCTTTTAGATTCTTAGGCTAGGAACATTACCACTTTGAGACAAAGAATTAAGAATTAGGTGATGAGCAGAGAGATTGTTACAAGGAGAGTCATATTTTAAATGTTTATCCAGGAGCCATGCCAAGCAGATCAACCATTATTGATTTTGTTCTCTCTGCATGCAGGAGTTGATGAGAGAATCGATGATTAACATGGCACAACAGCTACTGCTATCAGTCAACTTCAAATGCCAGGGAAACATCATGTTACACCGAGGCCATTATATCTTTCATTTATGACAACAAATTGATTATTTATACATATCTAATTACACATTTCACACAGTATTGAAATATCTATGACTTTAAATGTTGCACTGCAGCAAGAAATGAAAATGTTCCACAAAACCATCTGTGAAGAAAAAACATTAATTATGTAATATCTGTAATTTCATGGCTTTGATAATTTAAATGAGAATAATGCATAAAATGTTGATTTTGACAATAATTGGAGTATTACATTTGTGCTGTTAGGAATTCAATAGTCTATGGTAAACCATTGTATAGATCTTGTCAGGAAAAACTGATTGATTTGTTGTAAATCAAGCAAATTAGGATTCATTGGGAAATCTGTGGTGAAGAATCATTCAGCACGATTCATCTGCAGAGACGTCTTTGGATCTATACTGTATATAGAATATTTTCTGGAATGCAGAGCTTTTGAACCATTGTAATAGATATTCCAAATAATCTTTAATAATTTGAAGGAGTTTACATAGCATTCACAGATTATTTAAATTGTATCAGCTCCTCTACCAAACAAAAGAACATCCAAGGCCAAATGTAGTCTTGTTCTCCAAACCAGAAGGATTTGTTTGTGCTGATGAAGCCTGTGAGTCCTATGAAATGCATTGCAGTTTATGGGAGATTGAACAAGCTGTGGGTCTGAATGATAATGTCTGCAGCTCAGAGTTATTGAGTGAGAGTGCAAGATATACTGATGTACTGAAGTATAAAAAAAGGGGAACAGTATCTGGATGGCTTGCTCAAGATCATGATTACACTTTGCAGACTAACAAAGGATGAGAAACATTTATGATCAATAGTGTCCAGAATATCAGCAAGGATCTGGAAGAATAGATCCTATCCAATGGGCACAAGTTACTTACTACCTGCATAAAGGTAATGCATTTCCAAGTTTAGCTGAAGTATTAATCTTGGCAGGTTGGGGCAGGAGACCTGTAAAGGATGTGGTGCTATGTGGTATTTGTCAGCAATTTAAGAATTAGGGAGATGGAGAGCATTCTTTTTGCTAATAATCACTGTGCAATAAGAAGGACATTTCAGATTGGCTTGAAGGGTTACTGGAGATGAGATAACAGAGCAGTAATAGATCCTTTTGAGAGAGTACAGGATCTAAGAAATACATTGAAAAAGAACATTAATGGTTATATTCTCTTGATTTTAACCTAAACCAATGCATTGAGATTAACAGATTAGCAAGGTGAACATATGGATAATGGAAGCTATGGAAAGGGGTGGATCCATAATTGTGTGGGTTCAGAAGTAGCATTGGGATAGAGTCCATGTCAACTGGGCTGTGATCCAGAATCTTATCAGACAGAATGAACTGGGCAATCTCAAGGACTGTAAACTTGGAAATGGGTGGGGGGCTGGTGGAAGTGCTCATGGAAAAAGGCAATGGACACAATCTAAATTTAACATTACTAAAATAATATGTGATAGTCAACAACTGAAACTGAGAATGCCAAAATATAAAATTCAGAGTAAGCATGGTGACACAGGCCAAGAAGAAAGAGTGACCTCCGTAATTAAGGGTGATGTCACTTCAATGATAAGAGGATATAGGAAGAGATGTTCATGTAATAGAGCATAAATGGACAGAGTTCAGAAATGCAAAAGGACTTAAAACAATTGTGTCAGTTGAGCATAGCCTCCTGGTAAGCAGCTGTCGGAATAGTAAAATAGATAAATTGAGAGATCTGAAAGTGTTGTTGTAAAGTAGGAGAGTTTTAATGAGGAATTTTTAACTTTTATATAGATTGGGTTTAACAGACAAGGCCATGTCAGAAAGATGGGAAATATTTTGAATTGGTTCAAAGGACAATTTTCTGCAACGATATGCCCTAAAACCAGCAGAGAAAAAGATGATTAAGTTCAATAATGAACAATGAACCATATGTAGTTAATATTTAACTCTCAGAATTTGTTCAACATTGCATTTGAAAGGTAGAATGGAGAAAATACCTGCCAAGAACCTAGATTTAGATAAGGCTGAAATGAACAGGGTGAGTCAGAAACTGTTCGAGTAAACTGGTCTAAATTGTTAATGGATAAATCAATGGGAGATAATTAGGAAAAAAAGAATGCAACATAACACAGAACCAATTTAAAGCTGTGAGGGTGAATGCCAAAAGGAACAGTTGGGCCTGACCAAAGGGATGAGAGTGGAATAAAAACTTGCAAAAAAACCCACAAAAGTCGAGAGATCCTACCTAAAAAAGATAAAAAGATCAAAAAAAATGTGACAAAACAGACAGCTGCAAACAGGGAATATGAAAAGAAACTTGAAAGGCATGACAAAGTCAACCTGACATTTATAATTATAACAGGAAAATACAGTACGTGAAGGGTAATGTAGGCGCATTTAAAATCAGTAATGATGACATTACAAATTATAATAAAGAAGTGACATATTTGTCAGTTATTTTGCATTGGCACTTAAAAGCAGAGAAAGCAAACTGCACTTCATATACCAAGGGAACTAATGGTCAGTCAAGTACAAGAACACACTGAAATTAACGCAAGGAAAATAAGATTAATTATGTTACTGAAGGATGATAAATACCCAGAGTCAAATTGTTTAGAGCCCTTCAATTAGTAAGGTAAGGTAAATGGCATGAATAGTGCTGATTACAGGAAAGTTGGAGTTTAGAAATTGGCAAGTTTTATTACAATTGTACAGGAAACTGGTGAAGTCACACCTGGAGTACTGTGCACAACTTTGGTCATCTTATTTAAGAGACGATATACTGGAATGAACGTCGACCAAAAGAAATTGACTATGCTAATTCCTGAGATGAGACGATTGTCCTGTCATGAGTGACTAAAGAAATTAGACTTGTATTCCTTGTAGTTTACAAGAATATCTTCTGGAAAAAATATATAAGATGCTCAGAGAGCATGACAAGGTAGATGTAGAAACATTTCTACTAGTAGGAGAATCTCAAATGAAAGCACGTACAACCTTCTTGCAGAGGGTGGTTAATCACTTGAATTCACCGACCAGGAGGGTTTTGGAGGCTCAATCATTAGCATTTTTAAAGAGAAAGAAGATAAATTTTTGACAGATCAGGGAATTGAAGGCTATTGGGAACTGGTGCAGAAGAGGAAGTGCAGCCTAGGGCAGATCAGCCATGATCACAGTAATGGCAGGGCAGATTTGAGGGGCCAAGTGGCCTATTCCTATTTCAGTTTTCTTCTGTTCTTATAGAAGATTCTATTCAGGCCTACAAAAGGAATTTAGAAACATTCCAGGTGCCCTAAATGTAATCTCACAAAATTTCTTGTTTCTAGAAATATTTCCAGGTATTGAAAAATTCTACTGTTTAAGATAAGTGAGATAAGGAAAGCAAAACTTGATTGGTCAGTTAGCATGCAATCTTGTTCAGAAATTATTGCCTCTGCAATGAAAGAATCAGGCTACTGATTGCCTTCAAAATTTCCCACATATCAGAGAGAAACAGTGAAGACTTGTAAAGGTGGGGTTCAGTACGATAAAAGAAGATTGAAATTCCTGGTCACTAATATTCATGTGTGTTATTTATATGAACTATTTAGATGAAGTTGTTTGATACTGAATAAGACACTGTTAGGTAAAGTGGAAGCACATGGCACTGAAGGCAAGTTATTGACCTGATTAGGAAATTGTTTATGCAAGAAACAGAGGCTGATGATAATGGACAGAAACTCAAATTGGCAAGATGTAACAAATAGTATCCCATAAGAATTTACTTTGAAGATTGAACTGCTATTACTAACAGTTTAAATGTTGGAAAATTCAACATGTCCAAGTTTGATTAATTATTCTGCATAAGTACTTGAAGCAGGGAAAAAGGATAGTACTCCAAGCCTCACTGCCCCAACGGAGTTTCAGTACAGACAGGTGTGACCTTCTCCAATGTTAGGGTGAGGTCCAACACAAACTAAAGAAACAACACTTCATATTCTGCAGGGGTAGTCTGCAACTCAATGATATGAATATTAAATTTTCCAATTTGTGGTAACCCTTCTAAATCCACCTCCAGTCTTCCCTTTTTTTTGCCCCCTTCGGTCCCCCATCACCCATTTTTGCCCCCCCCATCCACCTACATCCCACACATTTCACCCGCTGGATCTCCTCCCACATCTAGTTCCATAGCCCTCCATCTCAGTTGCGGGCTGCCCCAGAACACTCCAAAC
>JARFYF010000001.1:94277591-94290766 GCA_030265395.1 Rhina ancylostomus
TGCTGACAGGGTGAATTGCAAATTGACAATTAATGTAGAGTCCCGCAAATATCACAGCCACAACAATTAGAGTTTAAAAAGCTACATGCCTTAAGACCTTACTCTTGCACAATAGCAGCCTCCTTCTATTTTCGAGTAGTTTCATTTTCCTGTTGCTTTAATCATGCTCTGTGCAAGTCCTTGCACACTATAATACACAGTAAGTTTTGCCAGCAGTTTCATGGTAAACTGTTGCATTGATATCCTGTATATGCCATCAGGTTTGGATCTTCATGTACATCTAAATGCAGAACTTCCAAATTTACTGACAGGTTCCTGCTGGCAAATCTGCCAGTACGCTTCCTGTGCAGACTTGCTGGAGCTAACATGCCCATTCATTTGAATGGATGTTGTACGGCTGCCAGTGACAATAGCTGAGTTACATTTTTTAAAAAATTGTGTTTGCAGTAAATCTCTTCAGTTGTGCTTTGGTGTTTTCTAAGTTTCTAAATGTTTAATTTACTTCATGTTTAATTTTTGAATGCATTTGAATCCAAGGGATTTTCAGAAGCATTGAGAAAACTTGACAGATGGTAAAGCTGGGAGCATGGTCTTGCCACTTCAGTTTCCTCAGCAATTTTGTGGGTGGAGCTCATTATGGCTGATCCATGTGATCTGGTTGTTGTGACACACAGGGCCTCGCTGCACGAATGCAGGAGGCTTTTATCCAGCAGGTTTACTTTATGTTCAGAAGGTGTATAACATGTAAAACAAAGTATATAACATTTGCTTCTTTCAGCAGCAAATGCAAGCAACATGCGCATACTCTTCAAAATTCAGGATGTGATGTCATTCTTACCAAGCTGTCAAAATAAATGAAATTGGCTCATCGAGTAATACTGTAAAAAAAACTGACAATTTTTAAAAAACACATTGTCACCTTGAACTTAATCTTCACAAGAATACACTTACCAGTGACTTGTGGGGCAATAAGTTAACAAAAGGAAACATAAAACAGTTGGGATGAGGAGTCCATATTAATTCCATACATTCACTTGCAGTCTTAAAACATTGGATAATAAAAGGAACCCAAAATCTATAGCATACAATCTTAAATGTCACAGAGAACTCTCAGTGCCTAGAGTCAGTGGGGTATCTCTTTAAATGTGCAATTTGAGTGCTGATGACATCAAATTGCTCAATGTGCAACTTTGACTGTATCACTGGGATAGGGATTACAATTTGTCTGTCAAATGATACCAGAGATGAACCGGGATCAACACAGGTTTTTTAAGTTTTTTATTCTTCTCCTTGGCTGCTGCTTTTCCTACACTCCATTTTTCCATTTCCATTCTCTCTTGCTCCTGCTTCTGAACATCTCCAAGAAGGTTGACACCATCCAGGATGAAGCAACCTACTGTGACTGCAGTCCCAGGATTTAGGTCCCATGACTGCATTCACAGTGCATTCTGGAGTCACAGGATCTCAATCTTGGAACTCCCAACCCAACCGTAGTGTGGGAAGCCCTTAAGCAGCGGTTCAAGAAGGCAGCTCACCACCACCTTCTCAAGGGCAATTAATGATGTATCATAAATGCTAACCTTGCCAGCAATGCCCTTGGTTATGGCAATATTGACATCATATAAGCATATTTATCAGTAAATCTGCCTGTAAATCAGCAATTGGCCCTCAGAGTGAAGAGCTCAGGAATGGCACAGATGGGAATAAGTCCTGGGAACAACCATTCAGTGCAGGCCTCCTGGTATTTTCTCTGAATATGTGGGAAGTTAATTTATTCTTTCATAAAGAAACAATAAATGAGAGCAGAACCCTTCTGCAAAAGAGACTCACTCATTTCACACAGCTTTTAAGCAGCCACACCCACTTGTATAATCACAGAATAGCTACACAATGGAAGGAGACCATTTGGGTTGAGTCCCTACTGCCTCTATGAAACAGTAATTTAGCCAGACCCTCTCCCCCATCTTCACCCCATACAACAGTGAGTTCTTTTCAGCTTCCTTTCGATTGCTACAATTGAATCTGCCTCCAGAATTACCCCTGGCTCAACATTCCTGATCCTAACCATCTACAGTGTTTTTTTGCGTCGTCTTACCACCTCCTTTGTCCCAAGAAAATCAACCCCAGCTTCTTGAGTCTATCCACACAAATCTCTACCTATCCAGCTAAAGCCTCTGCTATTCATGGTCTTTGATCAAGATGACAAACCAGTTAAGTGGCATCTGATCAAACACCGTCTGGAAGTCTACATTTACACATCAATCGCAATTACCTCATTGACATCGTTACTTCAAAAATCTGTTATGTTGGTTAATTAGATGTAGTTTGCCTATTAATTCCATGCCATTTTTCTCTGATAAATCCACATGTGCAAGTCACTTCCAATTCTTTCTTTGATTATTTCTTCTAGAACTTTCCCCACCACCAAGGTTAAACTGACTAGTCTATCATTATTGGATTTATTCCTGTACATATTTTTTAAACAAGGGTGTAACATTCACAGATTTTCATTCCTTGCACACCACCCCTCAACCAACAGAAGTTTTGGAAGATTAAGATGAGATTCTCTTCATTTTCCTCCCTTGCATTCTTGGATGCTGAGAGGTTATCTTTTAGACCAGGTGATGTATCCACAAATTGTCTATTCATTCCAAATCGTTGCTACTACTTCTTTTTACAGGAGCCAAGATTAGCATTATTGCATTTTGTATGTGAGCTGACAATTGTAAATTAACATGAAGGTATGTATGTACATCACAATATGCTCCTTGCTCATGCCTCTGAAAATCTTTGTAATGGATATATCCCATACAGAACAGCAGTTTGTAATGTTGTGCAATATTTGGAAGTGTCAGAATATTTGAAGAAATGAAAGTGTCTATTTTCCAAATGGATATTGACACAAGCCAGATTTCACCAGTCACTTCAGTCAAGTATGGCTAATTGCACATTGCTTTTGATTACACAAACATCTTTGGTCATCATTTTCTCTCAGAAAGCTGTTGCACAGATGAAATTTTTAGATCTTCCTGAAAATTAAAAGGAAAAATACATAGAATCAATATTCCGGTCACCCTGACCACAGAATGACAGTTGCCATGTGAACAATGCTTCATTCTTGTGCAAATAGATCGCCAGAGGTTCATTCTCATCTTGATGTGAATGTTGATTCTATTGCATATTATGGTTCTGAAGATAAATTTTACAAACTTTAAGCTGGGAACTTGGGAGACTGTTTCACTGCAATATGACAGGTAATTTAGCAAGGAGCACTTAAGGTTTCTGCATTACAGCATGAATGAAAATTACTCACTTCCCTGTGAATCTGCACCTTGAATAAATAAATATTAATTAGAGACTGTATGTTGGATAACATTCTATTATTTTGCTACTCTATTACTTTATTAATAATGAATGATGCATATTATGAGGTACTTCTATGTAGTTCCATTTTCTCCAGATGTTTGTGCCAGTTTTAGAAAATCTGTAGATGAGTGTTAGTTCAATAGTGATAGATTTGAAAATGTTGACATACAAAAGGATCTATTCATTTAATTGTTGTTTTAAAGACCTACGTCTATTCAAAGCTTCAGATCTCCCCTTGCAGTCCAACAGGATGTAAGCTCTTTTCCATGAACAGCTTGTGATTTCAGAATCCTCTCCTAAACTCAAGAAAATATCATCCCATTCTGCTTAATCTCCTGGATCGTGATATAGATTGTGAACAGCTGGAGTCCCTGTGCTGAGCACTGCAGCACCCAACTTATCACAGCTTGCACGCCCCAGAATGACCCATTTAATCCTCACCCCTCTTTTTTTTTATCATCTAACGAAGCTTCGGTCCATGCCAGCACATAACTTCCAATCCTGTATGCTCTGATAATAGATTTTCGTATTTCCCTGACTGCTGATGTCAAGCTGACTGGTCTGTCGTTGCCCGTTTTCTCTTCCTATTCTTTCATTTACTACCTTCCACCCTGCGGGAATTCCATAATCTCCGGAATTGTGGAAGGTGACAACTGGTCCATCCACCATCTCCAGAGCCACCTCTTTCAAAACCTTGGGAAGCAGACCATCAGGTCCTGGGGACATTTCAACTTATATCTACACCTGGCAAACTTATATAGTTTTTAATAAGGCTATCAAAGCAGCTGGTCCAAGTGTCCCTCCGTTTCCAATTGTCTATCCTTCTCCCTTTTCCTCTTGAGTGCATTTGCTTAGTCATCTTAAGTCACCTTAAAATGAAATAAAGCCTTAACATTCTCAGCTCCATATTTAAATTTAAGCTTGTTCTGCCATAATTTTAAATGACTTGGTACAAAGCACTGGAGAGAGAAGTCAGAATTGCTGATGTGTTCACCACACCCCCACCAAAAGATTCTGTGGCAAATTATCTGTGCTAATTGAAGTATGCTGTTTCAGTTTGGCATCCTTTGCAGTGGTAACAAAATGATACAGCAAATCACTGAGTTGTTCATGTGCACCTCCTTGTGGACTTGGATAGTTTAGCATTGGAATGGATCTTCCATCATTCCCCTCTGTTTTTAAAATGTTCGTGTGTTGGATGTTAACATGAAGGGGCTCTATACAGGAAAGTAAGCTTTGTCCATGTTGAGGTATATTACATGGCCTTCCAGTTTAATATTATTTTTAAATTGCCTTTACAGTACACTTCATTGATATCTTGGATACTGTGGTAAAGAAGAATTTAATAGTGAATATACACTAGAGGAAGCGATAAGAATGATTCAATCCTGAGTTATCACTGGTGCTGACATATGCTGTTCCCCTGCAGTATCAAATCTGCTTTCTGCAGATCTGCCTGTGAAACCCATCACTTTCTTGCATTGTCATGCATGCATGATAACATCGCAGTGTGCACAGGGAAGTTAACAAAATTAATGAACAACTGGAAAGATGTTTGCACATTGTATCTAAGGATGAAAAAAAATACAATCCAAATCTCTTTCTTAATGGATTTATTTTTAAGGACATTCCTTTCAGCGAATGCACTGGGTTGGGCAGCACAGAAGGAAAGGGGGGATGTAGGGATGAAAGGAGTGTAGTCATAAGACTCCTTCGGGCCTCCTTGTCCACTTCAAGTTCCTTACCACTTTGATTAGCATTGACCATGCCAATCCTTCACCTTTCCTCACTGTCCAGCTTCATGGGTCTGTCCCAATATGCAGTTCAGATAATGACTTTTATTCCATGGGTCTCCTGGTTGACCTTCCACACACTGCAAACTCTGTGTTATCCAATTAATTTCTGCAGTAACTTAACCTGAACAATGTCCCAGTCAGCACCTAACCACTTTTTGTGGACCTTCATTGGTTCCAGTGATACAATTACTCAAAGAAAAGTATTTGTATTTTTTGATTACATGCCCTCAAAATCTTGGCCATATGAGTTTGTGTTATTCCTGTAGTCCCACAAACTCTCTAATATATGCTAACATTTTATATATTGTCCCTTCTTTTTGACCTGCATTGTTAGTCACCGGCTTCAGCTGCCTTGACTGAACTCAAATGAAGTTCTTTCCTTAACCACTTCTCAGCTTCATTTCTTCATGATCTTCCTTAGAATCTATCTCTTTGGTCAGACCTCCCAGTCACTTCTTCCAAGTTCAAGTTTATTGTCACAGGCATACATACCCAGGGTATCAATTCCATGAAAATCAGCTTTTTTTTCAGCAGCACACAGTACATTACAAATGTTTCCTTTTGTGACTCAGTGACTTTACCTCTTTGCAGCATATCACCACGTTAGAAGAGGAATTTTTGTTCTTATCAAAGCATAGTATTAATCAGAAATGGTGGTTTTGATAAAATAACAATTTTAGTTGCTCGTCTAGACATTACACAATCTCAATTAAGAATACTTGCATAACTAGTTGCTAAAGACATTCAAATGAACATGTAAAGTAGATGCAGAGTAGGCCATTTAGCCCCTCAATTGCTGCTCCACCATTCAATAAAAGAGCACTGATCTTTTACTTCAGCACCACTTTTCTGCACTAACCCCATGTCCCTTAATTTTCTTAACATTAAAAATATATTGAATACACTTAGTGGCTTAGCTTCCACAGCCCTCTTGAGCAATGAATTCCAAAGATTCACCATCTTCTGGGTAAACAAATTTCTTCTAATCTATTTCTGAATGGCTGTTTGCTTTGAGACTGCGACCACCCCAGTTCTTTAGATCCACATTAGCTCTACATCTGCCATGTTAAGCCCTTTAAGACTTTTGCACATTTCTTTGAGATCATCTCTCATTCTTATAAACTTAAGGAAGTATAGACCCAGTCTGCTGGTTTTCCAGCTGTTCGCCGTAACCGATCTGTGGCATAGTGGTGCCTTGATTTACAGTTTGCATTTGGGGTGCATTGGCATAAAAAGCCACAAACAACATTTTCATGAAACAAATCCCGTAATTGATCTGAAATAAAAGAACAAAAAATGCTAGAAGTGCTCAACAGGTCAGTTAGCATCCAAGGAAAGAGAGAAAATGTGTTGACCTGAAATATTAACTCTGTTTCTCTTTCCTCAGATGCTGCCTGACCTGCTGAATATTTCCAACATTGTCTCTTCTGATTTCAGACCTCCTGACACTGCAGTTTTTTACTTTCCTTATCACTTTGAGTGTTCTATCAATCACAGAATAATTTTACTGGCTCTGTGTGTATTGGTGTTTCTCTATCCCTAGTCTCTAAAGGACATCAATTGTAACCCCAAACTATCTTGTCTTTAAGAACAAGCTGTTCCATTTCAAAATAAACCTTATCAATTTTCGTTGCATATCAAAACTAAGGTACAGAAATCAGTTTATGAAATCCTGTGCAAGAGTTCAATGTTGTTAATTAATTCAAAACAGAATACATCAACTATTTTTTCTAAGCTTGGGTCAAAATTTGTTGTCAGCAGCAAACCACCACAATTGTCACTGAGGTTTGTGCAAGACTTTGTGTGATTTGTGTGGGGAGGGCCAGAATGGCTGAAGAAATATTTATAGTAGTGAAGTAATACCCCTTGGCCTTGGTACCTGTTAAAATTGTAAACTACTTCTGAATGACTCTGACATTTAGAATGCAAGAAATACAAAAATCATAACCTTTATTATTAAAAATTAAACTAAAGTATCTTTCAATAATTAATAACACAAGTAATTAAAAACATTAAACAAAAGACAATTAATGCAATAATTTAAGTTACATTAAATTACATTCCCCACCAGACCAACAAATGGTCACTGTTGTTCTGCCAGGTCTAACCTCACACTGATCCAGCAGACTCCCTCGCTTAAGTACTGTGGAACTACCACCACTTTGTGTGTTAGTGCTGGACTCTGTGAGGAGCCCACAATAAGCACATTGTGCCAAGGATTGCAAAGACCAGCTAGCAAGTTCAGGAGTTTGTGTTGCCATAAGAATCCTAAATCTTTTAGCAACTGCCACTGGCTCTGTATGAAATTGTTCATATTTCTGCCCAATCTACTGTTGGCATTCGGAATGTAAAATGGATATTCTAATGCTCCAACATCTGAGCCACTACACTAAATAGCTAATTTTGACTCTGGGTGATTATATAAAAGGGAAGCTATTGGATTGTTCTTCCCTTACTTATCTGATTTGCATTGACGCCAACAAATATACATTTTGATCAATGCTGTATGGAGCAATGTATTTTGCAAAATTGGTACTGATGATTCCAGTACATAGAAGACCTATTGCTTTGAAAATGGCTAAGGAGCATGTAAGGTTTTGTGAGGACTGAGAAGGGGCAAAATACGTTTTAAATAGAAAAGGAAGTTCAAGAAGAGAAAAAGGATGCTGATTGACTTTGAAGTTGTTTCAAATGTTGTTCCTTTGCTTGTGAGAAAGAATCCTGTTATGAACTGAACTGTCATTGATGCATAACACTTGATCCTGATCACCCCGGCTCCTGGCACTAACCCTTCCCAATCATATGGCATTCTGCTGCAGACTTCACAAACTGCAAAGACAATTCATGTCTTTGTTTCCATGGAAATCTCCAGAGAGTTATTAAAAGAATAAATCTTCAATATTTCCGATTGAAAAAGCAGCTTGAGAGATCATTTCATAATAAGTACATCATCAATAGGGTGAAAGGTTGGAAATTATTATTGGTAGCAAAAATAAAGATATGTATTGGAAATCATAAACAGCATCAATAGCAAGATCCCATATTCACACTGTACTAAATGATTCTTCTGCAAAATGCCTGACAAAGTAGGTAGACCAGATCAGACAAGTGCAACCTTTATCACGTGTTTTAAAATATATCATATGAAACAGCCCTTGATAGAGAAGATTATCCCAAACAAATACCACAGTGGAACTGTTCTACTCATCTTCACTTGTTGAATGTGTCAAACACTGTGAGCCATAACTATTTCAGTTCACAGAATAATTCAAGAAAGGGATCAATTCAATATCCCATCACTGTCACTAGGTGTCAGCATGTGCACTGAGTTAAAAATATCATGGGTTCCTTCCTCAAAGCGGGCTAACAACATCTAGTGGCGAAAAACAAGTATTTGTAACTGCTTTGGAAAACAATATTAAAAAGACCATTCTTATTTATTTCCTGAATTCCAACTTTGTATCCAGACCTTTGAGTGGCTTTGAATTGAAGTCACTTTCATCTAAATATTCATCCATTAAGTATACAGAGACACAAGAGATTCTGCAGATGCTGGAATCTGCAGCAATACACACAAAATGCTGGAGGAACTCAACAGATCATGCAACATCTCTGGAAGGAAATAAACAGTCGACATTTCTGGTCAAGACCCTTCATCGGGACTTCATCATTTCCCACCATAGATTCTGCCTGACCTGCTGAGTTCCTCCAGCATTTTGTGTGTATTGCTTCATTAAATATACCACTGAATAACTTTCATCCAATCCTGGTTGGAGTTTCTTGCTAGACGATTTTCCAATATTTAGACTGCTTTCAGCTTCACACTTGCTGGATAGTACCTGAGTTCTTTTGCCTTCTGGCTCAAAGACAAGAATGCTACCACAAGAATAGTCAGTATTAACACAGAGACCCCATGGCTGGTTTATTACCATAAGTACCAAAGAAAGAAGTGTATTTTGAAAAAAATATTTAATTTATTTGCATAGGTCCATGTCATTGTATGCATCAATTGGTTTCCTAGTAGCCCCTTACTTTGTAGCACAAATGTGCATTGGGATTAAAGATGTCTCTGAGACATTCCATTAAAATTTGACGACCAAAACAGCAACTGAATCTCTAAGTTGTTTGGTGTTCCTTGATCGCTCAATAAATTATTTTGGGTTTCTGCTTGCAGGGTGCAAATTTTACCAGTTCTCATGTGAAATGGTCTGAGATAGTTCCTTGCCGTGAAAATATTAATTGCTCACTGGTGTTTGTGGAAACTTGCTGTGGACAAACTGGCTGCTACATTTCCTACATTCTAAAAGTGACCATGCATTGAAAGTGCCTTGAGATGGCCCAATGTCCTGAAAGGTAGATTGTAAAATAAAATTCCTTCCTTCTTTGTCTCAACAGACTCTAACTTGGAGTTGTACATTGTTGAGTTTTCAACAAAATGATATCCTGTCAAATGGGTTCTCTGTCCTGGAGTTTGATGCGTCAATCAGTACAGTTATCCCTTTGAGCCGTTCAAGATCATAATTGTTTGAGACTTTCCTGCGATTGGCATTTTGTAACTGAGAACGTGGAAGGAATTTGATCGCAACCTGCTGTGAACAGACTGAACAAACACACATTTCACAATTTGATACTTTTCAAAAATAACCATCACAACATCTGCAAACCACGTTGACAGCTCTTGCCTGAAATTGTAGAAAATTGGCTGGTGCTGTGAAGTTTCTGTTGCTGGTTTTATTATTACAGGCATTAAGCAAATAGGGATTAAATTTCTTGTGTTTCAAGATTGTTGTCTATTTGATGCTCAAATCCTACTTTCTTAAACTGCAGGAACCTTTTTTGAAAAAATTGGCACTGATGCAGTGAGAGTTATGAGTAAGTGCTGAACAAATACTGTGTGTAGCTTTTGATGTCTTCAAATGTAGGAATACTTCTATCTATTCAGGTAATCAAATATCTTCATCTGAGTACAGCAAGCATTTCTACATGATAGCCCTCATTGTTTCTTTCTCATTGTTATGTGCTCTATTGACTATAGAATGATTTGCAAAATCTGGATGCAACGTGAGCAGACATTATTCATTCAAAAATAAAGCTCATCTGTTGACTTGGATAATTTGATGATTTTGCATCTCATGGATGTAATCTACCATAATGAGGAGTAACAAGACTTCTTGATATGACATATTAGCCCCGATTTTCCTCTGACAGACAAGTCACCCAATTATTGTGGTCGTTTACCCTGGGACCACACTCATTCTTGCAGCCTTCCCCCAGGCTCAGTCACTGTTGGAGGCTGGCTGATTAGAGAGCCACAATGCAACAACATCGCACAATATTCCCCCTCATAGTGGAAGTTGTCCTTGACTGCCTGCAAATTGCTTTGTGGGCATCAATTATTAATGTGATTCCAAACCAAAACAGAAAGAGAACTTCACTCTCTCATTGTCAAGCCGATGTATGACCATGGTAGTGAATCCTTTCAGGTATCCTGGCAGCAGACATGATGCCTTCATTCTGCGGCAGTGCACTCTGCACACTGCATTTGTGCCACTGAAGCAAAATGATCATTGGCTGCTGAGTGATTAAGGCTCTCCATTGAGGACAGGACTGATGACTCTTGTGTGCAACCAGTGCCATGAGGTCAGCCTATCAAAGCACACCTGTGCACACCAATAGCATATTGAAATCTTGCATCCATTGCAGTACTCCGTAGAGGGGTGCCAAGATTTGTGATGGCCTGTTGCATCTTGCAAAACTCACCACAACGATGGTGCAAACTTTACCTCATACTATTCAGCAAGCAGCTGATAAGCAGCAGGAGGAAGGAAGGAAAGGGTCGAGGCAACCGAAACAGTCTCTTTATAGAGAAACTATAACTTTCAAGTTGTCTGTGTTGTCAAGTTGACTATTTCTAGATGATAACATTCAAGATGTCTGCAGAAATTATACGAGTGCAAACCCAGTAATAACATTCCCAATATCCCATTCACCAACATCCTGGTAGAGAGCAGTTCTTCACCCTAAATTATATTGGGATGAGGTGCATTACGTGTCTGAGGCTGTTGGTTCATTGTTAGGGTATGATAATTGAAGATGGACTCACTGACCTTAACTATAAATGTGAGGTTATTAAACTTTATTGCATCATTGCATCAAAGTGTTCTGGGCTTGGTTCCTGTTCTCCCAGGTCCTGCAGAAACAGGACATCACTCTTCCTTTGCAACTTCACCTCATGAAGTGTCTGTAAAACTTGAAGCCCATTCTTTCCCACGTGTACCATTGCTTTTTGATTCTTAGGACAGATTTACCTGCAGAATGGTTGTCAGGTCCTGCTCTAGCCACCAAGCACTTCCCCTTTAGAAGGCAGAGCCTAACTGCAAGTATTTCTGGACACCCATGATATTAGCTCCCTTGATGATCTGCGTAGCCAATGAACAGTGTGGTTCATTGGCTCAAGATGAATTAATCAATGAGGCTGACCATGCAAATTTGCCAGTCGTGTTTGCATTACAGTCAACTAACATACATGTTAATCATACATGGTGATCCCCATGCCTGTTTTCAGGTGCTAGATACTTTAACCAATCCAGTGTCCACATTCATACCTTCTGCTCTGACTGGTTGGATATAATAGTTCTTCCACAGCTACTTTATGGTACATGGATCTTGAGACTTAGATAACATTGGATATCTGCCATGGTACTCCTGCGTGAAGTCGTACAGCACATCGTACAATTCCAGTTTAATGATCCTCTCCTGCCTGAGAGGAGCCAGCAGCAGAGAAATCCACAGCTGCAATCCCCTTCATAGCCAAAGGTTATGCAGCAGCCAGCACAGAGGCTATTTAATGATCCTCTCCAGCCTGATTGACATGTAATTGATGGCATGTGTTGCTCAGCACAGTTTTGCTGGCACCAGAATAAAAGTGAAGACACAGATTTTCCTTTCATGGGTTATCTACCTGGGAAGAGAAAAAGTTGCCATCTTCCTGCTTTGTTGCCCTTCTAACTGTTTCCAGGCACAACATTCTCCCCAGTGGCATATTGCAGTTCAGTAACATGGAGAACTATATTAAATCTTCCTTAACCTGTGATTTTCAATGGAGTTGTTAGAATTCAGTGAGCAATATTGGAAGCTGACAGATGAATAGTTTGATTATATTTACTTGCCCAGTTGAGAAATGAGGTCATTCTGTATTCTCCCCTTGGTCCTTCTCAAAATTCAACATCCATCAAGATAATGAACAAGGGGTGGGAATTTCATCCATTTTCCACTAGCTCCTGCTTCTACCAGGCTCAAAGGTGTCTGTATAGGCCATAGAGTCATATAGAACAGTAAAAATTTAACCTCTAGTGATGTCCGTGCAGAGCTTTCACATTGTTCTTGTGAATGCATGGGTTTCCTCTGGGTTCTCCAGTTTCCTCCCACATTCCAAAGACATGGGTTGGTAGGTTTATTGGCTGGAAATTGTCCTTAGTCAGTGAGTGGTAAAATTGACAGAATGTGGAGAGCATATGTTACAGGGAAATGGGATTGCTCCATCTAAGCCTCCTCCTGAGCTGTAAGGAAATGTGGAAATATGGAAGAAACAGACCCAAGTCCACACCAACCATCAAGTGCCAAGTTCACTGATCCTACGCTACTCCCATTTAATTCTCCAACATTCCCACACTTTAACCATTCACCAATACTTGGGGCAATTTACAGTGGCCAATTACCCACATAGCTATGTGACGTTGGAGGAAACTGGAACCCAGGGGAATTCCCAGCAGTCATAGGGAGAACATGCAAACTCCACATGGACAGCACCCAAGGTCAGGATCGAACCCCTGGTAACTGGAGCTGTGAGGCAACAGCTCTTCTAGCTATACTCAAAGGAGCTGGAGAACCCAGCAGGTCAGGCAGCATCTATGGAAGGAAATGGACAGTTGCCATTCTGGGTCCAGATCCTTCATCAGGACTGGAAAGAAAGCAGGGAAATGGGCAGTATAAAAAGGTGGGGAAAAGGGGTGG
>JARFYF010000001.1:94328281-94338404 GCA_030265395.1 Rhina ancylostomus
GTTACCCAGGTCACAGGTTCCCTATTCCATTGTGTTGCCGAATGCATTAAAGAGATGCTGGCGAGCAAAAGCAGCAGAAGAGGCTTTCGTGAAGGAGTTCTGCTGTCCAAGCTGCTATAAATGTCCCGTGGTATCATCAACAGAAAATTCTAACCCCTAATGAACATCCAGATGTCTTGTGGTTGCTGTCAAGTCATTATACGGAAGCATTGGAAGCATAGTTTGTCAAGAATGTCCACAAGGCTCTCATCTCAATGGAGCCAAACATGTCAGGAAACAGCAGTGCCGTACATTGCCCTCAGACTCCAAAGCCCTCCACACTTAGTTTCTCAGACATTTGTCTGCAATTCTCTTCGAGTCAACTGTTCTGCATCATGACATGTGACCCCCAGGGAAACCTACCTGAGAAATACTCTGATTCTGCTTGTTACCTCTGGCCTCAAGCATTTCCAGTTAATGGTCCTGAAACTGTATGCTACTGAATGTAGTCCACAATCTTCATGTTCCTTATTCTGTCATGAGATGTGGGTGTCATTGACGAGGTAAGTATTTGTTGTTTTTCTGACAGTGCTCCTGAGAAGGTACTGCTGAGCTGCTACATTATAACAATCCAGTCTGTGTAGTGAAGGTACCCCCAAAAATGTGTTAGAAAGGGATCTCCAGGATTTTGTATAAGAAAGAAGAAACAATGTTTTTCCAAGTTAGATTGGTAAAGAGAGCAATTTGCAGATGGTGCATCTGCAGCTCTTGGCCTTTTTGGAGGTAGACATTTTGGTTTTGGGAGGTGCTGTCAAAGAAGCCTTGGCAAATTGCTGCAGTCCAACTTGTACACTACATAGCGTGGTGCGCTGGTGGTGGAAAGAGTAAATGATGGATGAGACCCTGGTGTCAAGCTTCTTGTGTGTTGTTTTAGCTGTACATGTCCATAGAGTCATAGATTTATACAGCATGGAACAGGTCTTTTTGGCCCAATTCATCCTCATCAACTAAGTCGCCTATCTAAACTAGTCCCATTTGCCCATATTTGGCCTATATCCCTCTGAAACTTTCCTATCCATGTACCTATCCAAGTGTCTTTTAAATAAGACCATAAGACATAGGAACAGAAGTAGGCCATTCAGCCCATCAAGTCTGGTCTGCCATTCATTCATGGTGATTTATTTTCCCCCCCAACCTCATTCTTCTGCCTTCTCCCTGTAACCTCTGATGCCCCTACTAATCAAGAACCTCTCAACCTCTGCTTTAAATATACCCAATGACTTGGCCTCCACAGCCGTCTGTGGCAATGTGTTCCACAGATTCATCACCCTCTAGCTAAAGAAATTCCTCCTCACCTCAGTTCTAAATGTTGTTATTGTACCTGTCTCAACCACTTCCTCTGGCAGCTTGTTCGATATACGAAACACCCTCTGGGTGAATAAGTTGCCCCTCAGGTCCCTTTTAAATCTTTCCCCTCTCACCTTAACCTATGTCCTCTACTTTTGATTCTCTTTCACTGGGAAAAAGACTGTGTGCATTCACCATATGTATGCCCCTCATGATTTTATACTTCTCTCTAAGGCAAGTGGAAAGAACTTCTTCACACATCTCACATTGTTGTGGATTCTGCAATGGCTTTGGAGCATCAGGCAGTGAGTCTCTCATGCTGAACATCAGGCCTCTGACCAGTTCTTATTGCCACAGTATTTATGTGGCAGCTCTAATTAAATATCTGGTTAATTGTGAGGACAATGGATTGAGAAGTGGTAACAGTATTGGCTATCATTGAGAAGTGATTGGACTTTCTCCTGTGGGAGATGGTCATTGTGTGATGCAAATGTTATTTAACCCTCTTCGGATCAAGCCCAAATGTTGCCTCAGTCTTACTGCGTGTAGGAGTGGACTGCTTCATTATCTGAGGAGTTGCAAGTGGAAGTAAACAGCTGTAAATTGCAGTGTTTTGCCTGTCAATAGAATCCACTGGTATGGAAAATCTAATCTGCAGCATGGTGCCTGGTTCACTCAGCTGTAATCAAGAGAGATGCTAATTTTTGTGCTTGCTCTTATGAAGACGGTATCACAAAATGACAGAATCGGGCCTTATTGATTTGCCATGATTTTACGCAGCAGCAATCAGGCTTTCATCAGTCCTTCCACAGCCAGGAGAGGTGTCTCCTCATCAGCTTCGTTTTCCAATCATTAAAATGTTGCATATTGTGTGTCTCTAAGCAGGTGTGCATTTATGTTCAGTAATCAGACCTAGTGCTGCGTGTTAATTTACTCCTCCAGGGAATGTGGTAAAGCTGAAACAAGGACATGTACTCGCATAATACAGAAAGTTAGCAATTTTACAGTGCAAACAGTGCACAGTGTATTAAAATTAGTGCTAAAATTTGTTTGGGTAGAAGAAGTGTGCAACTGTAATTACTACCTAGAGACTTATTCCAGTCCACCAGCTGACATACCACCTGTTCTGTGCGCACCTTTCTGTTATTGCATCATTTGCAGTGTTGATGTAACAGCTAAGTTACTAATTCAAGAGTCCAGAATGAACAATGTGAGGATATGAATTCAAATCCTGCCAAAATAGATGGAAATTTAAATTCAATTAATTAAATAACTGGGAATTTTAAAAATAAAATAGTGACTATGAAACTGTGAGGTTATTGTAAAAACAAAGTAGGTCCTTACCCAGTCTGTCTTATGAATGAATCCAGATCTGCAGTAATGTGGTTAACTCTTAATCACCCTCTGAAATAGCCCAGCAAGCGTTTCAGTTGTATCAAAAATGCTGCATTAAAATAAAGAACAGAGCCACTGTCATCACATTAGACAGCAAATTAGGGTCATGGAAACAGGACCCTGCCCTGTCTGCCTTGCCAAGTCCCCCTCACGAACATCAAGTGACAACATGCCAAGGTTGGGCACTCAGAATCAGAGATGTCAGCCAGACTCTTCCATCACAATCTGTGATTCTATCCTGTCTCAGTAGTAAGACAGACCCACCAGAGGTGGTGACACAGTGGTATATAGGCAAGAAAGCATCATGCTGAAGGTTTTCAACATTGCCTCTGGACCCCTTTGATGCCTCATAATACCAGCTAAACACAGGAAAGGAAACCTCCTGCTGATTATTGCCCACCATCAACTGATGAATAGGTATTTCTCTTTCATACTGAATGAGATTTTGATGAAATACTGAAAGCAGCAGAGGTACAGAATGTACTCAGGGTGGGGAACTTCAATACCCTTCACTGAGAGTGATTTGTAGCACCACCACTGAGCTGGCCACATCCTGAAGGATAGAGTTGCCAGGGATGGTCTTCAATAGATTGTGTGTGAAACAACACAAGGGATAAACCTTCTTGACCTGACTGTTGCAAATGCATCTTGTGGTAGGAGAGACTACCACACAATCCTAAGGAGAGAAATTCCCACTTTTGCACCACTGTTGTGTGGCACCACCACCATGCTAAATGGGATAGATTCAGAACAGATTTGGCAGCTTCAGAACTGGGCATCTATGATGTGCTATGGGCTATGAGGAGCAGCAGCAGTAGGAAAGCCCCCCTATTTGTAACCTTTTGGCACGCCATGTCCCTTATTCTACCGTTCTTGTGAAGCTTAGGGACCAACCCTGGTTCAATGCAGTGTGGAAAGATATGTCAGGAGCAGCACTTGGTGTGCCATCAATAAGTTGCTAAGCTGACAAAGCTCCCATACAAGATCATTTACTTGTTTAACAGCAATAGACAGTGCAAAGCAATCTCAGATCCAACAGATCTGATCAAAGCTCTGCAACCTATTACGCTCAGAAATGAATGCTGGTGAACAATGAAACAGTCAGGCCCCAATTTTTAACAGCCAATTCTTCTGTTCTTATGTCCTAGGAAGAAGAGACAAGACGAACAAAGCCATAGACTTCATTGCCAAAATCAAAAATGAAACATTTACAGCCAGCTTCAGCCAAAAGGGACAAGTAAATGACCCATCTTAACTTCCTCCTGACATCCACATCATCGCAGGAACCAGTCTATAGCCAATTTGATCCATTCAATGCGATAACAAGAAATGGATATGAGCACTGGATACACACAAGCAGTGGGACCAGACAACATCCCAGTGGTAATGCTGAAAATTTGCACTCCAAACTGGCTGAGCCTCTAGCCAAGCTATCCCAGTACGTTTACAATGCAGACATCTCCCCAAGAAAGTGGAAACTTGTTCAAGTAAATTTTGTCCAAGGAAACAATTCAAAACCATTCAATTAATTCCCATCCAATCTGACTACATGCAATTAGCGGCGAAGTGATGAGATGCATTGTTAACAGTGCTCACTGGTATCTAATTTGAGTTTCTCCAGGACAACTTGGCTCCAGACCTCTCCAAAGTCTCAGGCCAAACATGAACTAAGGACTTGAATTCCAGAATGAGGTGAGAATGACCACATTCAACACTTGATCAAATCTGATATCAAGGAATTTTGGCAAAACTAAAATGTAAACTGAGGAGAAAACTGTCCAGGCTGGTGTCATATATCATATAAAAGGTGGTTATGGTTATTGGAGGTCAACCATCTTAGCCCAAGGATATTGCCACATATGTCTCTCAGGGTAGTATCCTTGGCTCAATCACCTTCAGCTGCCTTGTCATTCTTCCATCATGAGGTCAAAAGTGGAGATGTTTGCTGGTGATTGCACGATATTCAATTCTATTCCCAAGTCCTCAAAAAATGGAGCAACAAGACTGAGACCACATTCAGCCACAGGCAGATAAATAGCAGGTAACATTCGCACATGTGCTCAGCAATGACTGCCTCCAAAAAGAAAAATTCTATCTATCTACCCTTAATATTTTAACAATGCCATCAACATCCAAGAAGTCACAATTCACCACCCACTCATTGGAACCAGCCACATAAGTGCAATATGGCAATAGGTCAGATACTCAGTATCCTGCACTGAGTGGTTTAGCTGCTGATTCCAAAAATCCATTCCTCCATAAGAGAAGTACAATTCAGAAAGGTTACTCCTCCATATGCCTGGTTGAGTGCAGGTCCAACAATTTTCAAGGATCTCAACATCATCAAGGACAAATAGATTGTCTGATATGTTCTCCATACACCATGCTAAACCTTCATTCTCTACACCACTGATGCACAGTGGTAAAATTGTGAACAATGAACAAAATGGATTGATATTACTCACCCCGGCTACTTAAACAGCATCTCATAAAACCAGCATCTTCTGTTTTTAATTCAGATTTCCAGCATCTGCAGGTTTTTGACTTCCAATACCTATCCAGTGGGTGAGGGTAGAAATTTAAATAACAAGGTGCCATATCCAGGGACCCAGGGGATCCATCTGTGGAATTTAAATAACATCAGGGCCATTTTCTCAGACCAAGCACTCCAAAGGTATGAATTGTCTGTAACCTTTGAGCTTTGCTTTAAAATAACTTTCAAGAGAAAAGGCAGGAAGTTCAGCTGGCTGCTCAGAAAGCATGGTGCCAAAGCTGAAAATCTGAAAATAATATCAGAAAAGTCTGGAGAGCAAAGATTGCAGACAGTTAGTGGTTCAGGCCTGAAGACTTTGTCCAAATATCGATTGGCTCCTCTTTTGGCCAATTTTCTGACTGAGTGCGAGGGATCATGAACCTACCCACAGCACCCTGTGGGACAAAGAATAGGAAGGTATAAGGATATAGATCCTGATATGAAATATCAGTCTATCCTACAAAGACCAAGAAAATCATTCAAGTTTTGTAAAACTTAGATATACTTGAGAAATTTGGCCGAGCAAACTGGGAAAAGGCCAATATAGAGACGATGACTATCAACCTCGATGACTCAGCAGTATGGGTCTGGAAGGTGTTCCTTTTTGTTAGTAAGAAGACAGGTTGTGGTAATTAAGATGAGTAAATTTGATCAAAATTGTTGGTCTGTATCTTCGTGTGTTTCAGAATGAAGCAACTTAATGTTTGGTATTCACCCTCATCTCGCCCACGATTTGTTTAGTTTACTTTCAGGATGCTCAGAAGGATTTGCATGTTATTTGTGTGTGCAAACCAAAATCTAGAAGGCCTCTTACATCTAGAAAGATGTAAGTTTCATAAGCAGGGTAGTTCTATAAAGTGTTCTGATCTGCATTTATCACTTAATCAACATGCCAAACACACCCAAATTATCTGGTCATTATCACATTGTTTATTGTGAGAGTTTGCTGTGCACCAATGATATTTGTATTTCTTATATTGTATCATAATTATGCTTCAGTCATATTTAATTGCTGTAGAGTGCTTTTGGTCATCATGAGTTTGAGACGAGAGCTATTTCAATGCATCTTTTTCTTTACATGTGAAGACACCAATAACTAGTTTAGATAACATGGAGGTCTTACTTGGTTACATTAACAGATAAGTCAATTCACAGCAAAGGTCCCATACCAGCCGAAGTATGAGACATCCAGACCACTGTGAACATATTTTAGATTAATAACCCCAAAGGCTAATTGAAAGTAATATTCTGCACAGGTCTTGAATGAGCAGATATTTTACATGTTTTTATTTATTATTGAACATGGAGTAGTTTATTCAGAGAAAATATGTGAAATGTTTGCAAGCTAATTGAATGTACTGTAATTGTTAGCTGTGTGTTTGAGTAATTGGAATTTGTTTATAGTCTTTCAAGCTGTGTTTTTTTTAAATCTGGCTCTGCTAGGTTTCAGCCATGTTTATTTTCCTTTCTGTTGTGCTCGCACGAAGTGCTGGATAAAATGCTTGTGTATTAAGCCCACTAGCCTTATAGCTGTAATTAGGATTGGTATCAGTTCTTAATTATATTAAATAATGTTATGTTTATTTATTCTGATTGTGATTTCATAGCTTGGCGTGCACTCAATTCTGATACTTTAAGACATCCTTAAATATCCTCCTGTTATGCCTGCTCTCATTTAATGGTCTCCTTGGAGAGTACTTCACTGTGCCTTCAAACCATCTTTTTAGCATCTGCCAATATTGATCTCGAAATCCATTTTCTTCCACCATTTATAATATAAGTTTTAGAACTAATTAACATCGACATGCACATCATTTTGTGTATGCTCTTTTGTGTAAACACCAACCAGTGGTGTTGATATCAAAGGGCATCTGACTTAAACTATTATTAACTATTGGAAGATGGTGAGGAAATTTCTATTCTGGCAATTTCTCCTTGAGAAAGGGCAGGACTGATTAAGATAGTTGTCATGCATAAGCTATGAAAGAATGTTGTTCCCTATCAAAGCCAGAGCTTTGATACAGATTAACGAATAATTAGGCACAAGCCTTTAGCAAGATTGAACGTCTGCACAAGGTAAGATCAACTAGTCAAGGCCCTTAGGCATCTAAGACCTCACAAGGTTTGTTAAGCATACAATGGCTGACCTTGCTTTATTGGTTGTACATGCAGCTTCCCCTCCCCAGGGCTGCCTGCCTTTGCACTGAAATTAAAACAGTCAGCGTTCAGTCTCTTCAGCTTGAGCTTCCCTCTCTCTGAAATGCCAAGGGGCTAGCTATCCTGCATCTTATTAAACTGATGATTATTTAAGGGATTTTCCCAGCAACACTATCTTGGTGTTTGCACAATTTTATTGTGTCTTGGTGGATTAATTAAACTGCCAGTGTTAGCCTCCTGGTGTAACTTCACACTGTAATATATTCCTGAAAAATACCTACCAAAGCAAAGAACCTAAAACAGAAGAGGTTGCAGGCAATATTACAAATGAAGAATAAAGAATTCATTGTTCTACTGCACATTCTATTACCCTGCTATAGCACTGAGCAATGGGTAAAAACAATGATTTATGCTCATCTTTACAATTTATTTTTCCTATTTGATGCAAAAACTCAATCTGAAAGTAAATATCAATTTCAGCTGTGAAATTTCTTAAATCAGAAAGCTCCAACTACAAATCCAAATGTTTTTTCCATGTACTTTTTAGTTTACAATGGCAGTGAATTAAACGTACAAAGGTATGGATATCTTGATCAAAGTTTTTTTTTCCACCAATGTGAAAGCCAATTACAGGGCTATTGACTTCCCCATGATCTCAAAGTTTGTCATGGCAGAATTGGAAATGATTCTGGTTCTGGTTGGAACACTACAAAATTTGGGCGTAAGCCACATTATTCCTTGCATTGAATTTGCATCATTGTGTCTGTGTAATCCGGCATTAATTGAACTGTACTCAATGATACTTGTACTGACCCATAATTATGAGTCAGAATGTTTCTCCAGTAATCCAATAGTAAACCCTACCAGGCGATCCCTTGCTTGATTCCTGTGTCCTTGTGACAGTGTGGTCTTGTGGTAAGCCATTGATATTCTCCTGTCAATGGAGCTGAGTGTATGGAAGTGAGTTTAACCACCAGTCAGTTGTCCTATTTGCATTTAACTTTACCAACTGAAGATAAATATCTCCTCAATATCTTTCCAGAGTCAGTTCTTAAATAAAATAATTCACTGTCTTGATCGAAGCTAATGCTAGTTATCACTGTATTTTGTGGTTCTCCTCAATCAACAGCTTTGGCTCTTGAAATGAGAATGTCTTTGTTTGCGTTAAACTGAAGAAAGCAAGGACACCTAAATCAGAAGCAGTTAAAAGAAAGGAATTAATATTTTATTGAGTAACATTATCAGCAATGTCAAAGATACTAACATTACATAAAATGGCTGAAAGAAACTGTCCTGGAGAAAGCTACAATATGGTTGCTGAGTTGGTGCTGGTTGGGGAGGGTGGTGGTGGTGGCGATGGCATCAAATTTAAACCCCATTCCTGGACCTGATCGTCGGGTGAAATTACATGCAGTACAGAGGAAATGTGGCTATGTTGGACCTACTAACTTTTGGATGAGAATTAAAGTGAAATTAATTTTCTCCACTGTGGTATATTTTTTCGAAGTATAATACTTTTTAGGAGATCGGGAAGATTTCTCCGTATTTTGTTTATAAGTTCAATTTTCACTCAACTGCATCAAAACAAATTAAATAAACACTGCTGTTACGGGACCTTGCCATGCTGTACACATGTTGGCAGCTGTTTTGTCTTAATAATAGTCACTGCAATTAAGAAGTAACTAATATGTTGTGAAGTGCTTTGAGGTGCCATGAGGACATAGGAAACATTAAATAAATGCAAGTTCTTTGTTTCCAGTGTGGGCCACAAAGATATTGCTTACACCTGGGGAGCTATCAACATAAATGAAGTCTGGGCTGTCTAGCTTAGCTTGGGCTTGAAATGGTAGGAGTATTAAGTATAAATTGTCAGATATAACTGAAGCATTCAGCAAATTGAGCTGTGGTTTCTGCACTAAGTCTCAATGAAATGTAGACTGTGTCATGGAGTGTGGCGAGGAACAGGACTCAGTCTTATTTGTTCCTTGTATATGGATGGATGGGCCAGCATTTATTTCCCAGCTTGATCTGAGTGATTGCTGGGCCATTTATAAGAGGTCATCACACTGTGTGGGTCTCAAGACACAAAAACCTGACCAGGTAATGATGGTGTATCTCATTTCCCGATGGACATTGGCAAACCAAATGGGTTTTAAAATAAAGTGAAAATTTTAAAATAACTGCAGATATTGGAAACCTGAAATAAAAATAGAAAATGCTAGAAGTGCTCTACAAGTCAGGCCACATCTCTGGAAAGAGAAACAGAGTTAATATTTCAGATTGAAGACCCTTCTTTAGAACAAACAATCTGAAGCGTTACTATTCACTCCAGAACCTGATAATATCACACTAGCCTTCGCAGGTTTTTTTTCACATTTGGAGAAGGTAATTATGGCCTTCAATATTCATAGCACTGCATATTGGTTTATATTTTCTACAATGTCTTTCAGTTAAATATTTTTCTTTGAAACAATAGGGAAAATTTGGTATGATTTAAAAATATCTCACGTGCCAGTCGCAAAAATATCAAACACAAGGAGTACATTTAAGTGTTATTGTTGAAGTGCAATCTCTAATGTGACAGATTGACAGCAATCAGGGAAGTCTTCCATCTTTGTTGTGTTCAGCCATATGAGCACACGCCCCGCTCATATCAATGCTGCTGAGGTGGAGATGGTTGAGACCTTCAAGTTCCTCTGGGTAAACATTGCC
>JARFYF010000001.1:94482891-94493144 GCA_030265395.1 Rhina ancylostomus
TCAGTCCAGCATGGAATCCATGTGCTGGACAACAAGGCATTAAAGGAGCCAAATTGAGGGCCAGAACGCAGAACCATAACACTTGGATCTTATAGCACTTCAAAGATAGATGCTAATTTCTCACCAATAATACACAACAGCAACAAAAGAGAGTGCAGGCAGCAGTCTTTTGAAGGTCCCATCCAAAAGGCAGTTCCCAAGAGAGTGCTGCAGCCCCTCAATATCACATCGACCTACCTACCTAGATTACTCACTTAATGCTCTGGATTTAACTTACTGTCTTGGCTTTGAGTCAAGACTGACATGGAGATTGATAAGATTAACTACACAATAATGAAAACTTTGGAATATCAAGACCAGCTTTGAGCTTCAAATGTAAGTAAGAAGTACAAGGGTGTGTATGTGCATAAACGGTAAAAAGCAATGAGGGTTCAGGAGATGCATGTTGTGGAGTACCAGATATATAAAAGTAAAACAGATGGGAATAGGAATTGATCTGCTTTAGCTTTTAGTAATTTGTTGAGCTTATTTGATTCACAGCATTAACCCAAGAAATGAACAGCTTGTATTTATATAGCATTAATATGTAATTGCTTCTTGTTGGTGAATATATGACCACTATTGCAGGGTTAAGGGAGGATACTGAGTGTACCTTTGTACTCTAAATTTGCAGCATCATTCATTGTTGCATAAATAGAACATTATTGCTCAATAATTGACATCTTAAAAGAGGAGTGGTGAAAAACAAGAGAAACCCAGAGAAGGAATTCCAGAAGCGTCTAGGCAGCTAAAAATATGAGCATCCATATGGGATTAGGGAAACAAGCGGACAAAGGGCCAATATTTGAAGCAGTGTAGACCAGAGTATTGTTGGGTTGCAGCAGATTGTAGAGATGAAGAGCACAAGACCTAGAATGAATTCAAACAGAATACACTGCCTGCATGCTGGAGGCAAGTTCTTTTGCTATTATGGTCTTTGAGAGGGAATTGTATAAATATATGATGTAGAATCATTTGAAAGGCAATGGAGAAATGGTAGGTGGGTCGAACCAAAGAGCTAATGTATAGAGAGACAGCACAGACATGATAGGCAGAATGGCCTCCTTCTGCACAGCAACCATTCTATGATTCTGTGGAACAGACATTTAGTAAAGTTAAGATTTTGTGAATATTTTGAAAAACACATTTTAAACTGTTTTAAGCAGATGTAATCATTTTTAAAAATTGCTAACATATTTTCGATAAGGATATTTAATCAAAGTACTTGGTCAATATTCAACAAATAAAGGTGCTAAAAGGAAATATAATTAATCTTCACAATAATTACAAAGAAATAAACCTATGAACATTTAGAACATGAATTGTCAAAATAAGAAATATAAAAACAAAAGTTTCACAGCAAGTAAAATTCACAAAGCTCTATGTGGTATGATATTGTAAGAGCTTAAAGATTGATCCTATTTATAGTTAATGGAAATATTCTCCAAGAAGCAAAATTTGACAAGTTGCCTGGGATATATCATAAAGCAACCCAGAGGCATTGAGCTGATAGAAGTGTTCAATTTCTCTGCCAAAGGTGCAATTAGTGAGCCTTCTGGTAATTCAATAGTTTTGGTTACATGCAATGTAAATCTTGCTAAAGAGAAGCCCTGGACTCAATTCCAGATCATCTTTTAACCAAGCTGATTTGATTTCACTTTGCCGTTTGCATATCTTTGTACTGGAAACAATCTAAACATAGCCACAGAACATTCTTTACCCAAAGGAATCCTTTGATCCTGAAAACTGCAGATACCCTAAACTTGCTTTCAGCTAAGTCTCAAAAGAAGTCCTTGTTCTTTCTAAGCCATTGCTTAAGACTACTACGCAATATTTCAACCTCTAAGCAATCTCTCCTTTCAGCCCATTTACCCCAAAAAACTTATTTAATTTAATTCATGTTGAACATATTCAGCTAGACTTGAATTAACTAAAATGTAGTAGTCACGGAATGAACCAGTAAATTTATCAGTGACATTCATGATGCTAGATTTGGCATTACAATCCAACTTATATGTTCACTGAGCATTATCATTTCATGTTCCAGATGATTTGCTTAGAATCAAATGGTTAGCAGATGTAAATTTGCATTTGGTCTATTGCTCCCATGATATTAGTGAATCTTTCAAGGATGCAGAATTTCTATTTAATATGACTTGGTTCCATATGGTAGAGAAGGAAACTGATGTACCTGGTTGCTTTCCTGAACAATAACCTGATTGATCATCCTTAATATTAAATGGGAGGCATATTCCAATCCACATTAACTTTTTGCAAACATATCAACAAGCTACAGGTAATATAATATCTAGCAGCTTTATTGATGGTTCAAGTCTTTGCAGAATTCCTCAAACAGCCAACATTGTCGAATGATATAGCAGTCACAGCGTCTATAAATGAACATCCTATGAGTGCCACTCTGAAATTTTAGACCTTCTCACCTTTTAGCTTTTACTAATAGATTGTACCACTTCACTCTCCATATGTCCATTAAAGTTAAGAACTGGCAATGTCTCCAATCCTGTAATGTTTTTATCTCTAATCTGTTTTTAGCTTTCCTTAAACAACCTACTGACAGTTTTGATCATTATAAAAACATGCAATTTATTTGCTCTTTCCATTATTGCAAAAAAAGAATTTCTGGAATCTAGATTTAGGAATCTATATAAAAATAATGTGCATCTGTTTTTATCAGCACGTAAAAATATTGTATACATTTCAGGATTGAAATAAAAATTGAAAATATAAATCTGGTTGATCTCTCAAATGCAAGCAAAAATACATTTACATTACCACAAATCTAGGTTTTGTCTTGTCTGTTCTAAGCCTCCAGTTAAACAAAAAGAATTTTACATTTGTTAGGTATTTTGTTGAGTGAGCTGTTTAGATTTTATGCAGATAGGAATAATATGGTTCTTTATTCTCACAGGAATCTTTCAACCCAGTTATTGCTCATTTAACTCTTCAATAGTATGTACATTCATAGATCTATTGCTCTTCATTTCCTGGTACTTACTTCTTCAATAGTGGCACATTCAAATGAGGAAGCCATGGCATATCCATTAGGGATTTCCCCTTTTGTGAGTTACTTCAGGTGAAAGACAAAGATTTGTCTTCCATAACCAGAGGATGTTCCAAAGGCAATGATACACTTTACTGAAATGTAGTCACTTTTGTAGAGTGGCCGTGAATTGGTGCACAGCAAATTCTCACATCCTGCCATATGATAATTGCCAGATTATTTATATCTGTGATGATGATTGAGGGTCAAGTATTGATCTGATCACCATAATGTAGCCTGCCCTTTTTCACTACAGGCGCTTGGGATATTTACATCTACTGAAAGAGCAGCAAGGCATCAGTTTAGACCTCATCTAAAAGATGGCATGCCTGACAGTGTAGCTTCAGAAGAGTCGGCCTTGATTTTTTGCTCTACATTCTGTAATGCATCAGCCTTCTGACTCAAAAACGATGGTGTAACTGACTGCGCCACAGTTGGAGAAGGGAAGGTTATGAAAGACACTGAGACTTCAGCAACTAGGTGGCTCCATGGAAACCAGGATGCCCTCCTCAGTAGTGATTGAGGAACCTGACTGGTTCCAGTTCATGAAGAACAGGAATGTAAAGCCCAGCTACAAAACATGCTGGAGGATCCGGCAGCCTGAGGGCGAAGAGTTGGGTGGTGATGAGTCAGGAGACATTTACATATTCACAGTTGCATTTCTGGAGGTGTTATTGATAGAATTCAGACTGAGGGTAATAAAAGCAACGGGAATCAGAACTGCCACTCTGGAGAAAAAAAAATGCTAATCACAGCTTCTGTATCCTCCAATTCATCCTCAGTAGTTTACCAATGTAGACTTCAATCATTCCAGAGGCCCACAAGGCAAGCACTCAGATATTCCTTTTGGAGTGCTTGCACCAACAGGATATGTTACATTTTGTGCTTGGATTCCTAATTTCAGTTCTATTGATGAAATAGAGCCAAATTTAATATTTAAAAAGAGGGCAATGTGCAGCCATGGCTTTGTTTGTGCTTTTAGTGTGTGCCCCAGGATAAACTCCTATTCCAATGTTATCAAGGTCAATATACACAAAATGCTGGAGGAACTCCTTTTCAATCTTTTTATTGAATTTCAAATTAATATATATATATATATATATATATAACATTAGTGATTATACACATGGTGCAGAGATTGGGATAACAATAATAACAGTTAATATGTATACTCATGGAGTAAAATATATAATCTGAATCTCCCACTCTTACTAAGTTAGCATGATACAGAAAAAAATTGAAAAGAAAATTATATGAAAAGAGAAACCCCAAATCAATAAATAAATAAATAAAACCAAAACTTGAAAACTGGACTGATTTCTTTGGTTAAAAAAAGCATTATTGTCATTAACTCCACTCCTCTATATTCAAAGGTTATTGAAAGGGATTCAAAAAAGGTCTGCTTATGTCATAAGGAAATACTGAATAAATGGACTCCAAACTTCCTCAAATTTAAGGGAAGGATCAACAGTACCACTCCTAATTTTTTCTAAGTTTAAACATGTTATAGTTTGAGGAAACCATTGAAATGTGGTAGGAAGTATAGGAACCTTCCCTTTAAATAGAATGGATCTCTTGGCTAGTAATGTAACAAAAGCAGTCTTACACCAAGCAGATAAATGGCCAGAATCCGTCATTGGTAACCCAAAAATTGCAGTATAGGATGGGGTTGTAAATCAATATTCAATACAGTTGAAATAATATTAAAAATCTTTCCAATATTTTTCCAAAAGAGGGCAGGACCAAAACATATGTGTCATGGAAGCCACCTCCAAATTACATCTGTCACATATAGGATTTATATGGTGATTAAAAAAAGGGTGACTTGTCCTTAGATATATGGGTCCTGTGAATCACCTTAAACTGTATCAAAGAGTGTCTAGCACACATTGAAGATTTATTAACTAATTGGAGAATTTTCTTCCATGTTTGTATAGGTAAAAGTATTTGGAGTTCTCTTTCCCATTCATTCTTAATTTTATCAAGTATCTCTAGATGTATTTTCATAATCAGATCATAAGTTATTGCTATCAAGCCTTTCTGATAAGGATTAAAACCTAAATTTTTTTCCATAATTTCAATTTTATATGGTATTGGAAAAGTAGGTAAAATAACTTTATTTCTAATCTGTAAATATCGGAAAAAAAAAAGTGATCTGCCAATGATGCATTTCACTGCTTCCAATTGCATGTCTGGCCAAAAAGAACTTGGTTCACTTTATATTTTATTACTTTAATTTGGACAATAGTATTACACATGCAACACTGGTCCATGGCTCAAGTTATTCAATATCTGATTATCTTTAATAAAAATTTCTATGCTTTCTGTCAGGTTCACATGGATTACTCTACAGCACCAGTACTGAGAATTTACAAGGGTTGCATAAGTACTTAAAACATGTGTGACATGAGTTATGTAGTTATAATCCAATTACAAAATGAATCAATGGTTAAGCTACAAATATTTGTTCAACACTTGATGAAACTTTGAAGGCTTTTGGATTGCAGTATTTTGTATTTGTTACTGTTAAGCTGCACAGTCAAAGGATAGAATCTTATTATGTTCCCGGAAACATCTTCATTATGAAATATTTAGTTATGGAAACCCATTATTCACATTTCGGAACAAGACATGGCTGAACAATTTGCAGCAAAAAACAGCAAAGGAGGCTGCAGGAGAGACTTTATAAAAATGTTTTTTTTCCATGGAACTTTGTGATAAAAGGAGTTGCATTAATCCTGTAACAAAGTTTGCAGTTTGTTTCTGTTGGCTGTTGCTAAAGATAGGTCATTTGGCCCATTGTGCCCCAGTCTTCTTCTCTGGTTCTTTCGTCAATCACTTTAAATTTGCATCCACTCATTCTCTGTCTTTCTGTGGCTGAGAACATTTTATCCAACTTGTTTGTATACTTCTGTTCAATCATTTCTCAGCCTTCTCTTATACAAGAAGAACAATCCAAGCTTCTCCAGTCTAACCACTTAATAATTTGTGCAATGTTAAATGGGTGTCAAGTTTTGTATACAGTCAGCTTTCTGACCTGAGCCAATTGCATTTTTGGCTCTGAAAGTTTGGGACCACAATCCTGAGTTAGACTTCAGGCCAATCCATTGAAGTAATCTGAAATGTCCTGCATGACCCAAAGAAGTATAGTATAGACATAAGGATGCATTCAGTGCCACACTATCTTGATCTGGAGTTTCTTTTGGTGGAAAAGTTGGTTGAATGCAATGGGCATGTGCAGATACGCTCAAGTTTCTATGCAAACTCTTCAGCATTAACACAGAGCTAAATTCGCAGTTTCTGCATGAATTCCAAATTGATAACAAAACAGTCTGGGTGGAATCAAATAAAATTGTGGTAAAGATGGCAGAATCTTAAAAGTCAAGTGTGCTGTGGCCATATTCATTTCAAATACTGGATTAAAAGTCTCTTTGCCTCATTCTAAAATCTCCCATGACTCAATAAAATTAAACAATGTAATTAATTGTAAATAATTGACTGCAACATTACAGCATCACAGAGGAGTGGAATTGTCAGGAAATTGACAGTGCAAGGTGGGGCCAAGCATTGATGTGGTGCTCTCTGATGATCATTTACCATTTACAATTAACGTTATGGATGCACAAGCACATTCTCCCAAATGTAAAAGGGTGTGTGTGTGTACGCATGCCTCCAAAGGCCGGAAAATATCAGATCCCACGTACTCTTGCCAGAAAGTGAGTCAATCTCCAGCTCACTGATTGAATATTCTTGAACTTACCTTTTAATTGTCTTCAACTGACAGCTTTGATTTGCCCTTGGAATATATGACCCGTGACCAGCAACAAATTCAGCCACACAGGTATTTCTTGCTCTACTGTAATTGACTTTACATTAATTGAAACATAATTAATAGTAATTTTAAGTAATTGCTGCAGAAGCTGCAGTAAGTCTTGGTTCATGCTTCATTTTACTTCTACTTGCTACAATAACAGTTGATTAATGCTGGATCATTGGTACCCATATGGCTAAGATTCTGGACACAATGTAAAGAAAATTGTTGAATGCTTGCAGCTTTATGAGCAGCCTCTGCTGCTTGAGGCCACTGGGCACTTGAACCAGTGTTAAAGATCATGGGTGCTTCTGTTTGAATGTGGTTGAGACCGAATCACACTTAGCTTTTAATATTCCACAATCTTCAGCAGAGTATCACCTGATTCTATCTAAACTGCTATAAGATTGAAAATCATGCAGGAACTTCACACTCTTGTGCACTACATTTCACTCTTTCTCTTTTAGGATTGCTTAGATCTGTATGAGTCTTGTACTGAAGTGAAAGAAATCTTGCTTTTATATAATGGCTTTGATGATTTCTGGACATCCAATGTAATTTATAACCAAAGAAGGATTTGCAGTACAATCATCATTGTAATATGGGAAAAGTACTGCGTACTTGATTGCATTGAAGTTTCACAAGTTGTGAAATCGAACAATCAGGTAATCATATAGGTATAATTTGTCCTAGAGAATGAGGAGTTTCTCCTCCTCTTTGAAAAATGTCATGGGATCCCTTTTATTCATGTGAGAAAACAGGCAATATCTCATTGTAATGTCATTAGTATTGTTTTGAAGTATCAGCGCCAATTATGTGCTCAAGTAGGGCTCGACACTACAAGTTCATAGTGGTAAAGTTGTGCATTTGGGAAATGTTGTCAAAGTAATCTTAGCAAGTAATGCAGTGCAATTTGTAGTTGGGGCACACTGCAGTCATGTATGCTGGTGGTATAGAGAATTAATGTTTCATGTGATGACTGAAGTACTAATCAGATGAATTGCTTTGACCTGGATGGAACTGAGCTTCTAGAGTTTTGTTGCAACTGTTGTCATCCAAGCAGGTGGTGAATATGACATGCTTGCTGATGGTGGAAAAGCTTTGGGGCATTGGGAAATTAGTCACTCGCAGCAGGATACCTAGCCTTTGGCCTACTCTTGTGGCAAGTGCTACCTCATGTGAAGATGGTATTTACGTGGCTGCTACAATCGAATTTCTGTTCAATGGTGATCCTGAAGATGTTGATAGTGAAGGCTTGGCTGTGGCAATGTCTTGAATGTCAACGGGAGTTGATCAGACTATCTCTTTTTGGAGATGGTCATCACCTGGCACTTCAGTTACCTCTAATCAGCCATGCCTGAATGTTATATTGATCTTGTTGGATGCAGGCATGGGCTGCTTCTGAGGTGTTGCAAATTCAGCTGAATGTTGTGCATTCAGCAGTGAACATCCCCACTCTGATCTTCAAATGGAAGGAAGGTCTTTAATAAAGCAGCTAAAATTGGCTTGGCTTAGAATACTACCTTGAGGAACTTGTGCAATGATGTCTGGTGCTGAGATGATTGATCTCCAACAACTACAGGATATGATTCTGATGATTGGAGTGTTTTCCCCCTTGATTCCTCTTGATTTTTGCTTTACCAAAGCTCTTGATGCCACACTTGGGCAAATGCTACGTTATGTGAAGATGGTTACTTGCTTTACTGCTGGAAGTCAGCTCTTTGATCCAAAACGGGATCAAAAATGTGATAAGCCTTCAAGTTGAATTGTCAAGGCAAAAACTAAACTGGATATCAATGAGCAGGTTTTGGTGAATTACCGGCACTTGATAGCACCGTTGATGACATCTTCCATCACATTGTTAATGGTTGAACATAAGCTGATTGAGCAGTAATTAATTGGATTGGATTTGTCTTATTTTTTGTGAACAGAACACACATTGGCAAATTTCCACATTGTCAGGTAGATGCCAGTGTTATAATTGTACTGGAACAGTTTGACTAGGGGCACAGCTTCTTTATCACAGGTCTTCAGTACTACAGATGAGATGTCTTGTCTCATAGCCTTTGCTATATCCAGTGCTGTGACTTATTTCTTGATATGTGTGTGTGTATGTGATAGACCTATGTACCTACAATCCAAGAATAACTGGTCAGTAAGATCTTTTGTCAGTGCATCAAAATAAATCATAATTTGTGAAAAAAAACTGAATAATTCTTTCATATCAGGAGATCAGTTGGGTGTGTTGAATCTTGGATTTCAACAACTCTTTCTTAATCTGAATCATCTGTCAGCCCTCCAGTATCCTCCATATAATGTATGTCTTCCTTGATTTTGTTTTCCCTTGTTCATTTTCCAGTTTAGCAATTTGGCTTTTTATCAATAGATTGCGGCAGGCCATATTTATATGAAGGGTTCCATGTTATAATTTTCTTCAATCCCCTCTTCTGCACAGGTTTTTATTAAATGGAATACCTGTGACAAATGTCCTCATTGGTTTATATGTATTAGCAGTTGTGCTGCTTGTCTGGTTAAGGTCACATAGTTTCATGCCAGATTAATGCCAGTGCTGCAAATATGTGATCAAAACAAATCACTCCTTTCATGGCACTTTGATTGATGAAAAACTGTGTTTCCTTGATGGGGTTTTTCCTATTTTTGCATTGAATGCTTATATATGCAGTTTTAGTCATTCTGATTTGAGTGTATCAGGATTTCTTTTAAAAAGAAATCAGAAGGCAGTGAATTGACTAAAGATAATTTAAAATATATACATTTGTGGCCAAAAGATAGATATTTGATGACTTGCAGGTACTGTTTGAGAAACTAGCCAGCGTTACATCCGATTAATAGCCAGTTTGCCACCTTGGATTGCATCTGCATCTTATAATGGTTGCTTTTTAGTATATTAATTGTCTTCTAAGTTCAATGTCAAGTGAATTTTTGTGGTGTTTTTAATTCATTCCAAAGTAAGTTTATAAGAGAACCAAATTGTGAACTTTGAGTTAAAGTGTATATAATGTAAGGGGGGTTCAGGCTGCCAATGCCTCTGGCACCTCTTAATCCATGTTAATATGTCACTTACAATATTCTTGACTCTGATCACCTTCATAGCCTGTGTCCAACACTCTGTTGCTTATGTGTTGTTGGGACCGATGGCCCAGAATTGTAGATTGTGCACTCTACGTTGGACAGAGGAGACATGCTGATGGGTAGATTCAAGGAAGGGTAAGACCTACCAGGATTCCCATATTCCTTTTATTCCTTCAGGCACTATGAAAAGCAGATGCCTGCTATAATTCAGGTTATACACTTTGTAAATGTTTCCAGCACACACCATTC
>JARFYF010000001.1:94652640-94667688 GCA_030265395.1 Rhina ancylostomus
TATTATCATAAGTAGTTATTAATAAAGTAGTTTTTAACACTTATACATGTCTTGGTGTGTTTCTTTTGTTGCTGGTTCGTAACACCAGCATAACAAATTCAGAAAGTAAATGTTATAACACAATTGCTTAAAATATCTATAAACTTGTAAAGCACTATATGGTAGCAAGGCATTAAATTAAATGCCAAAATGGCGTTCGACATTTAATCTTCTTTGCAGGTTTGTGGCTCAGACTGACATATAATCAGTGTGCAGCACAGTAGTGTCACGGTTAGCATAACATTATTACAGCGCCAGCGACCTGGGCTCAATTCCACCACTGCCTCGAAGGAGTTTTGTACGTTCTCCCCATGTCTGCGTGGGTTTCCTCTGGGTGATCCAGTTTCCTCCCACATTCCAAAGACGTATAGTTTAGGAGCTGTGGCCATGTTATGTTGGTGCCGGAAGATGCATTTTACTGTATGTTTTGATGTACATGTGACAAATAAATAAATATCTTAAATAATTCTGAGGTCCTAATTACCTAGTCCTCACACAGTATGTATAGCCATAAAAAATTAACTAGGTGTTGCACACTTCGAGGTATTTTTAATGTCACCTTTCTGGAAAATTGAAGAAGTAGCCAGTTAATATCACCCAAGTAGTTTATCAGGATCTCACCACTTTCACCCAGTCCATTTGGTAGAACACAAGTCATCTGCCAAAAGCTTTTACAGTTCTTATTTACTTAATTCATATGCAAATCAAGTTTTGATAATCTCATTGGGATCAGACCAATCATTAATTCATGTCTAAACAGCAAAGCTGTTGTTGTGTTTCTGAATGGTTGAATTAAATTGGTTAAGTTTTAGCTCCAAACCTGATTTCCAGTCAGCAGGTGTACACGTCACCTGTTCTGGATGCTCTCCCTCACTATTGATCCTGCAATCCACTGAAAACCCACCCATATACAAAGAAATCAGAGTCTACAAGTTTAAATAAATAATATCAAATACCTTGATATAGGCAATGTCCAATAATGCTAGACTAATGACAAATTGCTTACAGGTTTATGCAAGTTATATGAACTCTCTAGATAACTTGATAGGTTTACTTAAATTACAAGCCGGTGAAGTTTCAGATACAGTTCCCAGATTAGATTGAGTCACTAATGTGATGGAATGAGGAATGTTGGCTGGTGGTAGGACTGCATTGATTAGAGAAGGGAAATGTGGCTAAAATTTGTACTTACAATTCCTGTTGGGGGGACGTTTGTGTAGATGGTCATTGGTACTAAAATATAATTTGCTCCATTGTTGATTGCTTGATGGCAAGAACAAAAGACAATAGAAGTTCTCAAGAATAAGACATAGTTTTGTGTCTGAAGCTGTAAATAGCTATTTCCTTGTTTTAAAATAGTATAATTAAATAGTGCAGATGCTGGAGAGCAGAAATGAAAGCAGAAAATGGTGGAAATACTTAACAGACTGGATCAACAGAGAGAGAAAAATTGTTAATGCTTCAGGTCAAAAACCCTTCAACAAACCTGGGAACTGTTTTGTTTGCTTGTGTGAATTAGTGCAATTCATATATTTCAGAACTACTTCAAGTAGTGATTCAGTAATGTTGGTTGTACCTTATACTGTTGAAGCAAGTCTTTTTAAATTTTGTGCAAATTCCTGAGTGCAAGATCAATAAACAACTGTTTATAAATGTACTCTCAGAATTTCATTGCAAGTATATCTGTTTAGGCTTAACTGTGCATGTGTGTTATTAAATTTAGTAGCAATGACTGCCTTGGTTGGTTATATGAGAGATGTACAAACCAGTGGGCTCAACTACTGTTGAGCAGGGCAAGTCTGGAAGCTTTGTGTGCTCAGCCATCCAAAACCAGAAATCTTGACCTTGACAAGTGTTTGCTGTTTCTGCATACTGCACTGCTGCAGGAGATTTAGGACAACACCACTTCTTCGCTGTATTAACCTCGATACTAACAACAGTTCATTTCCTTTCAGTTTTCAAGGCAGCTGGTAGCACTTATTTATCTATGTTAGTATGAAGAATTGCTCCTCATATTTATTTGTATAAAGAGATTTTGAAAACTACTGTAGTGCCTCATCTTTATGCTTTTTCAATCTGCAAACTTCTTTAAACCTGTCAGTCCTTTACATCCTGTCCAAATGCTTATCAAAGGTTGCTCGTAAGCATTGTATGCTTTGATGTTTACTTCCACATTTTACAACATAAGAAAATAGTGTCTTCTGTACTGATTTGTTAATAATTGTGCCAGTCTTGTCATGCAGTCTATACATGCTGATGTACAAAAGTAATACAGTAACACAGGTCAGATTCCAACTAATGATAAAAGAAGAATTGTGTTGAATCTATGAAAACCATCTACCCTGATGATAGAAATGACAAGTCAGCGCCTGTATCCCTCATGAGGATACTTCAGAACAGTGAACATGTTTTTTTTCTAGCTTCTCTGACATTCCTGCCTTCTTAACGTGGTTTAATTTATGAAACTTACACTTCACCTATCAACAGCAAGTAATGAGAATACAGCCCTGAGTGTTGTAAGCAATTAACTATTATGTAGGAAATTGGTTCATAAATATATTTCACGCCCACTTAGTGGGCACAAAATATTTTTGGTTCATTTGAAGAATTCTTCCTGTTAGAGGAGTAGAGAGTTGTCAAACAATCTGATGAGAAGATTCATCTTTCAACAGCTACTGTATTTTTCTCAAAACACATACCCTGAAAAGGATTTCCTTTCCCTTCTCTCTCTACATCTGCCCTCAGTAAGGAATTATTGAGTTTAAATTTGTGTGAGGCATTGGCAATTCTTTTCTTATGTTGCTTATCTTAGCTACAAGTGTCTTTCTGCAATGATGATTGTGATTCACCTCAGTGCTAACTGTTGTTCTGCATATTCTCACAGCTAAACTGAGGCAAAACAGAACTTTACGTGTGAGTGTAGAAGATAGTATGCAGATAGTAGAAAATTTGCTGTAGATATTGTAATGGGTGAGCAGATGCCTGTCATATTGATGTACGCAAGCAAAGGATATTATGTGTCTGTTGCTGTTATATTTTTTGATCACTTAAGACTATTTGGGCATTTTGAGGACAATTGCGTTTTTCATTGTTTTTCTGTTCCTTTCATAACTTTCATATAAAATACTTAATAAAAATACAAAGAAATTGTCATATTCATTCTGCATAGGATGTTTCTCTGTCAGTTGAGAGAATATTACTGAGACAAAAACAGTAGATAAATTAAAAGGAAAGTTAATTGGTCAATCTAATATATTATTTCTGACATAGTCCGTTGGTATAGTTTACAATATAATACAAATTCAATTCCAATATTTTATTTTTTTCTCAGGATGCAAACGTCATTGGTATGACCAGCAACTGTTGCTCAGGACTGATGTAACTGAGCAGCTTCTGTGATTTCTTTAGAGGGTAATTAAGGATTAACCATTTTGGTAATAGATAGGAATCATAAAAAAATGGAAGTTAACCTTCCTAAGTGATATCTGTGAATTATTTGTGATTTTACAACAACCTGATCATGCTCACTTTTGTTTTCACTAAGATCTACTTTTTAATTGCAATGTTTTGTTTAAATTGAATTCAGATATTTACATATACCAGGGTAGGATTTGAATACATACTCTTGGGATCATTAATCCAGGTTTGTGTGTTACTAGCTCTGTAACATAATCATGATTCTACCATACCTCATTGTTGCAGTGGGTGATTTTTGACAGAAACTATTTCAAATTGACATGTTAGATTTAGAATCAATGCTTAGATTACAGACACAAGATCCCAATAATTGTATCGTGCAGAAATATATGCCTTACAAAGGAATTCAGGTCAAAGGTGCACTTCATTTATAAACTGCATAAAGTAAAACAATTGCACATGAAATGAAGGTTGGATGCAAAAATAAGTTCTACTCACTGTTTGACATTTGCTAAAGATTGTGTGAAGATAGCACTCAAGCATATTTAGAAATGTTTTTAATTCTCTATCAATAGACAACAAAAAAGATATGACAGAAACAGTGGAATCACATGACTCATATTAACATACAGTGTGAAATTTGTATTACCAATAACTATAACATATGAAAGTTTAAAGTTACGATCCATCACTGGTTAGATACCATAAAATAGTTGCATTTTGTAAATAGAGTGAGATAATTATGTGTTAATATCATTCTGTCTTCTGAGCAAAAGAAATAGTGTTGGTTCTAATGGGTGCTGTATTTTAAATCACCTTTGTGATAGAAGTCAAGATTGTGAGAAAAGAAATTCATTTGTATGAAAATAGTCCTTTTACTTTACATTCCATTTTATAGCAGCTGTATAGTTGAAGGATTGGAGTTAAAACAAATGTGAATGTAGCCTATGCTACTTGTCTGCCCAGAGATTAGTTTCCTTCTTTCTATGCTGGTTTATATTTAAAGATTTAATAATACTGTTATTAATCATACTATCATCTATATTTTGCTACCCTAAACACCATTCAGTTTCACTTAGAACCAGAAAGTAGGAAATTAGAGAAATCCTTAAGTGATAGATGCTTATTTGGGTTGGCACATTTTGGTAAAAGGCAAGAGTGTTACTGATATGTATGTGAAAGACAGGGAATCCAGATGCTTATGATTGGTATAACTAGAATCAATATAAGTGGGGTGGTTTTTGGAAGAAGTCCAAAGAGAGAGTTAATCTCAACTGGATGTAATGCACTTTCTGTAGCAAACCACCTTCTGTAGTCTTGGTTCTGCTTGTTGCTTTATTCACTTAATCGTACAAGTGTTTGACTTTGTATTTCAAATTCAATTTTGGCATATAGACACATTCTAGAAGCTCTTTGTATTTTTCAAACAATTACAATATGAAGCACACTGAATGCATTGCGTGTTTCTATGTGGACAGTCACATAAGATTATGTCCTCTGGTTCATATCTGCTTTCTCAACAAGAAGAATGAATTTTGACAGCAGAAATTACCTCTCCACCTTTGAATATACTTTGTCTGATCACTTCCCTGCATTTATCCAACAGAGCCACTAAATTCATACCATATCCTTGGGACTAAATTGTGTATTGATGTGAATCATTCACATTTTTCTCACGGAATATCATCAGAAGTTGAGGTTAATTTGACTCCACAAGATATAAGTCTATTTTTCCATTGTTTTATTTCCAGGCATTTTTCTATGTTGTATTCCATCTGCTATGTCCTTGGCCATTTACTTAACCTATATTTATTACCCTGAATCATCTCTGCATCCTTCTCACAGTCTGCACTGCCATCCATCACTGGGATCAATGATCTTAACTTTTTAATTCATTTATGGAATGTGTGTGTTGTTGACAAGACTCGCATTTGTTGGCCATTCCAAACTGCCATTGGGATGGTACTGGTGAGAGCCACCATGAATGGCTGCAATCTTGCTGGTGAAAGTTCTCCCACAGTGCTTTAGGATAAGGAGTTTCAGGAATACTGCCCAATTAAGATGCAGAAACAGTGATCTATTTCCAATTCAGGATGAGGCTGACTTGGAGGGGGATAGGCAGGAGTTGGTGTTTCATTACAACTGCTACCTTTGACCCCCTTTTTGGCAGATGATATGGGCATAAGAGGTGCTATTTAAGTAGCCCAGGAGAGTAATGGGAGTGCATCTTGTAGATGGTACACACTACAACTGCAGTGCATGAGTGATGGAGAGAGTCAATATTCACAGTGACAGCTCAAGTGCCAATTAAAGGGATGACATTGTTCTGGATGGTGTCAAGTTACTTGAATAATGTTGGAGCTGCACTCATCCAACAAAATAGAGAATATTCGTTCACATGTTTGACTTGTCTTATGGATGACAGAATGACTTTGGGGAGTTAGGAGGTGGGTCATTCAGATGCTTATCCTTTGACCGGCTTTCATAGCTACAATATTTATACGCTAGTCCAGTGAAGTTTCAAGTGAGTTATGATCCTCAGCCATTAGTATGGAATCAGCAACTGAAATGCAGTTGAATGTCCAGGGTAGGTGGTTAGACTCTTTTGTTTTGGAGGTAGCCTTTGTTTGGCATGTGGTGACATGAATGATATTTCCCATTTATCAGCCCATGTGGAGGAATAGAAATAGAAGCATGATTAGAGCATTCAGCCCCTCATGCATCCTTTGCCATTCAGTCAGATCATGGCCAATCTTTAACCTAAGCGCCACCTTCTGTATTAACTCCATATCCCACGATTTCTTTAAAATCCAAAATTTCATCACTTTCTGCCTTGAATATACTCAGTAGTTGAGCCAGAATTCCAAAGGTTCATTACAATCTGGGTAAATGCGTTTCTTCTCATTTCTGTCCTGAATAGCTGATCCCGTATTTCGAGACTATGATTTGTGTAACTAGAATCAATGTAGAATTTTATTTACCTGAATCCTCTTTGTATCCTTCTCCCTGCTTATACTGCTATCCAGCTTTGTATCACCAACAAACCTGGATATATTGCATTTGCTCTTTTCTTCTAAATAATTAATATAGATTGTGTACAGCTGTGAAGCAGCACTGATCCTTGCAGCACCCTACTAATCACCCAACCCAAAATGTGCTCTCTAATTTTCTTTAATATACTCTTCTGTGGCATCTTATCAAAAGTCTTATGAAAATTCAAAAACACCACATCAACCTGATGCTCTCTTATCTGATAGTTACAACCTCAAAACACTCCAGCTGATTTGTCAAACATGATTTTCCTTTCATAATTCAATGTTATCTCTCCCGAGTCCTATTGTTATTTTCTATGAGCTCTGTAACCACTTCTTTAGTAATAGATTCCAACATATCCCCTAATAATGTGAGGCTAATTATAGTTTCCTCCTTTTTCTCTCCCACTTTTCTTAAATAATAAAGTTACATTAGTTCTCTTCCGATCTGTGGGAACCATCTGAAAATGACTACCTGCTGTCTGCTATTTCCATAGCCAACTCCTTCGAAACCCCAGATTGCAAGTCGTCAGGTCCTGAGGATTTATGACCGTTCAGTGGTATTAACTTCCATAATTCAATTTTTTTTATTACAAATGCTAATTTCCTTGAGTTCCTGATTCTACCTGGATATGCTGTTCTTTTTTTTCCCCAAGAAATTTTCTGTCATGACAGATGCAAAACATTGTTTAATTTTCATTTTCTGGGGAGTTACAATGGAAGTAAAGATCATGCAATCATCAGCGAACATTGCCACTTCTGACCTTATGACGAAAGGAAGGTCATTGATAAAGCAGCTGAAGATGCTTGATCTTTATATGGCCATCATTAATATTCATCTCCTTAATAACATTCTCCGTCCTTGTGCAGAAGTAATTTGCGGGCATCTTGTTTTAAAACTCATATCATGCCTTTCAACATCTTAATTTATTTTCCATAAATTAAAAGTGATATTTGATAGGAAAGCATGAAAATGTATTTCTTTCTGATACACTGTTTCATTTTAAGAAGTAAAAGACTATTTAGCACTTCAACAAAACAGAGGATGGGAACCTAGTTATTAAGTAGATATATCAAGACTGGAGGTGACAGAGTCAAGAATGAAATTTTCAATGGCAAATGGGCTACCACGAAGGACAGGTATGTGCATGTGGAAATTAGAATGACAGGAGAAATCCAGGCTAGCCACTCTATACCCCAATAGTTTATACCCGAGATGCAAGGCCCAGGGTATTTTACTTTTTGGCCTGTCTCATAACCTCATGGCACGAAAGCTGGGTGGTTGTCACTTGCTTCCTCTGAAGTCTCTGGTTGCTGAAAGTGTTGATAGTGAGGGGAAGGACCAATTAAAATTATGCCTGGCATAACTTTTAGAAAGTCATTGAAAAAGGCACATCTGTGAAAAATGTTTACATTTTTGAAAATTGCATTATTTATAACAGCATTTTGGAAATTATATAATTTGGATGTAATTCCCATATATAGCAGGCATAAATTTTCCCTGTGCCTTCATTATTTGAATTTAACTGCCACAAAAAGTTTCTGTATCTACATACAAAGAACATATTAATTACTTTCAGCTCAGAATGTTAGCATTTTAAAAAATTTACATGCTAACTTCTTTTATAGTGTGAGGTGTGGTTTGATGGGCGGCACAACATGGTAGGCCGAAGGGCCTGTATTGTGCTGTATTGTTCTATGGTTCTTGTGTTTTCAGTATAGTACGAGATCTTGAATGATATAGAAATCAATATAGAAATCATTATCAACACACTTATCACTAGGCTTTCAGTTGCAGTTTTTTGTTGTAAGTTTTCAGCTCAATCACAATATATTACATAAAACATTGCCTGCACAATAACCGATGAATCTGTTGCCTGTACTGGGAATCTCTGAGCTGATGACTTTAAGAAGGTTGTTTTATCCACTCTTCAATCACTCCCCAGCTCTTTCCCCAAATAATAATGATGATACCTGAGATATCATCCATGCAATTGTTCGTATTACCAAAGGTAAAAGAAATTGCCTCCAATTGTCGTGTCTGCAACAAAAAGTTGTAATATGTACAAATTGGTGTAATTGTGAAACCTTTTTTATTTGTCTGATTATCAGTTTATTGCAGCATATGTGCAATTTCAAACTTTGGAAGCAATTTCTTAACAGGAAAGGGAAATAAACTCTTCAGAAATCAGATCAGTTTATGCAGTCAGGCAAATAAATATTGTATGGTTTGGATGCAGCATTTCACGGCTGACAGTTGAATGTAAAGATTATGAATATTTCATTTGCTGAAAATTGATGAATTACAACCTTATACAAGATCTGAGAAGAAGTAGTAAAATATTGAAGTCAGTCATTAATTGGATGTTTTAAAGTTCTATAGGCACAGGAGAATGTCAGAGTTGTTTCCACAATTGTTTCATTAAAATGTGGAATAGATTTCACTGAAAAGAAGTTAATCCAATCTTAAATCCAGAGCTGAAGGATTATTTGGTAGAGAATATTGATTGGTATAAGTAGCTAAAGAAAATTAGAAGAGGAGATTAAAAAGAGAAGGCAGCAGGGAGTTTAAAAAAGAATGTAAACAATGCCATCTTAATAATACTTAATTTGCAAAGTAATAATATTTCAAATCAAAAATGAAATGCTGGTTGCATCAGCTCATTTTGTTATCGTGACTCCAGGATTGAGACAGGCTTCAAAAATTATTTCGAGCAAATAATGCTGTCAAACACACAAATTCTAAATCCATGTACTTTAAATAAGAAAATCATTATTGTTGTTGCTTGGTAACAAACTGAATAAAAACAATGCTATTAATAGGCTTCAGCATTTCTGTGTTATATGTGACTAAAAATATCGCCGTCTGATTATGTAAAATTAGATATGTTTCACATGAGTGGCCCTCAGAAATGATTCAGGTGGTCATCTGACTCTCTTGCCCATCCATTGACGGGACACTTAACCAGACAATTCATATGGAGCAGGTCAGAGGCTGGGTGTTCATCAGGGAGTGATTCGTCTCTTGACAGACCAAAACCTTTCCATCATATGCATGGCACAAGTCAGGAGAATGTGGAACCCTCTCTATTTGCATGGATGAGTACAACTCCAAGGTTACTCAGGAAACTCAACTTCCTCCAGATCAAAGCAGTCCCCTAGATTGGTGTTACATCCATAAACTCCAGCATAAGAAACCAAAGCAGGAGTAACCCATCCAGCCCCTTGTGTGTGTTCTAAGATTGATCTCTTACCTTCGCATGAAATAACTCCATATTTCTTAATTCTCTTAATATCTATTAATCTCTGAGTTGGTTATACTGAGCGACTGGGCCTCTTGGCTCAGAATATTTCTTCCAATCTGAGTCCTTGATGGTCTTAATTTCAGACTGTAACCTCCAGTTCTGCACACCCTGCCAAGGGAAGCATCTGCCTTGTCAGATCCTGTAAAGCTACTGGGCTGATATTGCTTCCCTTGAGTGGTTGAGTTAATGAATAAACAGGGAAGTTGGAGTGCTTGTGAGGAGAAGATGTAGGCTAGCTACTCAGTTCAAGGTCAAAAGAAGACACAAGAAACTGCAAAGGCTGGAATCTGGAGCAAAACAACAAACTGCTGGAGGAACTGAGGGAATCAAGCAATACCTGTGGAGGCAAAGAGATAGTCAATGTTTCACGTCAAGATCCTGCATCAGGACTGAGAATGCAGAAGGGAAATAGCCAGTATAAAGAGATGAGGGGAAGGGGTGAGGTATGGGCTGGCAGGCAATAGGTGGAACCAGGAGAGGAAGGAGATGCTGGAGGAATGGAACCAGGTGGGGATGGGGAGGGGTAAGGGTGGAGTCAGGAAACAGTAGCTGGTGGGTGATAGTTAGAGACAGGAAAGAGAAAAACAGGGCACATTTGAGCCAGATGAGGGGAAGGGAGAGTGGAGGCAGAGGCTGGAAGGGATGTGAAAACAAGAGGCTGCAGATGCTGGAATCTGATAAGTAAGGAAGATGATAGTGGAACCAGATAAGGGAGGATGAAGGACAGATGGAACTAGTGGGGGAGAGGATAGGAGAACGAGTGGTTGTAATATGTGGGTGATAGGCAGATGAGGGAGGGGAATGAAACAGGATGATGGGGGGAGGAGGAAACCAGAAGGAGAGAGAAAGGAACAGAGGGAGTGTGTTTCCCCTGCATCAACCTCCTGTAGGAGATGCAATACTTGTTCCTCACCACCATCCAGGGATTCAAACAGCCCTTGCAGGTCAGACAAAGATTCACATAGACCTCCTCCAACCTCATCTGCTGCATTTGGTGCTTTCGATGTGGCTTCCTCCACATTGGCAAGGTCAAGAGTAGACAAGGTGACCATTTTGTGGAACACTTATGCTCAGTCTGTAGTGGCCATCCTGACCTCCTGGTTAGATGCTATTTCAGCTCTCTTTCCTATTCCCACACCAACTTGTCAGTTCTTGGCCTTCTCCACTGCCAATATGAGTCCAAATGCAAGCTAGAAGAACAGCACTTAATATTCTGCCTGAGTAGTCTATAACCCAGTGGTATGAACATTGAATTTTCCAACTTCAGGTAACGCTGTGCTCCTTTCTCTTTCCTTCTGGTTCTCCCCCACTCCCCATTCTGGTTCCATCTGCCTATCAGCCATACGCTACACCTTGTGGTTCTTCTATCACCTCTCCCAACTGTTCCCAACTGATTTCATATGATTGTACATGTGTGTTTGGTCGGATGGTGCACAGAGCACAGAGTGGTATATGGCTTTTTTGGTTAATCATTATTGTGAATATGACTCTCGAGTTGCACACAAATGTGAGTATCACTGTATATAAATAGAAGATAAATCATCAAATGTTCTATGCTAAGTCTTAAGTATGAAATAATCCATTGTAGCACACTTATGTATGAGAGAATTGGGACCGATTTTTTTGTGCCAAGGTATTTACCATCTTATTATAACCCACCAAGTGACAGTCTTACAGTGAGCATGTTTAATGTAGAGCCTGTGGTTACATTCCTTTTCAAATGTCATGAAATGTGATTAAAATATTTGTCAGCAAATTATACATACTGCAGTGTTTAGAGTCAAAGCAGTTATGTCAAGAATAATCATTCCTGACCAATGGTTTCAAAGAGTGAATAGTTGAACATAATTTTTAACTGAGAGCGTTATGGACTAATTCTTGTTTTAATAAATCATAAAATTATAAATGATGCCCTAAAATGTCGTGACAGAATTTGTTTAACTAAGATTACCTGGAATTAATTGCAATGGAGGGATCACATTGAAAAGGATTTTGAAGTCGTCACAATTCACGAAGCATAATATCACGAGTATGTTTGAAGTTTACAGTTTGATTTTAAAACTAAGATCGCTCCCTAGTGTATGTAATGTTGAGTGGTGCATGTTTTGCCTGGTTTATGTGCAGTGTTCAATGACAATTGCTGCTTTGAAGTTGAAGGATGGTTCTCACAGATGCAAATTAATTTGGCACATGGTGTATTAATTTGATCATTGTGTTTAGTACATTTGCAGATGGATAAAGATCAAAAAATATACCAATCTAATACATTAACACCTTTGCAGTTAATTTTCCAACCTGCTCTCACTTTCTCTCTCTCTCCACCTCCATCTCACGAGAAAGGTGAGCAACCAATATCTGTTGCAAGCCTGCAGACTCTCAGAAGCCCGCAGACTCTCAGAAGCCCACAGACTCTAAACCTCTTTCCATCCTGCTTCTTGTAAAAATTCAATTCCATTCTCTCAGTTCTTTCAGCTATCATATCTGCTTTGATGGTGACATTTTCCAAACCAGTGCTTCTGAGATGTCTTCTTTTTTCCCTTAGCTATGGTATCCTCTTCCATGTAATTGACAGGCCCTCAACCACATCTGTCAACATTTCTTGGATTTCTGCTTTTCTGTACTCTTCTCCCATCTACAGCAAGGAGAGCATTCCCCTTGTCCTCATCTTCTACCCCATCACCCTCCAAATTCAACAGATCATTCTCTGTAATGTTATCCAGCTGCAATATAATGCCAGCACAAATAAATCTTCCCCTTCCCTCCCCATTCAACATTCACTCCATGACTCCCTGTTTCACTCCTCCATCTCCTTCAACACTCCTCACAACATCATCCCAGGTAACTACAGAAGATTCAATACCTGCCCTTTTACCTCTCTCCATCCAGGAACCAAAACACTCCTTCCACATGAAGCAGTAATTCACTTGTCCAACTTCCAGTTCAGTATACTGTATTGTTGTGACTTCTTTCTGAAGGAAAAGCCGAATACAAATTGGGAGATAGCTTTACAGAACACCTTTGTTCTGATCACAATGATGACCCTGAGCTTTCACTTTAATTCTCATTTGACTCTCACACTGAACTTTCTGTCTTTGACCTCTTCCATCATTCCAATGAAGCTGAATTTAAGCTCAAGAAGTATCAAGTTGTCTCCTGACAAGGTACTTTACAACCCAGAGGAGTTGGCACAGAATTCAACAATTTCAGGGGACTAGCCATTTTAGTTTGTATCAGAACTGGCTAATGTTAATAAAAGGTCAACAGTTTTCACTACCCTCTCTCGGCCTGCACCACTACCGTGTGTGTCATTCAGTCTCTACCCTGTCACAGATATTCCCCTTGCCCTCTCCATCTTCCTCCTCCTCTACAAGTTACAATGTCTTTGATTTCTAACTTTTCCTAAGTCCTAATGGAAGGCCATAGACCTGAAACTTCAACTGTTTCTTTCTCCACAGATGTTACCTGTCCTGCTGAATACTTCCAGTACTTTTTGGTTTCATTTTACATTTCCAGCATCTGCAAATTTTGCTTTTTGAGTGCTAATCTACCAGTTGTTTGTGGGTAACAATGCTGTTCAACAGGGAGACACAAGAGAATGCAGATGCTGGAATCTGGAGCAACAAACAAAATACTGGAGGAACTCAGCGAGTCAGGCAGCATCTATGGAGGGAAATGGACAGTTGGCGTTTCGGGTCAGGACCCTTCATCTGGACTGCTGTTCAACAAGCTGATATAAAGTTTTGAAAGCATTTCCATCGGAACATTTTGATACTCCCACAACTTTAATCAGTCATTCAGTGTCACATTGCCCTGTGGCAGCAAGGCCTCTTTAGCATAACCCAAATTACAAGATTTTCTTCCAATTTCAAAAGAAAAATCAATAAGCAATGTAAAATAAAAACAAACTACCTGAGATGCTGGAAATCTGAAAGAAAAACAGAAAATGCTCGAAATTATGGAGAGAGTACTTATGGAGAGAGAAAGAAAGCTCAAGTGTCGACTCTCTCAATGGACAAAGTCCAGTGTTTTGCTTTCTTTCTCTTTTTATTCTGCGTTCTCATTGTTGCCTAGTTTAAACTCTGCCAGGTGTTTGTTCTTTACCTCCTCATCAATCCCTCCTTTTGCTCACTCGCCATTAGCAAAATAACATACTCCAGCTGAGTGGTAAAATTCTGTGACAATATTGTTTGTCACTCCTGGTAAGGAGTTCATCTGTGAATTTTTATCTAATTTAATCAAGTTGCAGCATGTTACTACATCAGTTTGTTGGCCACCATTCATCCTTGCATCATGAATTCAACACTCAATCCACGCACACGTCTGAAGTGAACTGGAGGAGGAAATGAAGACGCGTGATATAAAAAGAAATGCTTGCAAATAAACTACATTTATTCTGATCCAGCATCCTGAAAGCATTTTAATGTTTTTGATTTACATTGATGACATGTACGTGAATGTAAGACATATGATTAGTAATTCTGTGGATGACACAAAAATTGGTGGATAGCAAGGAAGGTTGCCTAAGGCTAAGCAGGATAGATATTAGATGGAAAGCTGGACGGAGCAAAGGAAGATGGAACTTAATTCCCAAAAAGTGCGAAGTGAAGCATTTTGGGAAGTCAAATGAGGGTAGAACATATACAGTTAATGATAAGGCGCTAAGGAATGTTGATGAACAGAGAGACATAGGGGTCTGAGTCCATTGCAGCAGCACAGATTGACAGGGTGGTGAAGAAGGCATGGAGCATGCTTGCCTTCATAGGCTGTATAGAATGTAAGAGATGGGACATTAGGTTACAACTTTATAAAACACTGGTTAGGTCACCCTTGGAATATTATATGCACCACACTATTAGAAAGGATGTGATTGTGATGAAGAGAGTGTAGAGGAGATTCACCAGGATGTTGCCTGGATTAGAAGACTTGAGTTATGTAGAGACATTAGATGACTGTTCCTGTGTTCCCTGGAGCTAAGAAGGGTGAGAGGTGACCTGATAGAGGTGTATAAGATTATAAGGGGCTTAGATAGGATAGATGGTCAAAATCTTTTTTCTGATGGGAGAATATCAGGAACAAGAGCATGTGGGTTTAAGTGAGAGGAAGGAGTTTTATGGGGGATCTGAGGGGTAAGTCTTTTACACAAAGAGTAGTTGACATCTGGTATGCCAGAGGAGTTGATGGAATCAGATACAACTACAGACGCTTAAATAGGTAAGGCATAAAAGGATGCAGGCCTAATGCAGGCAAGTGGGATT
>JARFYF010000001.1:94708344-94728419 GCA_030265395.1 Rhina ancylostomus
CTCCATTCTCCACCTCTGTTACAGCTGTTCTGATGAACTCAGATTCCACTCCAGTACCTCTGAGATGTCTCATCCATGTTTTTTCCTCTACCATCGTTGATCGGGCTCTCAACTAAGTCTGTTCCATTTCCCCTTCTGCTCTCATCCTCATCTCCCAGAGCAAGGATAAATGTTCTCATCTTCTGGCCCATCAGCTTCCAGATTCAACAGATCATCCTCCGTAATTTGCAGCACCTCCAGTGCGAAGCCATCAGACACACCTTGCCTTCTCCTCCTCTGTAAGCATTACAAAGGGACCACTTGCTCCACAAGGCTCTGATCCATGTTTCCTTCTCAACCAACACCCACTCCCATTCTCTCAGCCCCTTCCTGTGCAATAGCAGGAAATGCAAAACTACCTTTTGCCTCTTCTTCTCATCTAGGGACCCAAACAGTCCCTCCAGGTAAAGCAGCAATTCATTTGTACTCCGCCCAACTTATCCTACCTCATTTGGTTCTCTACAATGGGCAAACTACATACAGGTTAGGTGAGTGCTTTGTGGAATACCTCTGTTCGGTCAGGAAAGGTACCCCTGAGCTTCCAGTTGCCTGTCACTTTAAATCCCATCCTATTCCCACTCTGGCTGATCTGTCTTTGGCTTCTTATACTATTCCAGTGAAGTTCAATGAAAGCTTAAGGAATAGCACCTCATTTCCTGACTTGGCACATTGCAGTCTTCTATCGGCATCACTGATTTCAACAGCTTCCGATAATCAGCCATTCCAACCTTTCTGCCATTCTGCATTTTCCTCTCTCGTCCCGTGGTATTTCAGATTTCATTCACCTTTTCCTATATACACCTGCATCTACCACGTGTCACTCAATCTCTGCTGCCCTCACCACCCTTTCCCTTTGTTCTCTCCACTTTCCCCCATTTCTCTGCAGCTGAAAACCTTATTTTCCTGGTTAGACATGGAACATAGAACAGTACAGCACAGAAACAGGCCCTTCAGCCCACCAAATTGTACTGAACTAATTAAGCTATTGACAACTAATTAAACAAATCCCTTCTGCCTCAACATGGTCCATACCCCTCCATTCTCACTTTACTCTGTAGTGACACTTTACTCTGTACTGTTATTGTTTTCACCTGTACTACATCAATGCACTCTGTACTGACTCAAAGTAACTGCACTGTGTAATGAATTGACCTGTATGATCGGTTTGTAAGACAAGTTTTTCACTGTACCTCGGTACAAGTGACAATAATAAACCAATACCAATAATTTATGTTTTTCTTGCTAAGCTGCTTATTTGATGCTATGTGCCTGTGATGCTGCTGCAAGTAAGTTTTTCATGGCACCTGTGCATATGACAATAAACTTGACTGACATTTGATGGAACAAAATAATAGTGTTGCATTACTGCTTTTCCAATCATTGAAAGAAATTGGTAATGAATAATCCAAAGCAGACTGATTTGGTGTTTCGAAGATACAATTTAATTCTTTCCAGGTTCATTTATCTGTTCAGTTTTTCTTGAGCTATGATCTTGCATTTTGGCCATCATGTCCTTTAGAGTAAAGTACCAGAGAAAGATACTGTCAAAACCCCATTGGGACAGTTATGTAGAAATGGCACTTTGCCATTTGGAAATTCATTAGCTGTGCCTGACATATTTCATTATCTCCTACAGAGTCATTTCTGTCCGGGTCTCATCTGCGAATTTTTTTATTTCCTGGTTACTTTCCCCTGGAGAATAAACATATCCTTCCTATCATACTTCATGGACTGTCTCAAATCTCAGTATTATAATCAGTACAGCTTATTAAGAGATTGTTTGTCATTCATTTTCCCACATTATCCTCTCTGCCAATTAACAGATTTTCTTTGTTCATAGATGATTATGTTCCCTGTTCAAGACAGGATATCTCATGAATATGGGGCACTTGAATCTAGCAATAATCACTATAACTAAAATATATGTATAAATTCAATAGCTCATACACTGGCCCTTCAACTATTACTGCCAGGTTGATCCTAACGTCTTGCATGTTTTCTTTTTATATATTTGGCACTTACTTCAAAGGTAAATTTACAGATGGCTATCTTTTCTATTGCTTGTACTGATCTAGCTTTGTTTAAAATTCATTGCTTGTTTTGAAAGACGGTAGCATAGTGGTTAGCACGACGCTATTACAGCGCCAGTGACCTGGGTTCAATCCCTGCTGCTGCCTGTAAGGAGTCTGTACGTTCTCCCCGTGTCTGCGCGGGTTTCATCCGGGTGCTCTGGTTTCCTCCCACGTTCCAAAGACATACGGGTAGGTTAATTTGGGTGGCGTGGACTCGTTGGGCCGGAAGGGCCTGTTACCGCGCTGTAAATAAAATAAAAAAAAACCAACATTTGTGATTACTGCGTCTGATGAATTGTTATTTTCCAATGCAACTGCTTCATCCTCTAGGAAGACTTCAATAAATAAAACCCCCAATGTAAATGACGTCTCCTCAGGGGTTTAACAAGAGCAACTTGCCAATAGAACAACATAGTCAATAGAGCAACAATGTAGTACAGCACAGGAACAGGCCCTTTGGCCCCCAACATCTGTGCCAAACACAATGCCAAATTAACCAAAATCTCTCCTGCCTGTTGATGATCTATATCCTTCCATTCTCTGCATATTCATTCTCTCCATTTCCCTCTCAAATGCCACTATCGTGTCTGCTTCCAAAATATTCCTGTGCCTCACTCCCTACCCCAGCCCAAATTGATCTGCTCTCTCTGTCCTGCATCTATCCCATTAGGCATGGTAATGCTGCACAACATAGCTGAAAATGTTGAAGAATATACACTGGAAGCAATAAATGAACATGCAGTGGATGGAAGCAGGTGTTCATAGGGTGAGATGAAGTAGGAGATGAGGTGTATGTATAGAACATGTTGGGCCGAATTTAGTTGGATCTGTTTGTAGTGGGTTAACTGAAAAAGTTGCATAACTTCCTACAACAGCACGTGACAGAAATATTCTTATTCACAATAAAGATATTTAGCAGGCCTGGGTTTGTATATTTTCTGCATTAATATAATGGATCTGCACACACAACTTTTTCATCCATATATTTTATTGTTATGCAAATGTACACATCTGTTTTCTATAGCAACTCACAGCTTATTTTTGTAATAAGTCATAGAGCACGGAAACAGGCCCTCTGAGTCCACACTGACTCTCAAGCATTCAGTTCCACTAATCTCCATTTTGTTCTGCGTACATTTCTATCAACTTCCCCAGATTCTACCACTGACTACACACCAGGGGGAATTTACAGTGGCCAACTAAACTCCCAATTCTCTAAATCATCATTAAATTCATAAATTGTTTCATTATTGTCACATGTACCGATGTACAGCGAAAAATTTGTCTTGCATACTGTCCGTACAGATTGAACAATGCATTGATGTAGCAGACGGTAAGAACAATAACAGAGTGCAGAATAAAGTGTTACAGTTACAGAGAACCTGCAGTACAGGTAGACAGTAAGGTATTGGTATTGGTTTATTATTGTCACTTGTACCGAGGTAGTGGAAAACCTCTCTTGTATACTGTTCATACAGATCAATTCATTACACAGTGCATTGAGGTAATACAGAGTAAAAACAATACCAGAATATAAAGTGCCACATCTACAGGGAAGTGCATTGCAGGTAGACAATAAGGTGCAAAGTCATAACAAGGTAGATTGTGAGGTTAACAGTCCATCTCATTGTAATGAGGGAACCGTTCAATAGTCTCATAACAGCTGGATAGAAGCTGTCCTTGAGCCTGGTGGTACGTGCCCTCAGGCTCCTGTATCTTCTGCCTAATGGGAGAGGGGAGAAAAGAGAATGACCCGGGTAGGTAGGGTCTTTGATTATGCTGGCTGCTTCACCGAGGCAGCAAGACGTATAGACAGAGTCCATGGCAGGGAGGCTGGATTCCGTGATGCGCTGGGCTGTGTCCACAACTCTCTGCAGTTTCTTGTGGTCCTGGGCAATGCAGTTGCCATACGAAGCCGTGATACATCCAGATCAAATGCTTTCTATGCTGCATCGATAAAAGTTGATGAGTGTCAAAGGGGACATGCCAAATTTCTTTCGCCTCCTGAAGAAGTAGAGGTACTGGTGAGCTTTCTTGGCCATGGTGTCAACATGGTTGGACCAGTACAGGCTATTAGTGATGTTCACTCCTAGGAACTTGAAGCTCTCAACCCTCTCGACCTCAGCACCATTGATGTAGACATGTACGTGTTCTCCACTCTGCTCTAGTCATGAACTATAATTTTTAAAATTTCTTTTAAATTTGATTTATTTACAGCGTGGTAACAGGCTCTTCCGGCCCAACAAGTCAGTGCCACCCATTTTAAACCCCCAAATTAACCTACCCGTACGTCTTTGGAATGTAGGAGGAAACCGGAGCACCTGGAGGAAACCCACGCAGGCACGGGAGAACGTACAAACTCCTTACAGTCAGCGACGGGAATAGAACCCTGATCGCTGGCACTGTAATAGTGTCGTGCTGACTGCTATGCTACCGTGCCGCCCAACTCTACACTACTATATCTGATACCTGATAAGCCAGTAAATAACACAAGTAAAATCAGAAACTCAGGATAGGAATAAATTCACCAATCTATGTCCTTCACCTCTCTTAGACATGTTAAGGACATGGGAAGAGAATAGGGAAAATGAATTGAGGTGGAACATCAACCTTATTGAATAACAGAACAGATGCACAAGACCATATTAGCATACTCCTGCTTCTATTTCTAAATCTTCTTATCACATTTTAGATGGTTTCAGTCCTTGGAGATGTGGCAGAAGAGATCTGCTGGAATTGTAACTGGATGTGAGATATTGTTTGGACTTAGTGGAGGGATTGGTGAAGCTGAACTTGTTCTTCAGGGAGAGATTTGAGAGAAATATTAAATGATCAAAACCATACAAATTAATAGCACAAGAGTCCATTTGGCCCATTAAGTCCATTCTTATCAAAAAGAATGAAGTGTTTTAATGGACTAAATAAGAAAAACAATATCCAGAAGTAGGCGAATGAATGACTGGATACAGATTTAAGGTAATTGGCAGAAGAACCAGAAGTAAGATGAGAATTATTTGACTCGATGAGTTGTTATGACCTTGGATTCAATACATCAAAGGATGAAGGAGGCAGATTTTTAAAGTAAATTCCAAAACTGAATTGAATAGTACTTAAAAGGTAAACATTTAGAGGGCCACGGGGCAAAAACAGGGAAGTAAAATTAATTGAATTCAACTTTCTAAGACCCCACAAGAGTAAGATTGGCCATTTCGCTTCTTTTCCTGCATCTGTTTCTCACCTGTTATACTGATATTTCATCTTTGTTAGTAAAAGATATTTGTGTCAGGAATATAACTTACTTGGTAGAAAACAGAGTTAATCATAGTAAATGTTTTTGAAAACAAAAATTATTTAATTGACAACATTCAGAAACAACCTATATTGACTCAGACCTAATTGCTAAAAAAAGTTGCTATAAATCTAATAAGTTCATCACAGTTGTTTATGTTATGCATTTTTTGTGATCTTAAAAGATCTCCAGCTCTGTCAACAATAAAGTTTTCTGCCGTATTCATGAAAGGTCTGGAAATATTTGAACTATTGCTCAGGGACACAACTAATTGTGTTTCCAATGGAAACCAACTAATAGCTGCATGTTCCATTAAGCCAGATGTTCATCAAGTGTGCATTATATGTCTGAAATTCAACAATGCCTTTACAGACAGAATTATTTCTTGTAGCGGCAGATTATTGATTAAATTTCACAGTGACACTCTTAACACGTATATATTGTGCTAAGTGGATCAGTTTATTTAACTGAAAATTAAACCATTCAGTCTCATTTCCCCTTCCCAATCTTTCCCCATAATATTGCAAACTATTTTCCATTTAATGCCCAACAAATTCCCTTTTGAAAACTCTGATTCACTGGATCATAAACCTTTTTTTTAAACAAAGCTCTTTTTCACAGTCCCTCTATCTTTTCCTCAATATTCTGATCCTCTGATCTCTGGTTCTTGAACCATCTGCTAATGGGTACATCTCTCTATTCACTCTGTCTAAACCCTGTAATGATTTTGTACACCTCTAAGTGGCCTGTCAACCTTCTTGGCTCCAACAAGAATAACCTCAGCTTCTCCAATCTAATCTTGAAGCTGTAAACCGCCATCCCCAAAGCCCCCTTGTAAATGTCTTCTATTGCCTCTCTAAGACCTTTTCAGCCTTATAGTTTGATGACAAGAAGTTGACAAGATACTCCAGTTGTGGCTGAACTAGTGCCTATTAAGTTCCAAACAATCTGCTGAAAAAACAGTGCGGATCGAGCCCCTGCTGCACTTCCCCCTCACCTCTCAGTCCTGGTGCAGGGTTACAACCCGAAACATCGACAATTCCATTCCGCCCGCAGATGCTGATTGACCCGCTGAGTTCCTCCGGCAGACCATTTGTTGCTCTGGATTCCAGCATCTGAAGTCTCTTGTGCTTCCTTATTAAGTTCCTTCTCTGTTCCCCTATTTATTAAGCCTCATGCTTTCAAAGATTTATGCACATATATACCCTGGTTCTTCTGTTCCTCCACACCTTTTACCACACACAAGATTCTCTCTCCTCTTTCCGCCAAACTAACTATGTGCTAAATTTAATTTGGCACTTACTTGTCTCCATTCATCCAGCTGCTGGTGCCCCCTTGAACTCTATTACAATCTTCCTCACCATTAAACTCAGCGTTGTCCACAAAATTTAAAATTTTATCCTCCGTACCCATATCCAAACTTTAAAAAAGCATAATTTTTAGCATTGAGCTATGGACAACCCTACTTCACCATCATCCACTCTGAAACTCAACTGTTCACCGTAACTGTCAGCTTTTCCTCTTTGAGCTTTTAAATCCATGCTTTCACCACTCCACTTGTTCCATGGGTTTCAGCCTTTTATGTAGGACCTTGTCAAATGTCTTCTGAAAATTCATTATAGACACAATCTACTGCATTTATTTTCATCAACTTCCCTCTCTTGTCTCATCAAAAAAAATCAGTTACATTTGACTCACATTATTTGCCTTGAACTTTTCCAAGTACCTGTTATTGATTCTTGGAATATCATTTCTAAAAGGTTGCCCACCATCATGATTGAACTGGCCAACCTGAAATGCTGGGCATGTCCTTGCACCATAACCAACCTTGGAACCTCCAGTGCAAACCTGCTGGAAAATGTCTGCATTATTCCATCTTTAGTACTTAGAATTTTTTGTTCTGTTTTGTGCCAGACTAGAATCAATTGTAATAATCAAGAAAACCAATTGAGATAAGACGAAAAAAATGAGGTAAAGGGATTGATCTTTGAATTTCATAGGATGTTGGAAGAGTCTTAGTTATTCCAAATATTTATCAACATCTATGTTGCACCAGTTTTCTAGCACAGTGGGTGACTGATCCTAAATTGATTATTTTATTCAAAAAAGAACAGAATAATTACTTGGAATAATTATGAAGAAATATGGTGAGAAAGAGTATGAAAATAGATAAACTCCATTAAATAATCCTGAAGTGGGTCTAACTACATTCACAGACAAGAATTGCTGAATAGCCTTGCAGTTTCTATGTATTGAAATGTGACAATTTGGTTTCCAACCAAAATTCCCATGAATATCGGTAACATTTACGAAATGGAAGTAAAGGGATCTAAGACTGATTTATATACATCACCAATGGAAACTAAGTTATTCTCAAGTTTAATAGCAGTCATAGATCTCTTGAATTTCAATGGATGGAACTAATAAATTTCAAATACAAAGAGAAAAAGCTGGGAATAGTCCAGCATCGGAAAAGAGTACAACAGCACAGGTCTGGTTGAGTGAGTAGAAAGGGAATCAGCCCAGGTCAAGCTGCATCAGTGGAGAGTCAATGTAGGACAGCCTGCATCAATGCAGTGAGAAACAGTGCAGGACAGGCTGCATCAATGAAAAGTGAAACAATGCAGGACAGCCTGCATCAGCATAGAAAGAAATAATGCAGGACAAGCTACATCAGAGGAGAGAGAAAGTGAAGTTCTACATTTTATTTTCATCCACAAATATTAAAACACTTTGAGCAGAATCTCATTCCTAATTCTGTGGTGTTAGTTCAGGTTTGGATCCTGACATGTTCCTCATTTCACTTAAGTTCTTCTCCATCCATGTGGCAGTTTCTTTAACCCTGGCACTAATCAGCCAACACAGCCTAATATAATCCTGGTTTGACTTATCCTGTTGACTATACTCAATCCAACCACTACTACTTACTTTTTTCATTCACCCTCTATCCTTTCTCCCAGCCCAACACACAGGCACGCACAACACACAAACACACACGCACGCACAACGGTCTCTTTTACCACATTGCCATCCTCTCCATAGTCTATATTCCAATCCATACAGACAGCATGCACCTCTTCTATGTTAAAGGCTCAGGCTGCTACATGATTTCATTCTGCGTTTCAATTGCTCCCTGACTCACATTCGTATCTTCCTTTTAATGATAACTGGTCAAATCTAAAGCATGTGATGGCTTCCAAGATCAAGATATCTTGTTGACTCTTGCCCTCTGTGATACATTGCAATGCATAAAGCTAGCTATTCAGCTGAGCAGCATTGAATCAAGTTTATAAAGGTACAGACACTCTGAAGGTGTGGTTGTTTTGGATCACATTGGTCTCCACTGATCCCCACATACAGCTCTTTGAATGCATAACCAGTCTGGCCATCCCTATCAAATTTTATTTCATTAGTGCATTTTAATAAGGTGTTTGGTCATTTAATGTTTAACCTGTTTCTCTGGAATGGTATATATTTCCCAGATCTTCATCTACACCAATATGTTAATTTCAGTCACATGATATCACAACATTTTTTTGCGACCTCTAGCCACTCTTTATAACCCAAACTGCCCTCCCAGCTCCTACTGCTTCTTCCTTTCTCTAAGCCTTAGTACTTTCTCTGCACTCATGACTGTATGGCTAAGCACAGCTCAAAAGCCATCTATAAATTTGCCGAAGATACCACTGTTGTTGGTGGAATCTCAGATGGCAACAGGCAGGTGCACAGGTGTGAGACGGATCAGCTGGTTGAGTGGTGCCACAACAACAACCTTGCACTCAACATCAGCAAGACCAAGCAATTGATTGTGGACTTCAGGAAGGGGAAGTCAGGAGAACACACACCAGTCCTTGTTCAGGGGTCAGTAGTGGAAAGGTAAGCAGCTTCAAGTTCCTGAGAGTCAACATCTCGAAGGATCTATCCCGGGCCCAACACAGTGATGCAATCATGAAGAAGGCATGCCAGAGGCTCTACTTTGTTAGGAGTTTGAGGAGATTTGCTATGTCATGAAAGACTCTTGCAAATTTCTAGAGATGTATGGTGGAGAGCATTCTGACTGATATTGCATCACAGCCTGGTATGGAGTTTCCAATACACAGGATTGCAAGAGGCTGCAGAGGGTTGTAGACTCAGCCAGCTCCATCAAGGGCACAGCTCTCTCCACTATCGAGGACATCTTCAAGAAGAAGTGCCTCAAGAAGGTGGCATCCATCATTAAGTACCCTCACCATCCAGGACATGCCCTCTTCACGTTACTACCATTGGGGAGGAGGTACAGGAGCCTGAAGACGCACACCCAACAATTCAGGAACAGCTTCTTCCCCTCTGCCATCAGATTCCTGAATGGTCTAAGAACACTACTTCATTATTCCCTTTTTGCACTATTTATTTATTTTGTAATTTATAGTAATTTTAGGTCTTTGCACTGTACTGCTGCTGCAAAACAACAAATTTCACCACATACAAGTCAGTGATAATGAACCTGATTCTGATTCTCCTGCCTCCAGCCCTCTCAAGCCACCTTTTTAGCTGCTGTGTGCTCTCAGTACTGGCCATCTGTTTCTCTCGACCTTACTGATGAAGGGTCTTGGACCTAAAGTGTTAACTGTTTCTCTTTCCACAGTTATTACCTGACCTGCTGAGTGTTTTCAGCATTTTTTTTGTTTTTGTGCTCCATTCTGACCCTCTTTCCACTCTCACCATGGCCTGCTCTCTCAGGAACTGCTTCTTGTACAACCACCCTCAGCTCACCAATCCCCACTCTGGGCCGTTCCCTTACCTTCACTTTATGCCCTCAGTTGCTTTTTTAAGCAGTGACTTGCTGAAGCTGCTATAATATCCATGAATTGCCACACAATGTTCATAGTACAATTTGAATTCAACCAATGTAGGAAATTGAACTTTAAGTCTTCCCTCGATTAGATTTGTGCCTGTTAGTCTTTTTAAGTGATGTTTATGGTGGCATGTTGTGGATATGTTTACTCTGTTTTGCTCTCTACTATTTGATGTGTAAGCCAAAATGGTACTCTTTTTAGTAGGGTAGACAGTCAGAATCTGTTCCCCAGGGTAGAAATGTCAAACACCAGAGAACAAGGTTTTAAGGTTAGAGAGAGTAAGTTAAAAGGCGATGTGAGGGGCAAGTTTTTTAATGCAAAGTGTGGTAAGTGCCTGGCATGGGCTCCCAGGGGAGTAGTGTGGTAGAGTTTAAGAGGTTTTTAGATTGACACGTGAATATGAAAGGGATATGGATGGTAAACAGGAGGAGGACATTTGGTAAAAAATCAGCATGAAGATTGGCACAACATCATGGGCTGAATGGCCTGTTGAGTGCTGCAGTATTCTGTGTAATGTTCAAAGATCTTATATATCTCAGGGCTAGTGAATGCATCTTCCAATCCATTTTGTAACCAAGTATGGATAGCCTCACATACTACACCTCACCTCCAACTACTAGTTATCAATCAGGACTTGTTGCTAAAATTCACAGGCTCCACTGCACCCTCTCAAACCTTTCACTGTAGCTGGCCTCAAATCCACATTTCACACCTTGCACATACTGCCAACTATTTAATTATATCAAACACATCAACCAGCACTGAATTCATGTATTCAGGCACTGAGTTCCATAACTTTCTGCCCCCACTGCCTTTGCAGTACTTGTCAGGAGGACCTCCTGACTCACTGGAAAAAAAATCAGGCGTTTCGCCTACTCTGCACCTCCTCCACTGAAGCTTCCAGAAACCTGTTGAATCATTTCTAAAGTTCCCACTGATCGTCTGAATGAATTCCAGAATGTCCATCAATACCACTGCAGCCACTATAGGCTGGTTTTAATTAGTGCTGATGAGCTTCAAGTGATAACAGCTACCCACAAAACTAGGTTCCTATTAAGAATAGGGCAATTGTCACAGGTTGTAAGTAACAGTAATGTGCATGAGTAAGAAGCATCCTGCTTGCTTTGGAAAAAGCAGATGTTGGTGTCACGAGCTCTGTGCCTATCCAATTTAGCTTTTTTTGCTTTTTGAATGGTAGCACGCTGAACTTGCTACATGATTATTAAGCACAATTTAAATTCAGTTAACAGAAAATTGAGTTCAAAGTCTTGTCTGATTGTTTGTGTACCTGTTGGCCTTTCTGAGTAACAGCTATAACATCTTGGGAGAGGTTTAGATGTACTTATTACCTAAGTTCTGAAGTAACATTTTTAGCTTGTTCCTATTGGGCATGTAAACTAAAATACTGTGTTGATTTGATTAACTAGTCACTGTTATAATATGGCCCTTCTTACTCCTTTATTAAATATTTCCTGATCCTATCTCCCTTGTTCTTCAATTTCCTTCTCTGTCTTCCATGAATTCCCTACTGCAATTGATTCCTTTATCTTGATTCTGCATTGTCAAGTGTCATTGTTTTCCTTGGATGCACTGACTCTTATATTCCTCCCTCTCCATTTCATACTGCTCCCAACTGAGCTTATTACCCTGTCCTATCTTAAAGCTAGAATCCCTTCTCAGCATGTCAGAAGTCGATGTCTTACTGGTATTCTGCGCATTGTTCTCTAAGTTTCCCATCCTTGGTTCTCTGGGAAAGGTAATCCTAATAGTATCAGCTCATATTTCCCTTGATCATTTTACTGAATGTGCTCTGCTACCTTGAAATCCAGTCTCCTCCCTGACCCAACAAACAATCTGCTGGGGGAACTCAGTAAGTCAAGCAGTATCTGCAGGGGAGTGGGGGGAAAGGAATTGTCTCTTGCACCTGCTCCCTGACCCAGCCTGATTGAGTAACCACAGTGGGAAGCAGCATTTGTTATTTGAATTGAACCAGTGGTTTCAGGCTTCCTAGTGTTGAACTGTAAAAATTCTGGCACATCCATTATTTTGATGTCTTACTGAAAGGCTAGGAATGCAACCATATCAGGGCAGTTCATTTTGGGTGAAGGAGAACAGTGTGTTTAAATATGTTCAGTCCTTTTTGTATATATAAAGAGAGGTGTGACCAATGGTGCTGCCCACTCATTAACATAAGGACTATTAAAAAAAGTAGTTGAGTTTTCTGAAACTTGACAGGAATCACGAGGTTGTAAATCTAACAATGAGGATAAGGATTTAGAACCAAAAAACAGTCTGCTGGAGGAACTTAACAAGTAAACAGCATCTGTGGGGAAAAGGAATTGTTGAGATTTCTGGTCGAAAGACTGCATCGGGTTCCAAAATGTCAGTAATTGCTCTCCCGCACAGATGCTGCTTGATTCACTGAGTTCATCCAGCAGATTATGTGTTGCTCCAAATTCCAGCATCTGCAGTCTCTTGTGTCTCCTCTGGATAAGGATTTAGTTGTTTGACAGGGAACTGTCTCTAAGAGACATTGGTGAATGTGTTGTATCCAAGTTTTTTACAGTACATTTCAATTGTTATTTTCAAAAGAAAGTTAATAAATTTGAGAGATTTGCATCCTTGTGACTAGTTCATCTGAAGTGCAGTTTGAGGGGCTCTCAGAAGATCATTTAACGCCTTTGCTTCCTTTGGTCTGCTTTGACATTTTTCTCCCATTTTGTTTTAGCATGGATAATTAACTGCCAGCACTGTGAACATAAGAGCAGCAATATTAAACAATTCTTTACTTTTTAAGACTTTCACCTTGCTTAATTCTCTTTGGCACCCTTACTAGGCCTTTTGGATTTACCATGTACAATGTAAATGGGGAAGACAGATTTGTTACACCACAGGGTGAGATGTTAGCATGTTGCTAAGTATGGTTTGTAATTCTTGTAGACACTCTTTGCAGACAATTCTTGTAGATATTGTACAACAGAAGTTGGGTTTGTGTGATACAAAATATGAAGGTGGTCGAAATCACAACCATAGTCGAAGTCTGATTTCTTGAATACAAGACATATTTGCTCTTTCTTAATGAACACCTTTTAAATGCTCAGATTTCCACTGTGTATGACCTGCAAACACAGTCAAACTTACTAATTTCATTCCTCTCAAATGAACTAGACAACCAGCACAGTTACAAAACAAAGAAGAGAGCATCTTGCCCTGTATTTTCAAACAAAGGTTCAGCTTTTACAGGTACAATTTACACATACTTGGGAAAAAAAGAGTGCAGCTTTTTTAGAAAATTTTAAATATAGCGGAGTTACTTTAAATGCATTAATCACTCCTGTTTTCACTCTCCATTTTGAAAAGGCTCTTATTTTTCATTCCCTCGAGGACATTTCATTTGCTTCCTTTCCAATATCAAGGATATGCTTGAAATTATTAACAAAAGCACAATATTCTACATAATGACATTTTTGACCATTAAGTTTCATCCCTTTCTTTTAATTTTTTTTGGCTTTGGGACTAAGATGGGCTTTCATGTTGTAGTTCGTTTTATTTTTTAACTTTTTGAAGAATCACAACCTTCTCTGCTGTATGGAGCTTCCAGTCTTTTTCTGGATCTCCTCTTGGGGTGCTGGGCATGTGCATGTTGCAGAATGAAAATCCTTCTGAAATTTACAGATTTGAACTTAAATTTCTAAAGCGTCATGGCAAAGAAATTGTGCCTTGTTGGTGTCCATAGCTTCAAACCACTATACTCATCCATTTTATATTTTCACTGTATGTTTTCATTCTGCTTTTATTTCTGAGGGTTACATGATATTTTCACAGCACAGAGACAAGACATTCAACCAAGCTGATCTATGGCAGTGTTAATGCTCCTCATCAGCTTTAAATTAACTTTTATTTTCCTTTCATCCCTTGCATAATTCTTTCTTCTTCTTTCTCATTCATGTACTTTGGCTTGTTTCCTTTAAATGTACCTATTCATCTTAAACATTCCATGTTATAATGAATTTCGCAATTGTACCTCCATGAGTAAGAAGGTTCAACTGAATTCCTTATTGGATTTATTAATATTCATTTTGGATTGATAGTCAATGGTTTGATACCTCCACAATGGAAACAAGTGTTTCTCCTGCAATTCAGTGTGAAAGTGAATTACGAATGGAGAGCAATTCCTCTACAAAGAAGTATATCTACTCGAAGTTTAATCTCAAGAGTTCTATTTGAAACTGCATATTTATTTTTGAATTTGTGCATTTTGAAAAAGCATTTTTCTGTAACCAATTAACTGCTATTACCAACTAATAATTCAGTGTCCCTATTTCTACAGCTGTTACTATCTGTATCAAGTGGCCGAAAATTAATTTTCCTTCAGACTTTATAAACCTTTTTTGTGTGTTCATGAATGAATTGTTTTGACTTCACCAAGATGATGGATGTTGGTGATTTCCTTTTAGGCACACGTCAATTACATCCTTGGTTTGTGCAGCATAGTTAGAAACAGAATAAATCTCACATCCTTCTATCTGAACCCAGGCATCAGACTTTGTTTGCATCCTTATCATGCATATTACACACCAACTATGAATTTCAAAGTTGGGTATTTTGATGTTGTATACCTAATTGCGCACCAGCTTTTTGAGAAACACTAAAGATTTATGCCAGAATTTCATCAGTCTAGGTTTGAACCCAGCATTTAATAGAGTCAACTGTTTCAGTATAAACTATTATACTAGCCTGATCTTAATGATATACTTCTTTAATAGTTTTTGTTTTGCACTAAATCAGAAAATGCTGGAAACACTCAGACACAAGTCTATATCTGCTTTTTGGCTCTGCATGCTTTTTTTTTGCTTGTACATCTTGCTGACACTAGCCATCTGCCGTGATTTACATCTTTAGGGAGAACAGACAAATTGATACATCAAGCTTGCACCCTTTGTCAAATGAACTGAGTTTAACAAGAGAAATAAATGGAATTGGGTAGAATATTGGACAATAAAAATATCAACCTGATACCAAATTTTAGATCTTTAATTTTTCTTGTGGAATAATGTAGTTTTTAATTCCAGATGACCAAAGAAGTGATAGAAGGGGAAGTTTCTGTGATGGTCTTGGCTATGCTGGTGGGTTTGTTGATTAGCATTCTTTAGGGCATGCTGTCTTCCCCTTGTTTTGTTCCTTTTTAAAAATTTTATCACTGACAACATTTTCCTGCTTTTGATTTGTCTGTTCTCTCCACAGATGCACCCTGACTTGCTGACTGTTTCCACTTTTTCTGTTTTTTTTTCCAGATCCTCTGCAACTGCAGTATTTTGTCTTTTTCAGATGAGCGATCCTTTCACTTTGTATGCAAAATAAGGTTTACTAAGCACAAAGAGAATATCAAATTTGTTGGGGATAGCAACTGGTGGGGAGAGCGGCTCTTTACAATCAAAAGCTTAATTTGTTACCAATTTTTGATATTTCAATTTTTTTGTATTCATTGTAATTTTAGGCTACAAAGGAGGTGATAGAAAGAGAGGCTCCTGGAATGGCGTTGGCTATGTTGATGGGTTCTTTGAATGTGACTCCTCTGGGGATGCTGTCTCGGTAAGGTAGCATACTTCATACTTATTTTGGCTATAAATCTCTATAGTACTCACACAAATGTGAATAACAGCAGATCAGGCAAGGATGGAGAATTCTTTTCAAAATTTTCGTATGTTATTGACTCAAGTTTGTATTTAGTCTTTATAATCTTTTCTAATAAAGCAAATGAAAAAACAGTCATTTTCTCTGGTAAACTTAACTGAGCAACCCAATTGGAACAACTGTGTTCTTTGAGAAATTAATTGATGTCTCAAGTTTTTGGCTTGTAATATTAAGCATTAATAGCATAGTGACTAACCTAGATGACTTCATTTTGCGTTTCCACAACAGTGTATTTACTTTTTTTTAACCACTGCTTAATACCATTAAAAAGTATCATCAGAAGACTATCCACCTGACTCTGAACTGGCAGTTTGGAGGCAATTGAGAGAGCTTAAGGTTTAAGCTACATTCTCATTTCCTTTATTTGAGTTCTTTGCCCATCGTGGTTCTTATCTACCACAGTTAAGGCTATATTCTATGTGATGAATTGAAGAGGAACTTATGTCTCTTGTTCAGTGTATTGGGGTTCAATACTCTGTCATTCTTCACATTCAGCAAAGGTAATGACTAGATTAGAAGCTAGATGTCAGGACCATTGATCCAGAGACATGGGGTTCGATAGCCTGGGAATTTAAAGTAATTAACTAAATATGGAATTTTTAAAAAAAAGCTGGTGTCTGTAATGCTAACAATGAAACCACTGAATCATTGTACAAACCTACCTGATTCATTATGCCCTTCAGGGAATGAAATTTGCCATTCTTGCCCTATTTGGTCTCGTCTGTGACTTGAGATCCACTAATGTGCTTGACACCTCCTCGGGTCAGGGACAATTAGGGATAGCAACATTTGCAGGACACCCACAGCTGGTAAATAAATGCGTCAAAAACAAAACTGCTGCAGAAAAGTTATTAGTTTTTTTGCACTTCTTTTCTAACCAATGCCACTAAAACAAATTATTTGCTCTTTATCAAATTCCTGCTTATAGGATCGTAATGTGTCTACATTGACTGCCTGTAGTGAATTAGTTCCCTGGCTACACAGAATATTCTTAGATTGTACAAGTCGCTGCATAAATTAAAAGTCTTTCTTTTCGTCTGGTAAAACTACAATGATTTGCCATCCAATTGTTCAGAAATCCCAGTGGTTTGGCATCTGGCTCACCGAATTATGTTTTTCACACCCCCTTTAAACTTTGGGCCCCTTCCCACATGCTCCTTATCTTTGGGCCCCTTCCCACATGCTTCTTATCAACCCACTGGGTCCCTCTCTTCCAACACTTCTTATAAACTCACTTGGGCTCTGTTTCCATGCTCCTTTTAATCTTCCCAATCCTCTGTTTTCACAATCCTTATAAACTTACTCTATCCCCATTCCCACTTTCCTTATGTTCTCATTGGTGACCTCTTCCCACTCTTCATATAAACTCACCTGGGCCCTGTTTCCATGCTTCTTTTAAGCTCATTTGGGGCACTGACACATATTCCTTTTAAACTTATTGTAGCTCCATTTCCATGTTTCTTTTAAAGTCACATGGCTCTGTTCCCACACTCTTTTTAAATTTACTGTATTGAGTTTTCTTTCCTGTGCTCCTATCTAGTTCACTGAAAAACTTATTATACTACCGCATGACATTTCTTGAAAAAAAGATAAATTATAAGTAGGTTGGGGTATTAATAGAAATAACATGCCGTTGTGCAGAAAATCTGCCAGTCTGGCATCACCAAATTCCCAAGGATGACGGATTATTAGAGCTTTACTCAGTTGTTAAACAACAATCTATATTTCTACAATTATTTTAACACACATATTTTAACACAATGCATAGGAGGAATCTAGTTCATTTTTGTGCCAGAGTTCCAGATAATGTCACTTTTTGTTACATGTGAGATGTGCATCTCCTTACAATGATTATATTTCTATTGTCAGGCCTGTGTGTGGAATAAGGGGGAAAACTCTGATTATTAATCTGCCTGGCAGCAAGAAAGGTTCACAGGTAGGAGTTACCTTTTCTTTCATTGTTACTGCATTGAAGAATATGACCCTATGTAGTACATCCACATTAGTATAGACAAGTACTTGATAGTTGACATCGATACAGTGGGTCAGGAACCCTTAACTGTGCTGCATGACTCTGAGTCTAATGTGAACATAGTTAATATTCATTCTTGCTCTGCTTTCTTTTCTGATCACTTTCCCTTCCCTTCCCAGGTAAAATGTAGTATATTTATACATCTCTCAATTGTTTTTACACATAAAATTAGCAATTTCATTATATACCTATTTCATGGCAAAACTATCATTTCTATGCATCATATTGTTCAGAACAGAATGCATAGAAAAGATATCAAAAGTTTATTGGGAAAATGTTTGTTTTTATGGGTCCATCACAATACAATCAGTAATTAAGCAAAAAATATATATTTTCTGTGATGCTACAGAATACCCTTTCAAAAACTGCAACCATTATTTGAGCAGTTTAACTACCAACAATAAGGACAAAATCCATGAAGTAATCCCTGTGGCTACAGCATTTTTTTTGAATTTGATTAATTCTTGCCTGGTTTATGAAGTCATCCAGTTTGCAGAAGATGGTAATCTCTCTTATTTGAATGGTTTACTTCCTATTTGTTACTTTGTTGAATTGGGTTGACACAACAATAAATACTATCTGCAATCAAGTATTATCTGACAACTATTTATTTCTTGAATGTTTATAATTTGACTTTTAAATTGCACCCAGGAATGCTTCCAGTTTATATTACCTGCCCTACCTCATGCTATCGACTTGTTGCGGGATGCAGTTGTGAAAGTGAAAGAAGTTCATGATGAATTGGAGGACCTTCCATCACCACCACCACCATTATCTCCTCCTCCTACCACCAGCCCACACAAACAGACAGAAGACAAAGGAGTTCAGTGTGAAGATGAGGAAGAAGAGAAGAAAGACAGTGGAGTGGCTTCAACTGAAGAGAGTTCATCCTCACATATCACTGCAGCAGCCATAGCAGCCAAGGTAAGAAACTTCCCGCAGAATAGGGATATTCATACATGTAGAATCAAACCTACCTATTTCATTGTTACCCATCAAATCATTTTTGCTTGTTTTTCTCCAGTTGCCTGTGTTTTCCTGTCATAGTGCTGATAGTTGTGTTGTACATCAGAACTTCCAACTTGTACACAGTCCCGCTCCTGTCATGGCTAAAGGTGGTAAACCTGTCCCTGGTTTCATTGGTCATCACTCTCATACTGCCATCAGTGCAGGAGAGCCGGTAAGAAACAGCAAAGAGGCATTAAAAGTAAACACCTGGCACTGTGTTGTCCTTCGTGAGGAAATGAACCACTTGCACTGATTTTATTGTTTCAGTTAGATTTTAGCCATTTAGATTATCCTTTTCAACATGTTCATCCTGTTAATTCTCACCAAATTATGTATCTTCATAATTGTGATTTTTTTCTCATTGTTCTCATTGACTTCATGTGACTCATTCATTAATCATTTTGTTCATTTGTCACGAAGCACTAGATATAAAATGTCCTTGTACTTTTTTACTGTTTGATTAAATGACTAAATACCTTCCCTTTAGAACAGTTTGTGGGTTTAAATATTAAGAACTAGTATTGTTAAATTAGAATTAGGAAGATGGTTGGAAAAACAGATGTAGCCTTAAGAAAATTTCAGTGACTACAAGCAACATATACTGCTGCAATTGTTGTTACTGACAGATCCCACTAATGTAAAGTTTGTCTGTAGATTTATGATATGAGTTTTGAATTATAATAATTATAAGTGTATCTGGATTCACACTGAATATGATTGTAGACTTGTAAAAACAAATCATTTTATTCAGATAAATCTGTACAATTTTTAGGTATTTACCTGGTGTTGCTGTGTATTCTGCATAGCAGGTGATGGGGGCTTGAGTTGTGTTTCAGTTTCCTTTTAAAATTGGCTATCAAGATTCCCAGGCCTCGGTTTTCTAAAATGTGCATCAGCTTTACTTCAAAAGCTGGATTACAACCATGGAAATTGGTGAAGGACCCAGGTTCCCCTGCAAAAAGGGCTCACTTAATCAATGGGTTAAACAAATATGAACAAGATAATAAAAAGAAGGCATTAAAGGTTATTTTGAAGTGATTATTCTTGCTGGTGTAGAATCTAGCCTACCTAGAGAAACTGAAGTGAGCAAAATCAATTGCAGTTTT
>JARFYF010000001.1:94759990-94770300 GCA_030265395.1 Rhina ancylostomus
AGTTTACCAATCCCACTTTGAGATGATTTATGCTAAGCCAACTGTTATAACAGCTTCATATCCAAGAACTCCAAGTTACCCATAGTGCACAATAATAGGATTTTGTTCTCTGCTTTTTCTCTCATCATTAAGTATCATGAAATTAAATTGTTTTCATAATCCCACCACACTCAGCTCCTCACAGTTCATGGCTTCGTGAATCATTGCACCACTCGGTATGGAACTGAGCAATGCAGACACAGGTTTCTAGTTTCTGACCTCTTTCAAGTTCACCAATCTCAGCTAGGGAAGTGGTGTTGGTGTTCAATTTATCCTAAGTACACTGAAGCACAGGAGACTGGGAAAACATACCATGCATAATTGTTGCTTCTGGTTATTGTGGTATAAGTTACTCTTTATAAAAAAAACAAATTTTAATACACCCTATAATGAACCCCACAGAATAAATAGGTGGTTACTAGGGACCTGTTGACTACACTAATTTTCTGAGGATATGAATTGTGGTGAAATAACATGCAAGCATACGTTATGAGACATATAGGTGGGTTGATCTTGAAATAGAATAAGTTTTTTTAAAAATGTTAGTAATCAGTAAGAATCACCAAGGACCACAATGCTGTGCAATGATATCAAAGGAGATGCTTGTACAAGGCATCAAAACAGATTGTGAGGTGGTGGTGCACGAGAGAACACAGGCATGCATTTAATTTATTAGTTTACATTCCTTGATAATTGGTTGCAGCGAAGTTGCTTGAGAAATCTGTGCTATATTCAGAACTTACTGCAGCACTAAACTAAAGGAAACATTGCTGTTTATTTATAAGATGTTTATTTATCCATTTAAAAAGTGGCTATCAGCAAATATCAAGAAAGTTGGAGTAATTGGACAGCTCTATCAATAACCTAGTACAGACCTCTTTCTATGCTGTTCTTTTTCCTTTGATCCTAAATTTCAAAAAGTTAAAATGCAAAGAAAATTGTACACAGTTAAATACAATCTTTTTTTTTGCAATTCACAATACCCATTCTTGCATTCATATAATTTGGTAGTTTCAGCAATATTGGCATGGTACTAATCAGAAAAGCCTTGTTACGAACTCATTACTCTGCCATTCATGTTTGAGATAACCTTGAAAACTAAGTGCAGTATATAAAACCAAGGTGTCATAAGGAAAAATGATTTATTTTATTAATTTAATTAAAGAATCTGCATCTATCTATTTGGAGATATTTTATAATAAATTTCAGCATTGAAGTCTTTTCACATTTCAGTCACACAGACTGTTCTGGCCACAATGTTGGTGTCCATAAAAAAAACATAAAACATTTGGCACAAATGTATTTTAAAAAGCTTTGATAAATGGGAGTGGCTTGAAGACACTAATCCAATCAAGTAAACAGATGATTAACGTGGTGACACCATCTCATTGTTTGGTCCATTCTATCCATATTTCTCAAAAAGAAGCTGTTCAGACTAATCCTACTTCCTAATTCTTGATCCACAGTACATATCAAATGTGTCAGAATTTCTGGGTCGAAGCAGTATCCATGCTCAAACACCCCCATGCCTTCATTTCAATTATTCAAGGATAGATCTGTCTCAGTAATTAAAGAAGTGATTCTTGAACTTGCTATGATGGCAGAATAAGGAGGGAAAGTTCTAATTGGCATACAACTTTGGGCATACTGTGTAGTTTTTGTGCACAAGGGCTAGAGTCATAGTTTTGTTACATCACAGAAGTAGGCCATTGGGTCCAATCTCTTTATGCTGGCTCCAAGTATAATCCTGTCTGTCCCATTTCCCACTGTCCTGCAAATTATTTTCTCTCAGGACATGTTAATTTCCCTTTTGAAGATACTGATGATGTTTCCACCACTTTCACAGGCTGTGTTTTTCAGATCATAACTACTCTCTGATTTTTAAAAAATCATTCCTCACATCTAACTCCCACCCACTGATAATTCCAGTTTTGCACATTGTACAAGTTAAACTATCACTCCCTGAAGGTCTCTAGTAAAAGGTGTGCAGTGGACTCGTAGAAGAAATTGCAGTCTCCTTCCTCTGCCACCCTTTCAGGCAGTGAACTCTTGACCTTCACTGTTGTCTGGGTGAAAAATATTTCATTAACTTGTCTTTAATCCACCTACCAGTTACCTTAAGTTTAAGCCCCTGAACTTTGATCTCTCCATGAAGGGAAAACATACTTCCTATAAAAGCAAAAAGCTGTAAATGCTGGAAACCTGATAAAAAGAGAAAAAATGCTGAAATAGTGTCGATGTTTCAGGTGAGTGACCTTTCATCACAACTTTTCATCTAATGAAAGGTCATTAATTAAAATGTTGACTTTCTCTTTCACTCTCTCTCCACAGATGCTACTTGAGCTGAGTATTTCAAACATTTTCTATTTTTGAAATAGATCATTTTTATTCACATTATTTAGATCACTCATAATTTTATACCCCTTAACTATGTCTTTCCTCAGTTTCCTCTGTTTCAAACAAGCCGGTGTAGCCAATCTTGACTTGCAGATAAAATTCCCAACCCTGACAATACACTTGCTAATTCCTTCACATTCATCAAAAATTAAATCTCATCATTCTAGAATTTTGAATTGCCCTATTTAATCTCTACAACTTTATCAGCCATGCTTTCAGCTGCCAAGGTCCCAAACTCCAGAATTCTCTCCCTCAGTGTCTCTGCCTCTCTATTTCTTAAACAGTTTTCAAAACCTACCTTGTTGACCAAGCTTTTGGGGATCTTTTTGAATTTTTTATATGGCTCAGCATTAATTTTTATTAAATAATGTCCCTATGAATTGCTTTCAGATATTTTCTTATGTTAAAGCCATTGCATGAATGGAAAATGGTGTTGTAGCCTTTCTACTGTTATTAAATTCTTCCTGTAATGTTGCGAGCAGCGACATGGTAATCCAGGTGTAGCCTGTACAGATCCAACGTGGCCTGCCAGCTCCTGTATGCATTGGCTTTAAAGTAAACTATACTTGACCATCTAATGATGCTGTCCTGTTACTTTCAGGGCTCTGTAAACATGCTCCAGGGTTCCTCTCTGGGTTCCTCCATTCGTTTACAGTATTTAATATCCTGCACTTTACTTTGTCTTTGCTTGTTAAACTTTCACCTCAGACTTCCTTAAATCAAATTTCACTTGCCACATTTCTGCTGACTTGACTGATCCATCGATTTTTTTCTCCAGAATACAATCTTCCTCTTCTCTTCCAATTTTTGTTCAGGCTGTTAAGATACTATGCTGCCTTGTAATCAATCATACTCTTGCTCCCTTATACTTTATTCATATGACTATTAACATTTAATTGAATATTAATTTTACTTAACCCTTGGCTCACCCATCATTTTGGTGCTCATAAATTTACAGTGTAATTCAGCTTAATTTAGCCCTTCTGCTAAAATATATTTTGATTAACATACTCATTGGATGATTCTATCACAATCTGCCAAACACATTGCAAAGTGACATCATGTGCTAAGTTTGTTAAAATTGTCAAGTATCAACTATCAGCTCACTGGTGGTACCATTTCAAGTGTAATTATCCTGAACAGATATATTGCATTAACATCTGTTTGAACCATAGCTGCAGGTAATGCTTTGGACAATCACAGCTGTAATTGTCACTGCATGTACCTTGGAATTAAGCAGGAGAGATTGGGTCAGGGCTAGAAAATCACTTTACCATTGCACTATTGGGTAGTTGTCTTACCTCACTGAAATCTTCAGGACTACATAAGTAGAGATTGACTGAACTCAGCTACACTGACTTTTAAGTAACTAACCATGATCACTCTCAGAACATGAAAAAATAATTTATGGAGAAAACAGTGGGACCATTCACCCTCTTAAGAGACAGGAAACATTTTGGGCCATTGAGAAAATTAGGAAAGAAACTGCAAATTAAAGAGTATCACATTGTCTGATAATGTGGCTGAAACATGGCTTGATTAATGGGTGTTTGTTTTAGCCACAGGAAAGAATTATATATGCAAATATCTTTCCCAATAAGTTTTTATAGTTTTATGCCTGGCATATTGTAATTCTAAATATATTGAAAATTTTACACCTAAGAGATATCCACTGAAGTTGATGATGTCTGCGAGTGAACCTTGACCAACCTTCCAGTTCATGAAGAATTCAACTTTGAGAAAACTTATTATGTTAAGAAAATATCAATGAAACCTCTGCCTTCTGCTTCAGACCTATCATCATTAATGCAGAAAATCCTCTGATCCTGACTTAGCGCCCTTCCTTAATTTATATTTTGTTTTCTAAGTAGTGACAAAACTTTACCAAGTGTGCACTGTAATTCATTGCAGCTTTAAGCTTTTGTCCAGAAATCTCCTATGTGAAAGACACATTGAAATGCAAATGATACTGGTTTTGAAATTAAATTTCTTCCAAAGGTGTTGAGGAATGTAGTATTAAGTGAAAGGACAGGCTGTTTAAATCATTTTCTGATGTTTACATATAGCTCCATCGAAAGCTGGAGGAGCTCAGAGATCAGCTAGAAGGAAATATGAAAGGAGGCTCTCTCAAAGTAAATATTTAATTTTACCTGGTGATGTTACTTTTCTGCTGGCCAATAACAGCGGCTCAAATTATTTGCTTACATTCTTCTTCTCCTCCCCTCCTTTTCCACCACAACAGGGGTTTCATTAGATGAGGCTGGAGACTGAGGATTAGCTTACAATGCACTATAAATAATTGTTGCCTTTGTTGGTATCCATTTTGTTACTTTGTACTCTAAAATTGGAGAACTACCTATGAAGAAATCTGTATTACAGATGTCTTGCAACAAATGCCAATTTCCAGTGGAACACTTTAATTCCACTTTTCCAGTGATCCATATTCAAGCATTTACATCGGTTATCCTTTTCAGGGTTGTAAAGGTTACTCTGGATCTTTTCATGGTAAAGCAAAGCAACTGTAATGCAGATTTAATTGTTGATACTCATGACTATATTGAATTTCTCTTGAGCTTTGGCAGAGATAACATAACTTCAACATCTTGACATGATTAGAATCTAAGCCAGTATTTTTTGATTTTGAAAGATTTCAGAAATAAGATCTTGACCAAACTTCAATATTGTATAATCAGCCACATGCTGTAAATGGTGTAAAAATGTTACAAGAGGATTGAAAAAGCTGTCTGGAATAAATGCCAACAAAAAGGATACAGGCTATTTTGTGTTGGCATCAGCTCATGACGTTTAAAGGTCAGATCTTATATAATCTACCAAAACTATCCCAACTTCAAAAGAAGAAAGTATTAATGAAACCCCTGCCTTCTACCTCAGAGCTGGAACCACCTATGCAGAGAACCTCTTCAGACCCTTTTTTGGCACGCCCTCCTCATTAACAGTGTTTTCTTTTCCCTTGCTGCACAACCAGGCTGAGCTCTCTTCATGCACACCTTCTTATTGTGCTACAGAGGTACACTGCACGTGTTCTTGCATCATTAGCACTACTGTGTTGCTTTGCGCCCTGCTCTTGTGAACACAGTATTTACAATTCTGCATGTTACTTTTGATGGTGTGTTTCTGATCTGAAATAAAATAAGCAATGTGGTAAAAGGTTAACTGTGTAGGAGGAAGAAAGAAAGTGCAGGTTTTTTTTACCTCCAAGCATATAATGAATTTGGGCATAACTAAATTTTTTCTTAAGTGACAGCATTAATTTTTAAAAGCTGTTAGGAAACAAATGAACACAGCAATATATGACCAACTCTGAATGTAAGTCTGGTAAGTATGCAAAGTACATGGAGGAATTTTATTTACTTCTGACTTTGCACTGACTTCATAATTATTGACTTTTCTACTTTTGGAAGAGTGCAGAGAAATTATATATAATGATCAGATTTCAGAATTTCATTATCTTTTCAAGTCACTTAGAAAGAACATGGGTAGAAGAGTTCCTCTCACTTTCTTATTGTTAAGGTTTTTTTCAAAATTGACATTCCAATTCTAAAGGTATGAAATTCAACACTATTCACGTTGCTGAATTCTGTTATAAATGCACTGGAAACTCCTGATCAATGTAAAAATAGAAATGCTCATATATTTATTCGTCATGCTGAATCCAAGTTATTTTCTGCAAGTTTTCATGATTTTTGTCAAGTTATATTCGAAATATTCTGCAAAAATAAAAAGTTTAACTCCTATCCCAGATGTTTGTTACTAATGACAGAATAGAGAAATACAGAACTCAGCAAGTCCTCAAACCAAACTAAAATCTTCATCATAAAATGTTCATTGTAAGCACCAAGTAGTTTATGTTATCAGTGAGAGAGGAGTTAAAAAGTATTCTGAGAATTAATCAAATTCCTGTGGTGTTCTTGTTCAAGTTCATATCGCAATCCTCAGTAAGTAAACTAGTAATTAACCAGGCTAATACTTACCAGACAATGTGCATAGCCATCTTGAAGGCACTGCCAGCTGCAATGCTTTCATTACCATAGCACCGTGTGATGAATATGATTGAGTTGTCATTATCCAGTGAACAGAAGGAATTTAGTTTAGTGCAAAATGGACATGATATAATGCTACTTTGATGTTGGCAATGGGTGGCTAATATCAGATCTGCAAGAATATCACAACAATATTCACCCTGATGTAGATGCATGAAGCAAGTATCCATTAATTTCTTACATTTTGCCAATAAACAGCAATCTTCAATTCTCCATTTGTGCTAATCATGTTGTAAAGTTATTCTATGAGATCCTGTACCTGCACCATAGCATACTGTTGTTATCCAAAAGTTTATATTTAACCTTGTACATTTTCTGTGAGTAAATATGTTTTCTTAGGAAGGATGTTCATGCCCTTGTGCCTCAGAATATTATCAAAGGAAGACTTTCTCTGGGATTTGAAGTTATTGTTAGTTCCTAACCCCGTTACCTCATCTATATTTCCATACTCCTTAAAAAAAAATCACTTAGATATGGCAGATTCAGAATCTCTGTTAGCTGGCCTGTATTTATTGAATTGAACTCAACCACCTGCCCTATGGTGCTGGCCAAAATACTATTTCTCAGTGCTAAATAGTATTCAAAATGTTTTGGGATTTTCTATCTTTTTGTTGCTTTTATTTCTTTGTATTTGTCCTTTGGTGCTCATTATGAGCATGCCCTGCATCTATAAGCATGTTTGAAATTTAAAAAGACCACAGAATTGTACCATTTTTCACAGAACTAAGAAAATAATTTATTTCATGCATTGAGAGTTTGTTGTATGCTTTTTAAGTAACTAATTGATTTTACTTTTGCACCTTTATCGTAATTAAACTGTGCCTTAGATGGCCTCATTGCAGAATTTTCTGCTGAAAGTATGCTGTAATCAGAAGTTAATGGAGTAAAAACTTGCTGAAAGACTTTTCTTGATTGATTAGTTGACAACATAGAATGTAACAATGTACAAAGAATGATTGTTGCTCTTTAAAGCATACCTTGTTATCAACATTGATGCACAGCTTCTTATTGAGAATCTCATTACCAATATTTACATTTCCAACAATGCTGATTAACTAAAAAATGTTTTGGTATTGTTTTCTGTCAGAAGAACTTGACAAGGAAGTAGTATAATTTTGCCTGATGAAGCATTAAATAGGTAACTAAAAGTATTAAGTAGTTTGAAAATTATTTTTACAAGTTAAAAAATTAAAAGTTGACTATTGCATTGCTGCACAATTGATTAATTTGCATGTCTATTAGACAATTAAATTGCCTGGTTAAGGCTGGCTTTCCTAACTGCACACAGTTTTGTTCATTGCATTCGTTGGAAATCTAGTGCTATTCCATTGTGATAAGAGAGAAATGCTGAAAATACTCAGTAGGTTAGGCACTACATATGGAGAGCAAGACAAACAGCTTGCATTTATAAAGAATTTTTTAAACTAAGTGAAATGACCCAAAATGTTTCTCATGAGCTTGTATGGAGTGTTTTAAAGAAGGAATTCCAGATCTGAATGTACAGCCAGCAATGATGGAGTAATTAAAATCTGGTAGCGCAGGTCACAATTGAAGGAATGCAGAGATAGTGAAGCACTGGTGGAGACTATGAAGGTAAATATAGAAGAAACCCTGGAGAAATTTAAAAGGAAGAACAATAAAAATTGAAACAATGTCAGGCTTGCAAGCATTTTAAGTGGTAAATACAATAAGGCAGCAGTTTTAACTGATTGGACGGCACAGTGGCACAGCTACCAGAGCTGCTGCAGCACACCTCCAGTGACCTGGTTTTGATCCCAAACTGTGGAGCTGTCTGGGTTGAGTGCATATTTCCACTGTGACTGCATGCATTCCCCAAATACACAAGTTTCCTCCAACAACCCAAAGGCATGCAGGTTGGGAGGTTAATCAGCCACTGTGGACTGTAGATTATTCTTCGTATAAACGAATGGTGGAACAGACGGGCATGTGAGAAGAATAGGTTATGGAGAAATTAACGGGTATGGGATTGCTCTGTGAGCCAGCATAGAATCAGTGGGCTGCATGGCTTCATTCTCTGTCATATGGAAAAATCAAGAGGCCAGGCAGGAAAGCAAGATTCAGGTGTATAGAGTGAATAAAAGCAACAGATCAAATAAGGCATGGTTTCTAAAAGTCTTGTTTGGTCTTAGACATTGAAACAGGGAAGGAATGGCATTGATGACTTGGGAACAGAATGGCAGTCAGAACTGAAAATGATGGTTTTGGACTTGGGAGTCGCTGGCAGGGCTAGCATTTATTATGCATCCCTAATTACCCTTGGAAGAAGGTGGTGAGCTTCCTGCTTGAATGTTGATGTCCTTCTGGTGAAGGTACACCCTGTTAAATAGGAAGTTCCAGGATTTATACCCAGTGATGATGAAGGAGTGGCAATATATTTTTATCTCCAGGATGGTGAGTAACTTGGAGAAGCAGCAGGTAGTGGTCTTTGCATGTATTTGCTCCCCTTGTCTTTGGTATAAAGGTTGCAGATTTCGTAGGGTGGTGTCTGACTAGCCTAGGTAAGTAATTGCAGTGTATTTTGTGGCAGATACGCACTGCAGCCACTGTACACTAGGAGGGAAGTTCATCTTTAGGGAGGTACACGGTGTGCCAGTTAAGCAGGCTGCTTTGTCCTGGATGGTGTCAAGCTTCTTGAGAACTGTGGAAGCTGCACTCATCTAGGCAAGTGGAGAGGATCCCATCACACTTCTGACTTGCATCATGCATAAGATGGAAGTCAATAAGTGAGTCACTCGTGGCAGGATACATAGCCTCTAGCTTGCTCTTGTAGCCACAGTATTTATGTGTCAGGTTCAGTTGACTTTCTGATCAAGAGTGATCCCCAGATTAGGCATTTGGGGATGGTAATGTCTTTAAATGTCAACGTTGATGGTGCAACACTCTCTTGTTGCAGATGGTCAGTCTTGTGGCATGAATATGACTGCCACTTAGCCCCTGCTCAAATGTTGTCTGGGTCTTGTTTCTTGCAGGCTTAGACTGCTTCACTGGCTGAGCAGTTGCAAATGGAATTGAGCATTATGCAAGCATGATCAAATATCCCCATTTCTGATATTCTTAGAAGGAAGATCACTGATGAAGCAGCTGAAGCTGGTTGGGTCTAGGACACTGTCCTGAGGAATCCTGCAATGATATCCTGAGGTTGGGATGATTGACCTTCAACAACCACACCCACCTTTTTTTATATAAGGTATGACTCCAATTTTTGGAGTATTTTCCCATTGATCCCCATTGACTACAGTTTCACCAAGACTCCTAGATGACACACTTAGACAAATGCTGCCTCAATGTAAAAGGCAGTCACTGTCACTGCACCTCTGCAATTCTGCTCTTTGGTTCATGTTTGGACCAAGGTTGTCTAGTCCAAACACAAACTGATCATCAGTGAGTAGGTTGTTGGTGAGTAAGTACTGTTTTATAGCATTATCAATGATGGCTTCTTTCACTGCTGATAATTGAGTGTAGATTGATTAAGTAGCAATTATCAGGATTGGATTTGTTCTGCTTTTTGTAAGGTAGATTCTAGCATTGCAACTGTACTGGAACAGAGGCATAGCCAGTCCTACTCTGCAGATCTACTGTACTACAGAGGGATGTTGTGTTGTCACATAATCTTTGCTGTATCCAGTGCTCTTTGCCATTTCTTGATATCACACAGAGTGAATCATTTTGGCTAAAGACTAATTTCTGCAGTGGTGAAGATCCAGGGGGAAGCAACATGGATCATCTTTTTGACCCTTGTCTCGGGCACTCTCATGCTGGCCCCCACTATTATTGAAATAGGAATATTTTTGG
>JARFYF010000001.1:94796628-94812728 GCA_030265395.1 Rhina ancylostomus
CACAACATTGCAATTCCACGTACTGATCCATGGTCTAAGTTCATCACCCTTATTCTTAGCACTTCTCCATTTAAGGTAGACACATTTCAACCCATATAGCTGATTGCATTTATCCCCTGTTCCCTGCCTATCATTCCTCACCTTCTCTGTACACATTGCATCTACTTCTACACCAACTGATCCATCTTCTAATCTTGCTGAAATTCATCTCCATCAGCCTTTATCAGTTATTGTGCACCAAGTCAATGCAAAATGGTTTCTCCCATGCTTTCAAAGGGTTAATTTATGTGCGCAGTTTTGCATATTTTAAGTATGTCTCAGCATCAGGGATTAATTAAGCTTTCTTGGACTCGATACTGGTGGGGGAGAGTGATGGTGACATAAAAGAATAAAATTAATAGACTATAAACTTTAGTACTGAAGTTACAGGAAATCACCTTTGGCCTGAGATTTTGAAAGGTAGAAAAAAGGGGTGGAGTTTGCCCCAGCATTCCCAGAATATCTTCTTACACTGAAACAATAGAGAAAGTTGAGGGCGCCTGCACCGTGAGAGACCTACATTACTATGCTTTCAGCAGAAAATTGTAAATATTCCAGTATGCAAAATAAAATAGGATAGCATGAAGTTACAGCAGTTTTTCTGAGATGATGTATAATATTGTGCTGCAGCAGTGCAAGATTGACAACAGCTTCTGCATTTTATCTCATATCAATTTGAAGGTAATTAATTTTGATGTTTCAAATTAACATTAAAACCAGAGCTTTCTCCTGAGACTCCAAACATCTGAGGGACTGTTCTTAAGCAACTTTGATTCATTCCACATAATGCCAATATATAGGTGAGGGTTACAAATGTAACAATGGGATCTGCAAAACAATATGGAAAATTGCCTATGTACCCTGTCTACAAAGTATTGGGCATATCCTGTCCACAAGACAGAGCAAATTCAGTCCAGTGATCATCAGAAAAATGGTGGACAGTGTTGTCAACAATTTCATCAAGTGCTGTCATCAATTATCTACCCACTGTGATATTCGATTTTGGTTTTGCAAGGGTCGCTTGAGACCAGATTTCATTCCAGCCCCATTCCAAATCATTCTGGAATTCAAGAGTTGAATTCCAGTGGTAAGATGAGAGTGATAGCCCTTGACAGCATCACAGCATTTGGCCAAATGTGGTATAAAGGAGCCCTGGTAAAGCTTCACCCAGTGAGCGTGAAAAAAGGCTACAAGTTGGAATACAAAGGAAGATGATTGAGGCTGTTTGACTTTAATCATTTTAACCCCAGAATAATAGTGTTCCTTGGCAAAATGTCTATGGCACATCTATGTTTGGCTGCTTTATCAGTGATCCATCATAAAATCAATTCTATTCGCAATAGGAGAATGAAATGGGCCAGGCTTGTGTGCAGGATGACCAAGATTCAGGCCAAAGATGAAAAATAGCAGGTGCCTCACAAGTGCCTGGCAATGGTGCTCTCCAACAAGAGAGAGTTAGTCACCTATCTTTGATGTTCCCCACTGTTATGATTACTGAATTCCCTGACCATCAACATTCTGAAGGTCACCATTCACCAGAAACAAACTAGACCAGCCAGATAAATACTGTGGCAATAAAGCAGTTCAGAGCTTGTGCCCTGTCATGAATGACTCACTTCCTGACTCCCCTTAGCCTATGCACCACCTCAAAAGCCTGTGAGGAGTGTGACAGAATGTAGTCCATCTGCTGGATGAGTGCAGTTCCAACAATCGAGAGGCTTGATAGGATCTCGGCCAAAAGTAACTGTTCATCAACACTCAGTCATTGACCAAAACATCAGCACGCTATGCATGCATTGTGTACCTTGAGCAAATGCATTACAGTAACTTGCCCAGTTGACTTTGACAATACTTCCTTAGCCCTTCAGGTTCCAGCATTTAGAAGAAGAGTAGCAGAATGCATGAACACTTGAACGTCCATGTCCATCTCTGAATTGCATACTATCCTGAAATATTTTGCTTTTTCTTTCTGATTATTGGAACTCAGTAAAGACTAGCCTGATTACAAAAGGCTGCTTACCACCATCTAAAGTGGAAGAAGGGTCGGTAATATATGGCAGCAACTTAACATCCTTTCATGAAGAAGAAAAAGAATAAGGGAAACGATTATAAAACAATGTCCTTTGCATTCACGTTCATTATTCATGCAATCTGGAACAAAGTATATCAGATTTTAAATGAGATGGATGCATTATTGAATGATAGTAAGAAGCTAAAATCTCATCACCATTTAATTATTATTTTAGTTTGCTTTTGTTTCTTGTGTCAATATTATTGGTAGCAGTATGGTAGTGGTTCAAATGATATTTCCTTGCTAGTTCTACTTTGTCTCATATTCATGAAAACTAAATTCTGCATCCCTCCTGTTTCAGCACTTGGATATAAAATCTCCTCACAGCACAATCTCATTAATCTTTCATTGTCAGGACCTTTTGTCTTTTTTCACTTAGAAAAGTAAATGTGGTAATTGTGCCACATATGAGCTTTATAAATGAGGATGGGATATAATAGGTAAGTATGTTGTGAGAATATTAAGCTTGGCATCTTGGTGTTGATTAATGGGTAGCAGCAGAAAAAACTGGGAAGCTTGTTTTCTTTCAGCTGTTTTGTTTTTCCTTCTTAATGCTGCCCCCTAATGCCAGAAATTGATAATCCAGTTGGTACTCAAGCTACACTGTGCACCATTTTTTATGTTCACAGCCGTATTCCATTTACTCATGTCAGTGCACACAATTTGTTCAGAAATGGGGTGAACAGACAGTGTGAAAATGCCATCAGTTGTCAGCATTAACAAATGATTGTATTAGTGTGGGAATTGAACATATACAAAGGTTTTTATTTTCCATAATAATAGGCTCTGCATTATCTTGGCAGTGATGTCTAACTGGTACAGTTGAGATGTTGGAAAGTAAGTATGTAGGTCTGCTGAAAAACAATTAAGCAAAAGTGGGATATCAGTGTGAAACTTTTTTTTGTTCAGTAAACAAATCAGAGAGTAAAAGCATTCTGAAGTTTTTGTTAAGTATACGTCCTATTGCAGTTAAATGTAAAATGCGCCATCTGGAAAACCAGTCTTGGGAGAGGTTGTAATCAGTCTGACCTATTACAACTTTGTCAATCAAAAAATAAATTGGGTTTCTGGAATAGTACTAAATTCAGTAATGATCAAGCAGGAGGGGTATCAAATATGTTACATGGATATTTGATTTTTAATTCTTGGAGTTCTGCCAACAAGTTTACTTACCTGCTCATGAATGAGTCAGCTTACTTGGTGCTTTGTATTTGCACTTGCTAATCACGCTGAGAAAAGCACAAGAAATATGGCCTGTCACTAGAAAACTGTAATCAGGTTAAACTTCAATGATTCATCTCCTGATTGGGTTAAGCAAAAACATTTATTGGAACAGTTTCTCAGCCAATTAAAATCAGATTGTAATCCTTTTGATGCAGAAAAAAATCTCATGGATGCTAAGGAGCTTTAGAAAATCGGAAGCTTTCCAAGTTAAAGGAACAAAGAAAGTACAGAATGTTTATCAAAAATAACAGAAAATATCAGAGAAATTGAGCATAAGAGGAGAGAGCAAAAGAGAATGATTTTCCAGCTGTATTCAACTTTGTGAGATGAAAAGAGAAACAAGGGCAGAGTGCAGCTGATGAAAGAATATGAACCTTGAACAGCAATAGGAACCAGTGAGCATCTGTGAGCAGATGGGAGAAATGAACATTACCAGGTTATGCAACAGCAGATCATGGTGTGGTGAGAGAAATAATTAAAGTCGATCAAATAACGTGTTTAAAAACCCTAAAAACTACAAGCTGAGGAACTTTAATTAATTCAGTGAATAGAACGTCAGAATGAAGGTTGGAAGTGATCACAGCAGTCAAGGAGAGACAAAAGAATCTCAGGGGTCATCAGTACAAGATGTGGAACTGATTGGTAAGTAGCTAGTGAATTTTTTTCCTTTTCGTCCAGTATTGTTTGTTTTTAGAATGATGAGGCACTGAGTTCCAACAAGTGCACTTGCGGTACATGTTGGATCTCAAGGACAGTGTTAACCTCCTGGATAAATACACATCGAGTAAGTGTCATCAGCTGAAGAAGCTTAAGCAGCGCATCTATGAGATACATGGGTAACATTGTTCAGGACATTGTCACTCTGCAGTTCAAATTTGCAGGTAGAGTGAGGAATGGTGAATACCAGATTGATGCAGAAAACCTAGCACAAAGAGCAGGAGTGTCTTTAGTGCGTCATGTCTTCCAATTCATCCAGCAGGTGGAGGACAAAGGTTCTTCTGGGGAGTACAGCCAGAGCCAAGTCTCTGACACCATCAACAGCTCTACAGTGGAAGTTACAAGTAAATTTAGAAAGAGGAGAGTGTTAAAGATTTATGCATAATTGGAGAGTGCCCTAGAGGGAGTAGAAGGACCGAGTCTGCATAACTGCAAATCAGATGGTTAATCAAATGGTTTGTTTCTCACCTGAGCTGGGATATGTTGATTGCTCATCTCCTGGAACTGTTGGATAGGGTTTAAACCTTCTTGGCATGGTGTTGGGAATTTGAACATAGAATCACAAGTGTAGAGGATACAAAATTCTGGAAGCCCAGTAATAAGAGAGGGGTCAGGTCCAGTGTTCACCTTAGTAAGCCCAACAAAAGATGTGGATGTTCTTGAGTTTATTTTCGGGAATGAGGCAAGGCTGTATGGGAGTTATTTTAAAACAGTTTGATTTAGCATAATTAAGGGAAAGGGCAAGGATAGCCCATAGGTTAATAAAGAGAGAGACCAATTTTACTTGGTGAATTGCCATTTAACAAATAATTATTGAAAGAAGTAAGTTGAATGTAAATTTAAAGAAGTGAGTCACTGAAGTGCACCAATGTGTTTCTTGAATTTTTACTGGGATAGAATCAGAACATATTTAATAAGGGTGCTTATTTAGGATTAATACAACTTACTGTTAAGAAGGGCAGCACAACTAGTTCATTGCTGCCTCACCATCTCCAGGCCAACAGGATTAATCCTAATCTCTACTACTGTCTGTGTGGTGTTTGCACATCCTCTCTGTCACTGCATCCCAAAGACTGATCACTGTTGATGGGAATGTGGGACATTTTGTTTAGTTGCATTAGGTTAATATTAGTGCAAATGGCTGCTTGATGGTCAGCACAGACTCAGTAAACCAAAGGGCCTGTTTCCATGTTGTATAACTCTGTTACAACTTGAAGGAGTTGGTGTTACTTAAAAAGGAACTGATAGAATCTGGAGCCAGTCCCAGTTGATTGCAACATATTTTTATTCTTAGCCTACTGTGATTGTATTTCTCCCAGCAAAGCAGTTTATGAGAAGAAGAATTTCATGTTTGTTCATTGAATTGTATCCTACTTTACGTCTAGATGACAGATTGTGTCTCTGGGAAAGTTAGGGACCACAATACAAGACTTGTTTCAAAGAAATAATCATATGATTTGATTGTGCTGGTGAGAGTAGACAGATAATTCACAAGGATGTTGCCAAGGCCAGGAAAAGTTGAACCAAGAGGAAAAATTGAATTCTTTTCTTGGTTGCAAAGGAAGCTGAAGATTGAGGTGTGTAAAATGGAGAGTCCTCGACAGAACAAATAGAAGAAACTATTTCCCTTAGCCAAGAGGATTAAACCAGGGGGCATATGTTTAAGGTAATTGGTAAAAGAATTAAAGGGGAGAAGAGTAAATGATGTTTCATTTAGTCTGGAACTCAATGTCTGATAGCTGGTGGAGGCAGAAACCATTAAAATTTTTAAAAAGGGTGCTGATGTATTGATGAAGAGCTGTGATCTGCTACAGACCTGGTGGGATTAAGTTGGATAGTTCTTTTTTAGCTGGTGTGTACATGATAGACTGAATGGTTGCCTTTTGAGTTGTAAATTTTTTATGATAACTCTGCAGTCACTGTATGAATTCTCAGACTCAGAAAATAAGATTTTTGTATCAGAGACTTGGATTCAACAACCTTGTCCTCAATTTGGATTTCTTTCCTGTGAGAAAAGCATCATCCGAGGGGCTTTTGAAGTTGATTTTATTCTCCCCTCATTCTTCAAATAGTGTGGCCTCTCTTTTCCCTCCTCTTGTCTGCAGACAATGATCCACATCATGCTGGATTGAGCCCAGTGCCTGTGTTTATCTGAGATTCATGTGGTTGGCCTATCTCGTTGGACCTCCACATCCTTGAGTCTGGTATCAAGTTCTGAATGATGACTGGGCTGCAGTGATGTGGTACCTCTCATTGATTTTCACAGCAGGCAAAGCTGGGGGCAAGGCTTTGCCACCTGTGAAACACGTAAGAAATGTTAGTAATTTTTAAATGTCTTTTCCATCCAAAAGAATTTAAAATGATTAAAACTGAAGTAACTAATCAACAAAATCTTTTTAAAAATTCAAGTTAACTAAAGCAAATTTTAAAAATTGGAAATAATTTCAAGCAGTACATTCAGAACTACTGGCTTCAGCCAGCCTACTTCGGTCATTGTCTTAAGCTTCTTTTCAATTCCCTTTTCTACATTTATTCAATTTTTGTTTACATCATTTCACAATCAATTTTGTTAATGTTTACTGAAAATTGCAATTGTCTACAATTTCTAGTTAATTTTTGTTGCCATTGGCTATCTTTTCATTAACAGAAATATTGCACATGGTAACTTTGATAATTTTGTTGTTTGGTTTTATTAAATTTATCTTCAAATTTGAATAACTGAAGACACCCATATGAACAGATGTAACTGCCAATGCATCATTCAACAGAAAGTACTTTTGTGTTCATTTTAAGCCCTATTTATCTCATGAGATAACTTTCAGATTATTGCAGTTATTTTCTAAACGTCAAAGCAACAGATAACTCTGAACATCAATATTTATTTAAAATAAATGATTTGTAACTGCATTTTGGATTACCTTCTCTTTCCTCCTTTTAAAGAATTCATACAGGAGAGTGCATTGGATAAGTCAGCAAATAAACTGCCAGGAATGCTGGTTGTCTTCCTTGACGATGATATTTACCACTTCTTCATTGAGTATTGATGAAAGTTATTTCTTTAAGTGAATCTCATGCTTTCTGAAGGCAGTAAAGTTACTTCATATAGCTATTATATAACATGTTAAACATGATTATTCCATCAAATCATCTTTCACACATTAATGACGTATGTGAAGGATCATACTTTCACTGTATGTAAATTCAGGCTTTCCCTGGTTTTTTAATAAGTTGAGGTATATATGACAAGTTTTTTTTAAATAAACTGTGATTACAATTCTGCTCCTGGCATAATATTTCTCAACAAACTAATGGCACATTTATTTGGATTCGGCTGTGATTCAAATTCTGAATGGCTCCTTGAGTTCATTTTGCTTTTAATGATGGAGGCTATTGTTTCTCTAATTGTTATTGTAAGAAATCTTAAATTTCTTGTCTGAATATACCTCCAATGTTTCTAAAGAAAGGCTGCTAATGACTGTGAGTATGACTGTTTTATCAACATCTGACAGGTCATTGACGTGAAACATTTTATCTCCACAAATGCTACTTGATATGCTGAGTATTTCCAGTGCCTCATTTAATTTTAGATTCCTCGCATATGAAGAATCTTACTTTTAGCCTCAACATCTACTGAGGGAGCAATTCTTCAGATTTCTGTAGTGTTTTATGTGGGGGGGGGAGCAAGTGCCTTCTGAGTAGAGGACTAGTCAGATAAAAAACTAACTACCTGACCAAACCCTACCAAGTCAAAGCAGAACTGAACTCAACTGAGCGCAAATGCTTAAGTTTTTATAAATCCAGCCCAACCCTGCTTACTGTCACCATAAATATCACAAACATACTATTCACAAACAGTAGTACTAAGCCAAATGTCCTCACTTGGATAAAACAGTGAGGTGAGCCAGTATGAAGTGTTCAAACCTAATCAAAATCCAAATATTTTATCAGAATATAAACATAATCTGGCCCAAGAATGATATATACAGTTGTGTTTTGTTAAGCTTAGGTAGCCCTCTCTAATCCTGTTATCTCCCCTGAGCAGCATAGCTCTTTTAAGGTCGTATCCTCTTTTGTTATGTTTTACGTTATACCTATCAAATGTATGTATTCTTGTTCTAGCCTCTTTGATCATCTTGTTCTCCAAACTAGTTGTTCTCACAAAAACTCATATTTGAACATTATTTAGATATCAAAAAAACTCTTTCCAGAAAATGTGTACACTGTGTATTGGTTGAAGACTGGACAATCATGGATAAGTTTGCAATTAAATAATTTGGGAGTTGGACATTTGGTCAAATAATTGGGTATGAGACAAAGATATTGAAAGTGACAAGAGAAATTAACGAAAAATGTCACTCTTTGTTTAAGGATAGACTTTTATGAGACAGATGTTACAAAACACATTAAAACTAAGTCAGCAAGAACTTAGAACTTTAGCTTGAGGAGTATTTAAGCTGTTACCCCATCCCTTGTTTATTATTGGAAGTTGTATTTGGTAGTCATAAGCGGACCTAACTCTCAGTTAGCAGCAAAATAATAAATTTTATAATGCAAAATATAACTATGCCCTCCAAGGTAATACGACAGTTTCATTCCAGTGGCACCTAGGCTTCCTGTTTCAAATAAATCGGTGCCTCAATTTAAGTTGGTCAGATTTACAGAAAGATATTCTGACAGTTGAAGAAATTTAAAAAGATCAAGAATTTGCAGGAATGTAATAATGAATCTACCCAAGACCACTAGGAACTGCAGAGAGTTGTGCACACAGCTCAGCACATCACGCAAACCAGCCTCCCCTCTATAGACTCCACCTACACTTTTCACTGCCTCAATACAGTAGTCAACATAATCAAAGACCCCACCCACCCCGGTCATTCTCTCTTCTCCACCCTGCTAAAGCAGAAGATATAAAAATCTGAAAGCATGTACCACCAGGCTCAAGGACAGCTTCAATTCCGCAGTTATAAGACTATTGAATTTTCCCCTAGTATGACAAGATGGACTCCTGACATTGCAATCTACCTCATCATGGCCTTGCACTTTAGTGTCTTCCTACACTGCACTTTCTCTATAACTGCAACATTTTATTCTGCATTCTGTTATTGCTTTACCTATGTACAACCTCAATGTACGGATGTGATGAAATGATCTGTATGGATGGCATGCAAAACAGAATTTTTTACTGTACCTTCATACTTGTGACAATAATAAACCAATTTACCCACTCCATTGTGTCTAGCTAAGACTATTTGCATTATCCCTCCAATAGATGGGTGGAACTGTGGAGACCACTGAAATAAGCTTCAATTGAGAGCCCTCCAGATTTCATCTTGCATTAAAATCAAAGATAATAGATTGTTATCTTTCTATATTGCTGGATATTTTTGTGGAAATTCATATTTGTTATTCCTAATATCCTTTCCCTCAAATATTGTAGTCCAACCATAAAGCTTTCACCTTCTAGCCAAGCTAAGAATTGCCAAATTTGTCATTTGGAACATGTAGGTTTAGAGTTGATATAGATATAACCCTCATTTGAGAATCCAGCACTGAACAATCACAACTCTTTATGTCCACTAACTTACCATGTTTAATTTTAATACAGGGAATAAATGAATGTGCTCAGTAGCATTTATCAGCCTTGGTTGTATGATATACAAATGACAAAAATATTGACCCTACTTCTTTGTTCCATTTAGGCCACAGTGCAGTTGACATCAGCAAGGTTGCACGACGACACCGCATGTCTCCATTTCCCTTAACGTCGATGGACAAGGCCTTCATTACAGTACTGGAAATGACCCCAGTTCTCGGCACTGAAATTATCAACTATCGAGGTAGGATAGAGAAATGTAAATGAATGACACTTTCCCTAAAAGTCAACACATTGCTTCATCATTGAAAAGGTATCTGAAGTTAAATGTGTGCTATATAATAACTTGGCAATGTTGGAGTGGTAGTTATGGATAATAGAATAAATCTAATTTATTTAGTTAATTTTTTTAAATACACAAATGGTGACCAGATGCTTGACAATATGCATAATCAAATGCAAATCAGTACTTAGAACAAATAGACTTTTTTCTTTGTCTCACTCATGATCTTCTGTAAATGCTTGCATTTAAATTCAGCATATTTTCCCCTAGAGTTTCAGAACAGAAGCTTGTGCAATAAATCACACCACTTTCCAGAAAGAACACTGTTGAATTCCTTATATAAACATTTGTACTTGTAGTTTGTCTTCGGTGACCATCTGGAACTCATAATTGCCAAAAACATATGACAGGATAATCAACTGTTTTCAGCAGTGAATTGAATAGTCACCTACTGGGTGGCTAAAATTCACAAAATTGAAAGGTTTTCAATGAAGAGATTCTAACTCATCCTGGAATGAAAGGTACAGTACTTGCATCATCCTGTCAGGGAGGTGGCAATGGTGGCACATGATTACAACCAGAGAAAATTACTTTCTTTAATATATTTAACCTTACCACAACAGATATAATAAACATTTTCACAGTCTTTTTATTTACATGACAAAAATCAATATTCCTAATGATATCATCTCTTACAACAGTTCAAAAACAAGCAGCAAGTTTCATCAATTGTGCTACTTTGTGGCATGAGAAAATTATTCCAAGAGAATTGCTCTCTGATGCATTCCAGAATATGTATTTCTATGTAAAAATATTCTGCAGAATCTCTTATGTCTCCATTTTGCTGCTCCACTGTAAAGTCTCCAAGGTATGCCTATCCTGAAGAAGTTTTCCTCCGACGGGAGTTCTGTGATGCCCTCTCTCACTGCTTCCCTCTGTGATCTCTGCTGCGCTCCAGCTCTTCGACTCACCTATTACCTGCCAGCCTGTGCTTCTATCCCTCCCCCAACCTTCTTATTCTGGCTTCTGCCCTCTTCCTTTCCAGTCCTGATGAAGGGTCTCAACCTGAAATGTCGACTGTTCATTTCCTTCCATAGATGGTGACTGACCTGCTGAGTTCCTGCAGCATTTTGAGTGTGTTGGGCATTGTAACGTTCATTCTCACTGTTGTGTCAGTTGAAAGCACGTACAGATAAGATTTGCCATTTTGGATTGGCATACGAACTGTTCAAACCTAGAAATCCACCCTTACTCACATTTGAAATGCATGATCTGTTAGGTCACTCCACTGCTGGACTTTACATAGACCAAAGCTAAAATTCCCCCAGCATTTATGCAAGAAAATCACTTATTGTATCCAATGCCAAATTAAGGTTGATGCAGGATACATGATTTGATTGATTATCATGGAAATTGGGGGCTTCAGATCAGCAAAGTTCCTGTTTACTGTTTAAAAAGATAATGACTTTGATTTTAGTAGTTCATGAATGTGCCAATGCCAGAAGCATTTAAAAATAATTAAATGATGCTCACAGCTGTTTCAACCAGCAAAGCTGGGGTTGGGGCATGCTGGCTGTCAGATTGGGGCATGCTGGCTGTCAGACCTTTCTGGCCACAGACACTCACATCCTCTTTTGGAATAAAATTTGGCAGTGATTGTTCTGTTGATGTGGCATGGAGCAACTCCTCTAATTCTAACATGTTAACTGATTGCCTTCTAGCCATGATGTTAAATTCCTTGGGATCATTTAACTGTCTCAAATCTAGACTTCATTGTCTTGGTCACCAGAAGAAGATGTGGGAATTGCAAGATTAGATCATATGCAATATAGGTTATTGATATTTATCTATTACTGAAGGCCAAAAATCAGTGATTTTTGTGGTATTGCAGCAGTTTAAAAATTGAAGTTAAATTGGATATTTGCTCTGATTTTGATTCATATTTTCAGAACAAAGCAAAACAAAACCAAAGCTTTCAGCTGTGTCAATGAGGCTCCCCACTGTTGGGAGTTGTAGTTCTATTTTAACACTGTCAGTACACTGCAGTAAAACTGTAAAATTCTACTTTCTTCTGTTTATACTAAGTAGAAAAAGATGACTGTGTTAAATCTGAATCCACGTGACTGTCTTAGACTCCATTTTCCTCCAAAAATAAGGGAAGGATCGCTTCAGTTCACTTGATAAAGGATTGGAACTACTGTTTCTTGATGCATGCTAGTGGTGGCAAAATATATAATTATGGGTTACAAGAAAGTGAAGTTATAGTTTGTAACCGAATGGTGGAGCAGGCTTGTGGAGCTAAATGGTCTACTAGTGTTCCTGCAAACATCAATTAGAAAGATCTTTACTTATTTATTCAAAAAATTGTAATACTGAATTTGAATTTGTTTTATTCATTCACTGGATCTGAATGTCACTGACAAGGCCAGCATTTATTGCTCATCCTGAAATGCCCTATTGTGGTAAACCACCTTTTTAAACTGCACATTCTAGTACCAGGCCATTCCAAGGCAGATAAGTGCCAGATGTATTGTCATGGATCTGATATACTATATGTGAAGCAGCAAATCACTTGCATTTATTCCAATCTAGTGTACTCCATTTGGTGTTCACAATGTCATCTCCCATATATTGGACAAAACAAAACACAGATTGGGTATCGTTTTGTGGAACACCTGCATTCAATCCTCAAGAGTGATCCTGAGCCTTCTGGTTGCCTGCCACTTTAGTTCACCACCCTATTCCCATTTTGACCTTTCTGTGTGTGGCTGTCTGCACTGTTACAATGCAAGCTTGAGAAACAACACCTCCTCTTCCATCAGAGCATATTGCAGTCTTCAGGACTCATTGTTAAATTCTCCAACTTTAGGTAGCTTACTTTCTCTTTCTGAATGTGTCAGAACTAGCCATTCCTGCCTGTTGTCATTTTATCACAGTTCGTCTCATTCTATTTATTATAGTCTGAGCTGCTGAGCATGTCCCACAGCCTCACCATTTACAACACATTACACAGTCAAAGAAACTTAATATGCTGGTAACTGCCCTCCTTAACCCATTTGGACTTGCCCTTTCAGAGATATTCCTTTTGTTCCATCTCCCACCTTCATTCCTATTGAAAACTAATTTGATTTTCTCTCTTCCCCAGTCCTGACTCAGATGTTAACGGTTAATCTTTCTACCTGACCTGCTGAGTGTTTCCAACACTTTTTGTTTTTGTTTCAAATTCCCAGCATATGCAGTTTTTTTTAATTTTTTTTTCTCTCTCTGATGTAGGTCAAACTGTGAAAGGACAGAAAAATGTTCCCCATCTTGTGAACCAGACAGGTTTCCACAAGAATCCAATAGTTTAATACTCATTGTTAGATATTAGCATTTTATTGCATATTTATTTAATTATTTGCTTGAATTTGAATTTGAATTCCAATTCCCCAGAGGCTACGGGGAGATTTGAACTTGTGTTTTAAGATCCTTAGACCAGGCTTCTGGTTCATTACTCCTGTAATGTAATTATTATGTTATTATGGATGAGTCTATATAATTCAATTCAAGATGCATGTCAATAATAAATGAAAAAAGTTTTCTTTATAATTGAAGCATTAGTTCTCTGATCATTGAATATTTTTCATTCTGCAATCTCCATATTCCGTTGGAGTATAAACAAATCTGATGATTTTCAAAGCCTCTTCAGAGAGGGGATCCTTAACTCAGAGAACATGGCATGACTCAACTGAACACTTAGGATCTAATTCCCTCAGAAATAGTAATGTAGCATATGATAAAAAATCTGCCCTCCAAGGATGTAAATGTGCCACGAAGCAGCCCGAAGTACCTGGGGCAAGCAGTAACATCTGAAATCACTGATTTGTACAGTAAGCCTTCCTGGCAAATCTGTGCAAGTCCATCTCCTCTAGTTTGTTTCCAAATCAAAAGATGACACAAAAAAATCTCAGAGAAGCGGAGAAGAATAAACTGGAACAGCAGATAAATTTCCATGTGCCACTGTCCTTGAGACCCATCTCAGGATAAAAAATTGAAGGTATTGCATCCACAAATGCAGTACAATTTCTGTCACTTGGTGATAGGGCTATGGCCAAAGTTGCCCACTGTGCAAACATACTTGTCCAATGCATTTATTAATCCTGCTGGATATTAATATAAAAGCTAATAGAAAATAGACCAAAAAACAAATTTATTTAAAAAGGAAACCCTTCAGCCACATGCTGAACATAACAATGGATGTAAATTATTTATTCCCTGAAACCTTTTCCGCCGCGAGTCCTAGACTTTCCAATCAGCAAAAACACTTTCTCCCTATCATCCCAATGTTCTCATCTTGTGTCAAATTACCTCTTAATCTCTAAATTCCAGGGAATATAATGATTTAAGACTTTCACAGATTAGGCATTCATTTGACAAAACTTCTCTCCATGCCAGTAAGAGAGTCATGTTTAGAAGTATTCTGTAGTGTTCCAGGTATGGTCTAACTCGAGCATTATTCTACTGTGAACAACTTGTATTCCAGTTCTCTTGATAACAAGGCATTCAAGCTGCAATTGTGTCAGTTTTCTGCATGTATCCATGATATTTTGATTATGTACAAGAACCTCACCCAGCATCTAAAAAAACCTTTTTGGATTTCCACTGCTAGGTCATCATCATTTAGGATATATACATATTAGATCCGAAGTGGATAACTTCACATTTGCCTGCATTCAAATCCATTTGCCAGCTTTGATCATTTGCTTAATCTACTGTTATCTCTTTGTAATTCAATGATTTCATTTGCATTGCTTATATAATACTACCTATCTTTGGCTCATTGAATGCCTTTCATTATAAACCGTCATCTTAAGTCATTTATAAATGCAGCTAGTTCCAACCCAACATGGATCACAGATCTTTGTGAGACTTCACTAGTCACATCGTGCCAGTGAGAGCACATGCCTATTAACCCTACTCGTGGCTCCTACCACACAATAAATATTCAAGCCAAGTCCATAAGTTGACATCAATTCCGGGAATATTAACTTTCACTAACATTTTCTAATGAGGTATTTTATCAAATGACTTCTCAGACTTGAAATAAATAATATCCATTGGCATTCCCTTATCCAGAACTTCTCCAGCTGAGCATTATGGCTGTTTATATAACAAGGCATCTGTGCTTTGATAACCTCTTGCAGTTTATAGAAGGTGAGATATACAATGAAGAAGGTTATATCTTTAAAGATATTAATTCCTTGATCTGCAAACTTGGCAGAGCACAGTCCCACCCATCTCATAGATCCTCAGGGGTTATTGGTTTAGAGGTTGTTAGTGTTGCACTTTTGGTTTTATTTACATTTAGCTTCAGGTCAAAGCAAATTTCCATTGGATGGTTCTTGGGGCTCTGCTTTGTAAAGCAATGCAAACATTATGTTTCTCCGGAACCAACTGAGAAACAATACACCCCTGTGATCCATTTGGAATTTGCATATAATTTGAATAATAAAGTAGACACTGCGTGTTTTTCATCTCTCATTATAACAGTAATTTATTGGGTTTTCAATGAGAAACAATTTCAACAATTTAAAATTATTTATTGAACTATTTTTAATTTGTAAGAAATGGATAAAGGAGTTAATTTTCTGGTAAATTAAAACGTTTGTTCAATTAGAGTTTTGTTTTATAGTTTGTACCATTTTTATACTTTATTTAAACCCAGCATCAAATCATTTTCTACCTTAAGTCTTTCATATTTCATGTTTTATTTCTGGGATGGAGTTTCCATTCTCTCCAATACTGGAATAAAGCATTTTTTAAAAATATACCTGTTTTGAAAAAGTTTTTTCAAGCCAAGTTTCCACCAAAACTAATTGTCATAACTTGTACTCATCTCATTTCTCTGCTGCCTCCTGAGACAAATAAAAATCTGTTGGTAGTTCAGGAATTCTTTATCAAAAATTGTTCTTGACTACTCAGTTGTGAAAAGACATGCCCGAGCTGCCTCAAAACAGTAGGTTCCTTCCTACATTAAATACATTATGTGGATTCATATAACAGAGACACAAATTCTGCAGATGCTGGAATCTGGAGCAATACACAAAAAGTGCTGGAGGAACTCAGCAGGTCAGAAGCATCAATGGAGGGAAATAAACAGTCGACCTTCCAGGCCAAGACCCATCATCAGGACT
>JARFYF010000001.1:94836485-94847771 GCA_030265395.1 Rhina ancylostomus
GTTTTGCAAAAGCCTTTGCTCATGTTTCACCTTATGACTTGCTGAACTGAACTTTGAGAACTATTCCTAGACTTGGGGTTTGGGAATTTGCCACACACACACTTTCAGTATTAGTTTTGGGGATTATGTTTGATATCTAACATTTTTACTTTTTTATCATTACAAGCAGTTATTAATAAGTTTCCAACACTTGTACATGACTCGATGTGTTTCTGTTGTTGTTGGTATGTTACAGGAGTGATGGCCAGGAGTGGGGGCAGGATTGGGCTGGGGGTGTGGGCAAATCACTGCTGAAATATGTTGATTTTTTTTTCTCCTTTTTTTCATTAGACCAATAGGCCATGATATCAAAAGAGGAGAATGTGTTCTGGCAAAAGGTACTCATATGGGGCCTTCTGAAATTGGCCTTCTAGCAACTGTTGGGGTTACTGAAGTTGAAGTTCACAAGTTTCCTGTGGTTGCAGTGATGTCCACAGGAAATGAGGTAAGTTTTATTACCTCTGAATATGGAAAAAACATGGAGTTCTACTTATCAGTAGAAATATGTGTTTAAATATTGAACTCAGAAGTTCTTTGAATTTTAACCAAAACGATCAAGTAAAATAGGACCGATCGATTTAGATGGAAAGATGTCAGCTAATGCTGTGATTTACCCTTTTTATGATTCAGTGGATGAAATTATTGCAGCCAGTTTTAGCATGACTATATCAAATTTATGACAACATTATGATTTCTCATCCATGTCCTCTTTACAAGCATCTACATCTGCTGCAGCAGTATTTAACATTCCTCATATTTTCCTGCATTAATGTTCAATGTATCAGAATGAAGCTTTGTCTGTACTGAAATAATAATACTTCTAAATGCTCTGACACTGTTTATTTCAAACAGCACAGGATAATATGTCTTTTTTTTGCTCTGTTTCTTAAATAAATATGCAGGATATTGTGGTAAAACCTGACATTCATCAAATAAACATACAATTTGAACAGTTTACATTGAATAGATGATGAAACAAAAGGTAGAAAAACATACTTCTTCACGAGAAACTCAAATTGTTACCTGTTCATTCCATTTTTGTGATGTGAGCAGTTATAAATTAGCACTCAGTTCACAAATGATGAGTATTCCATCACATTCCTGATTTATGCCTGATTGCTGGAATGTGGAGAATATAGAATCTCCAACCTCTGACCTGTCATGGTACTTACAGTATTAAATGACTGGTCCTGGTCCAATTCATTTTTAGTCAGTGGTGCATCATAGGATTTTGATGTTGGAGATTTGTTGATGTAGTGTCATTGAATGTTTATTAGAAATCCTCATTGTGTAATACTTGTGTAGCAGAATTTTACTTGCCATGAATCATCCCAAGCCCGAATATTGTTCAGGTCTTTCTGTATGCAGGGATAAATTGCTTCATTATTTAACACTCTAAAATCATCAGCAAATATTTCCACTTCTGACCTTATAATCAGAGAAAAGTCATTAATGAAGCAGCTAATAAAGCCTTTACATCAGGTATGACTGCAGCCACTGAGCATATTTTGTCAGATCCCCTTTGAGCAGGTTTCCTTCGTGCCAAGCTCGGTTGAATATTACCTTGATTTCAAAGGCAATTACTTTGATCTTCTGGAATTTGGATCAAAGAGTAATAAGGTTTGGAGTTGTTGTCTTGAGAGAACTAAACAAGAGTGTCGTCAAGCCGGTCATAGGTGAATGACCACCACTTGATAACACTGTTGACAATTCCTTCCAAAATCTTACTGCAGGTTGATAGTCAACTGAGGAAATCACAATGAGCCAAGTTGGATTTGTCTGGCTTTTGTTTGCTATACCCAAGCAATTTTCCATTTTGTTGTTCGGATATCAGTTTTGTAGCTCTGCTGGAGCAGGCTTAGCTGGGGGGCCTGGATCATAGGCCTTCAATATTTCAACTACAAGACTAGGTAAAGACTGAATATTCTATCAAGTGACTCATTACCTGTCTTCCCAAAGCCTTTCCCCCATCCATAGGGAAAGGCAGGAGATTAAGGGAAAACTCTCCACTTGCCTGAATAGCTAAACTAACCAAGTGTTACTGTGTCTAGTACATTCATTTGTTTCTCAATGTTATATGGAGAGATCTCATTGGAAGAAGACTAATATCTATGTTGCTGGACACCTCACAAAAAAGCCAGGAAAGATCATCCACTCATTATTTCTGGCTAAAGATGGTCAGATATGTTATTTTCCCCATGTTGGTTTTCACAATTTAGCATAGGCCTAATCTGACGCTTGTATCATTCAACTCGTGGTCAGCTCAGCTGAACAGAAATAAGTGATGATCAGTTCCCCCAGTCCATATATTTTGTACCTTTGTTTCATTCATTGTTTCCAAAAAGTATTGTACAACGTGAAGATCCACTGATTCATCAGCCAAGGAAGGACAGTATGAAGTAATTAGTGGAATATTTCTTTTCCACATTTTTGATCTGATGCTTGGAAATTTCATGGGGCCTGGAGATGAAGTTTAAGAGCCTCTGCCGCCATTCAGCCTGCTCATCACCCCTCCCCCAAATCTCCCTCTTCATCAATGATATACTATCAAGCCATATTGTTTTGGTGCATTTGTCTTACTAGTATAGTACATGCCCACAAATGATGACTAAAGAGCGTGGAACACTACATGTACTGAGACCAGTTCATCCATCAGTATTGTGGCTAGTTTGGCTCCTGGTTAAACAGTGCCTTAATAGTGAAACAAAAAACTCATTCCTGTTTTCAAATCCCTACTTTACCCTGCCCCTTCTTATCCCTGTGATCTCCTTGGTACCTAAAACTTTCCATTTTCCTCAACTCTGTCCTCGTATGGATCCCCAATTTTCATTGCTTCAGCTGCCTGTTCTTGGAAATTCTTCCCTGAATCCCTGTGCTTCTCCCCCTTTCTTTATGGGTGCTTCTAGAAATTACTATTTACATTTTAGACAATCTGACCAAATTTCTGGTCATTAGTCCTATAATCGCCAGTGCTAAAAACTACAAAGGGACCCTCCCACCATGTTACATTTAATTTCCTTCCCACACATTTGTCACTGAGACATGACAATCCATAATAGGCCTACATTGACTCCAGTTAAATTGATTAAGCCAGTGTCAGTCCAAGCCGCCAAACTTAACTTGGAAGTTGAAAGGACCACACATAATTGCAGATAATCAATTAACCCTGACTTCCATTGGGCATGACCTTAGGCAAGGTAGCAGTTTAGTATACTAATTGATCTCTCATGAGTTTCATTAAGTTCTTAGCAGAATTTGTTGAATTTCTGAATCAGCTCAACAGCAAAATTCTGTACTCTTTCACAAGCCAACACCAAGAGAGTGTATCAACTTGACTGTAATGAAAGGATTTTATTTCTATAAGTTGGTTATAAAAGAATTCTTATCTATGTATGAAAAATGTTGCAAGAAACAAGTCATTTCTGAATGTCGTTGTTAATCATTGGTCAGTTGTGCCATCTTTCAGGGATATAATTCTTGATAATTGGCGGTTGGGCTAAAGATAGAGGAGCAGGATCTTGCTGGTAAATGTAAACAAGTTTAGGAAGGAAAAAATCTGAAAGCTACTGAATGATTTCTGACTACAAAACTGTAAGGTCACCACATTGCTGGACTCCACATTGAGTACAAGCTTTGAATCTGTTCTGGGATCCTGTGCTAGGTTAGAGCCAGTGCAAGATCCCCAAGCCCATTCACCCATTGGAGACTTAACAGCTGCAAGGAAGACAAGTGAGAATATGATAAAACTTTAATTTGTGTTTACAATAATGTTTTTAGTTTTTCATGTATTTTCAATGATTTGATTTTAAACAATTTTTTAAATGCTACTGAATGTTTGGGGCATTCAAGTACATTATAAAATCTTAAACAGCTTTAAACTCATCCGATGTCATGGCCTCCAGTGACAATGACTTCATGACTCCAAAAAATTATCTAGCCATCATCATGTTGGTGACTTGGGTTTATTATATATTGGCACAGAAATTACTATTTACATTTTATACATTCTGGTAATCCTCCTTGGTTTCTGGACTTCTTTGTGCAAGAAGGGTTTACCCAGTATTGTTTGATCTTCTCAATTCATTACACTAAATCAAATGTTGATGGTTTACTCCCATAGCTGCTGAACCCTGAGGATGAACTAACACCTGGAAAAATTCGAGACAGCAATCGTTCAACCCTACTGGCAACAATTCAGGAGCATGGATACCCAACCATTAACCTGGGAATAGTGGGAGATAAGTAAGTACTGTTGTTATAGTGGATGTTTTTTGATTGAATTTTAGTTGTTAATTGCACACCCTTGCAAACAATATTCTAAATTTCAGTGCCAAGCAAGAAAAATGTCAGTTTTTTCTCACTTTTTCAAAATTTGAACAATAACACATTTGAAAATGTTTTCATAAATTACACTGTCATTTCCCTGTGTGAAGAGTTTTTGTCCCTCCAGTAAATTTATTCATGTATATTCCTGTCTTAGTATCTGGTTCATAATAATGCAGATAGAAATTTGGATTTGAGTTCAGAGTGAAAGATTAAGAGTTTATCAGGATGTGTGCTGTATGGAGATGGATCATGGCGGCCATGGTGTGCCTGTGATGGAGAGAATGAATGTTTAGGTTTTGGATAGGGTGCCATCAAGCAGAAGGCTTTGACTTAGATGGTGTTAAGCTTTTTTGAGCATTGTTGAGTCTGCATTTATTCAGGCTCGTGAACAGTACACTATCACAAAGTAATATTGTGACAAGTGGTTTATGAATTTACATTTTGATGATTTTATTAGTACGAATTGAGAAGAAAAATATTCATTGATTAAACCTGTTCTTGATGTGCATTATATACCACTGACCAACCTTTTAAGCTGGTAGACTGCATTTGAACTCTTAAAGTGAGCTTGTTGGTGATAGAAATATAGAGTCAGCTGTTGTCAAAGAGATTGGAAGTTTTCATTATGATTTGGAGAGTTATATTGGCGATTCTCAGAAACAATACATTTATTAGGTTTATATCTCCATTAAAATTGTAAATAAAGAGCATCATGATGATGCATTAAATTTTCATCATATTGATAACAATAATGTCTAACTTCATTTACACTCGTGTCCTAAAAACTAGAAATGCACAGCAGATTCTTTCGTAGCTTGGAAATAATGCTTCATCTCTGCACTACGTTCACTTGAAAGCCCCCCTTTGGTGTGCTTATGCATAAGTTAGCACCACATTAAATTTGCTGCTTAAACACAGCAATCTATGATATGTTTATAACTTGTTCTGCTCTGCCTTACATTCTACCATTTTGCCTTTACAGGTTGATATTCTTGTGTCTTTGTCAATTTTTGCTTTGCTTTAGTTTGGCATGTTCAATGTTGAGTTAACTAAGGATCTTGGGGCTCTCACCTACAAACAATTAATATTAATGGAGTATGTGCTCCATCCACTGTGTAATCTGTTGCAGTAATTTTCATTTTCTAATTTTCTCACCACATTTTTAAAATTCATTTTTCTGGATCTGCATGTTGCTGCAAAGGCCAGCATTTATCTAACTCATTCTGCATTCTCTAGATTTTCTTCTTCAATGCAACATCAACACCACACTGTGATTTAAAATTGACTTTTATTGAATCAATGTCACTAGTATTAATGAAGAACAGTGATGGTTATAATACCAAGCCCTGGTACACTCTGATTAGTACTTGAATCTAAGGGGTTAAACAGGGTCAAACAGCATTTTCCCTTCTAAACCTATGATGACTTTTGTTTACTAGATTTTTATTATACAGGTAAATCTCAAGTTTACCCTGGATAATTCATTTTGTTATTTTACATTGAATGGAAGTGAAACTAAAAGGTCTGTATTTGCCATTGTCCATTTTGTCACCCATTTTATCAAATGGGCTTCACAGTAGGATTTGGAACAATCTGTTGATCCATCTCTAATAATTCCCTCACTCACATTTATTGTTGGTGTAATGTATCTGAGGTGAACTCTGAACTGTGCTTTTTGTGGAGGGCAAGTATCATTCACACAAGTCATTCTTGGGTCAAACAGAAATGTATTGATTGGATTGATAATTCTTCTGCAGGAGCAGAGGAGTCCAATCACCCTACAGATGTGGTCCACACATGCTCCCTGATTTTGCAATGCTTGACATTTTTATACATATTTTGGTAATGAAATACAACATTCCTACCAGACCAGACAATTCATCATCTATTAACAAATCAAAAGCAAGAAACTGTATAAACAGCCACTTTTGACATGACTTTCCCTGTGTGACTATTGTGTCCTGGTAGAGCTGCTGCCTCACAGCTCCAGCGATCCAGTTTCAATCCTGACCACTACTGCTGTCTGTGCAGAGTTAGCACATTCTCCCAATGACCGCATGGGTTTTCTCCAGTTTCCTCCCTTATCCCAAAACTGTGAGGGTTGATGGGTTAGTTGTAAATTGCCCTTCGTGTAGAGATAAGTGGTAGAATCTGGGGGTAGTTGATAGGAATGTGGGGAGAATAAAATGGGTTAGGGTAGGATTTGTGTAAAAATGGATGTTTGATTGTCAGCACAGAGTCATTAGGATGAAGGCCCTGTTTCCATACAGTATCTCACAGACCTGTCATTCCTGGCCACCTCTAGCAACCATCTGTGTTGATGGCGTTGTCAGCTACATACATTTTTGCAGAGATTAGTTGTTTTGGGCTTATGCCTGCAATGGCTAGGCATCTCCAGAAAAAGTCCACATTCATATAGATGTCTTTATCCTGGATAAGGACCCATGAATTCAAAGCCTGAAAAAACATGGCATATACTATTGATTATATGAATGTCAATCTGTTCTTCACCTGTGTTTCCCTGTGTGTCCAGGCACCTTAGTGCCAAAGAATAGTACAAAGTATTCCTAAAAAGAATACTGCAATGCAGTGAAGTACAATGAAGAGCCGTTAACTGCAGGAGAACATTCCAATAGACTGTTTATTCTTAACTTACACTGCCTTCTAGCTCAGCCATACAAATCAAGTGTAACTTTTGTGGGCCAGAAATAAACGTTTATTACTTTTTTTAACACTATGCTATGCAAGCCAATCTTGCATGCTATTTCCCCATGACCTGATCTCCCACTGTACTGCTGGAGTTCCAATAACTTCTACTTGCAATGATGCAGAATTCAGGAACATCAAACAAGGGTGCTTACTTCATTCTATCAATAGCAAGGGATTCCCTAGAGCAATAATAAAAGGAACAGAAATGTATTTTCTAGTCAGAATGGCATGTGAATTGGAGGGGAATTTGCAGGGGATGTTCCCAATGTTCCTGCTGATATTTCCTTCTTGATGGTAAATATGTGTTTTGGAAATGCTGCCAGACTTGCCACTTATTAGTCCATACCTGAATGTTGTCTTGATCTTGGTTATCCAGACATGAGATATTTCATTTGTTGAGGAGCTGTAAATGGAAGTGAACGTTTGCATAAATGCCCACTATTGACCTTTTATGGAAGAAAGTCACTGATGAAGCAGGGTACAGTTCACTGCCCTAGGAAAGTCCTGCAATGATATCTTGAGTCTGGGATGACTGACAGCCACAGCCATCTTTTGTGTGAAGTGTGACTCTCACCATTGGAATGTTTTCCTTTCCTTGCCCGTTAATTTCAGTTTTACCTGGGCTCCTTCATGCCACACTCAGCCAAATGTTGCCTTCATGTGATGAGTGTCACTCCCACCTGACTGTTGGAATTTCAGCTCTTTGGTCCATCACTGTGATGAAGTCTGGAGCCAAGTGATCCCAGCAAAACACAAACTGGGCATTATTGAGTAGATTAATACATTGTGGATGACACCTTGTATCACTTTGCTGATGATTGAAGATAGACTGATGAGGTGATACTTAGCCCCATTGGGTTTGTTCTCCTTTCTGTGGGTAGAGCATACCTGGGCAGTATTCCACATATTTATGTAGATGTTTCTGTAGTGGAACAGCTGGACAAGAAGTACACCAGTTCTGGAAAGCAGGTCTGCAATGTTGTCTGGTCCCACAGCCTTTGCTGTATCCAGTGTTTTCAACTGTTCCTTGATATCACATCAAGTGAATTGAATTGGCAAAAACCCGGCTTCTCCGATGTAAGGGATTTCAGGAGGAAGCAGAGATGCATCATCTATTCTGCAGTTCTGGCTGAATATGGTTGAACTTGTTTAGCCTTGTCTTTAGTACTAACATAGCAAAGCCCTGCTGTGGTTTAGGATGGAGGTGTTCCTGGAGCTTCCACTCCCATTGGCTGTCCACTGTCACTCATGACTGGATGTGGTAGGACTGCAAATCTATGCTCTGATGTGAGAACACAGTTTTGCCTTTTGCATCTGTTTTGTTGTTTAACACGAAGTCCTGTTTTGCAGCTTCACTAAGTTGATGCTTAATTTATATGTATGCCTGGCACTGCACCAAGTGTACCCATCAATGCTCCTCATTGAACCAGGCTTTATTCCCCTGCCTTAATTTTAATGGTAGGGTGAGGGATATGCCAAGACCAGGAGGTGACAGATTGTGATAGCTGACATTTCTGCTGCTGATGGTCCACAGTGCCTCATGGATACCCCTGTAGCAAGATTGTGGGGTCACACAACATGATGGAAGGTGTCCTTGATATGAAGACGGGACTGTGACTGTGCAGTAGTCAGCTTTACCAACATTCTCATAAAGAGATACCTCTGCCAAAGTAAAATTGGTCAGGTTTATCCTTTTTTCATTGGTTCACTCACCACTTATCATATACACAGTCGATCAGCTATATTCTTCAGAAATTGGCCAGCTTGATTAGTATGTAGAATGATTCACAGGTGTGAGGTTCTGATTATGTGGATACACTCTGCAAATAATTTCAGGTTGAAAATCAATCTTGCATTACAAATATGAGGAGCTGAATACTGTAAAGTTGTGCTGAATTTATTGCAACTGCTTGTTTCTACGTTTAAAATATGTATAAACCTTTGATCAACAATTATGCTCAAGAAAACATAATCATACTCATCTCCAAATACTGGAAAATATACAGGCTCAAATCTTCCCAGTGTACATAGTTCAAGAGCCTTAAAGAAAATAAATTGCATGCCTTTGGCAATTATGCTTCAGCATTAATTTCCAAATCAATTACAGCTTCCTTTGCCCTGGAGTTGAAGTGATTGAATGCTGGATGAATCTCCAATGCAATACACTAACCCATTACAGTATTTAAGTGTCTCTTATTTGATCATTGGTTTATGTAACTAATACAGTTCTAAAATTCAAAGTCATTGTCCAGAATGGTGAAGCTTTAGGCTGATATGTTTGCCATTTAAACATCCCTACCCAAAATTTGAGCCACAGCCTGGTTCCCACCTCATGACATTGAACAGTTAGTTTTTCAATAATGAGTCTGTCTATTCTTCAAGTATAATCTATGAGGAAAATGTTTCATTTAGGCACAAGAAAAAGATATTGATCCTTGCACTGATCATTGGGATAAATCATAGTTTCTGAAGATTTCATCACTTCTTGGAGACGAGCCACATTCATTAAGAACAGAAAGAATGTTTCAGTCATTTTTGTTGATCCATTTTCTCTAAGCTGGATATTAAATGCCATCTTCTCATATTCAAATACAGTGTGGTTTTCCATCAGCTGTCAGTGTAACGTGCCGACCAGTTATCATTCTCCAATAAATTAATGGTTTGCTTTTTCATCCCATTCAGTTTTGGGTCATCTCAGTGAGATCAAGAATATGATCAAAAACTGAAAAGTTCCAATTAAAAATGTTTCCTTCTCAATTAATTGTTACATTGTTTTTATTCATCAGTAATTGTAACTTTCAGAAGAAATCCAAAATATGTTAAATTTTTGTTTTGTTTGAAATTATAACTGTTATCAGGAAAGGATTGCATGTCAGTATTATTCAGTGAACATCATGAGCAGTGCCATATATCATTCATTTGCTACCATTGCTACTTCAATGCAAAGTAGCAATTTTATGCACATTTTGTCTCTTGAAAAATCTATCCTTCACGCTGCGAAATCAATCTTTAACAAATTGCAAAATGAGGACATGTGGCTTTCAAATAATTTTCTGGTTTTGGAAATCACAGGCATAACTCAATTACATGAAAAAAGGATAAAGAAGAAAGAAGTAGAATGATATATTCAGATGAATATATAGATACAAGGCAGGAAGATGCTTGTATGGATCATAGACTTAGACTTATTGGATCTGATGGCTCACTTTCCTGTAGAAACTCATACATGTTAAATCCTTGAAACTTATTTCAATTTTCCTACAGGTTTCTAATTTAGTAAGTGAACTTTCTCTTACTTTTAAGAGTCTCCATTTCCAAAACTCTAATACTTGTCTTTATTGATTATACTTGCTATTCCTCTGAATATCAATGTCTTTTTGTCCCAAGTTTTACCTATTCAATTTTGCACATTTTTCCATTCCTCTGCATTTCACTGTTTTAAAACAAGCTCATGCGTCATCTGCTTTTTTTTAAGAGCACTCACCTCCCTCTCATTTACATCGTTTATTGATTTAAAAAGTCAACTTTTTACTCTTTTCAACCTTGATCCTGTCACTTTCAGCATTAGTCCTGTCCTGTCATGTGCTGGATGTGCTTGACCTAGACGCTCTCTGGATGTGTATTCTTTTCTGCAGTTTCTAAATTACATGAAGCAGGTGAAACGATGATCTTGAATGAAGCGTCAATGCCTTCTAATTTCTGCCTTCTAGTTGCACATTTATCTTCAGTTAATTTTTTACATCCTTTAATAATCCCTCCTGACTTTAGCCACTTGGTGGCCCCTCTCTTTGCCTTCAGGACTCAATTGTTGTCTGTGAACATGTACTACCTCCAACCACTCCCTCTATCGCATCCACTCACCCCAACTTGTCAGCTGGTTCACTTCTTCACTTCACAATCTTGGCAACCCATTCTGTGCGGTGAATAGCCCACCATCGACATTACATGACTTTAAATGTAATCAGTTGATTTTAATACAAAGTATTTTTTCTCCAAGATAGGCTACATTCATATTTTTTTAAATTTGTTAATTATAACAGAGTTTCATGATTCTCAATCCCAGTGGAAACTGGGATGAAGCTAAATTGAGAAGTTTCCTTTATTCCCTTTATCCTATTATGCCCCTAGTTACTTGGCCATATGGTTCATATTTTAGAGATGAATGGAAAGGAGGGAAGGAAATGGAGAGCAAAGAGGAAAATTCCCAGAAGA